>JALMGF010000148.1:1315000-1862500 GCA_023333645.1 Sceloporus occidentalis
TGATTACCAGGCCGCGATACGCTGCGATGCCTCAGACCCCCGGGTGAATTGTTGATTTGAGTAATGCCCCTTTCACTGAATTCACTAAGGTCCCGCACATGCTTTTATCATTCTCCCCCATACATCGCATTCAGAGATCTGAATAGCACAACGGGCATTATCCATTAAAGTGCGAGGGCATGCGAGTTGGCAACGGCAGCCAAAAGTCCAACTCGCAAATTCACTAAATCCCACTCGCAACGTAAAAACTCGCACACACTCACACGCAGGAGATGCGAGTATCAGAGAGTATTCGATAGTTTGCGAGTTTCCCTGGGGCTTTAAATGCGAATTCCCCCCCCTACTACTTTAAAATATATAAATAAATAGATAAATATCCTAAAGTGAAATAGGGGTGCAGGGGGGTAAATAAATAATTTCCCTCCCTTGCTAATGGGGGTGGATGAATGGAGGCCTGGCGACATCGTTGTCACCCCAGTGAGCAGAAGCTGAGGGGAGTTAAAATAGAAAGGGCACCGACCCCATCTTATGCCCCCTCGCTCTCTGTACTGCGGGATGAAGGGGGTTAAATAAAATAACATTGAAAAAGCAAAAAATAAATAACCTCCCTCCCCTCAGTCCTTCTGGTAGGGAGAGGTGAGGTCCATCCAGGCACCTTCTGTGAGCCATAAGGCCGGTGCTACCCCGACTGCTGCCTATTTATTTTATGTGTTTTAGCCCAAGTGGGGTTAGTTTGCAAGTTTCAGGTGATGACATGCAAGGTCAAGTGGCAGGCACTCACACAGTCTTTAAAACAGGTCACAGATGTCACACCTGCCCCTGGGTATACGCATTTTGGGGGCATGGTCTCTGTGTCCCTGCCGTGGAGCAGCGCACAGCAGGACTGTTCGTCCTTTGCCCCCGCCATGCCGACAGCGTGTAGTTCCAGGTAGCACCACTTTCTCAGCTAATGCTACAAAACCACAATTGTTCAGTGATCAGTGAAGCAAACTGTGATCCTTGTCTGACCACTAAACAAGCACAGGCACGTAGCTGCGCATGATCACACACACACAGTGCTTTCTCCACCGTCCGTTACTATGTTGGCCAGGCGCTGGCTGGGTTCTACGCTATGCCCAGCAGAGAAACAGTGAGGATACAGGGAGGATGGGTCAGGAGCTTCAATGTAACATTAAACTGAATAGTTGTGTCAGGGGTGTCCAACCTGTAGCCCTCCAGCTGCTGCAGGACTACATCTCCCATAATGCTAAGGAGCTGGCTGAGGATTATGGGAGATGTAGTCCTGCAGCAGTTGGAGGGCTGCAGGTTGGACACCCCTGAGCTATGTCAAAGGAAACTTCCTGATGTGACTGTTCCTTTAAAACAGCCCCAGCTGGGTATGATCATGGCGTACACCGTGTGTTGGAGGCGTCTCCGCTATCTCCATCCGCTATCTCCATCTGCTCTCACATCCAGGGATTCCCAGGGGGTGCAGCAACCCACCTGGCACCGCGGCAAAAAGGGAGAAATTAAAGAGGCATCAATCAGGACGCAGGACATGGAATCTTCCCGCTTTCTAAGAACCTCCTGATGCTCTAATGCCTATTTCTGGCCATTTACACCGATACAATGAATCCACCTGGACGATAACACAATGGTAACATGCGATCGGTGAAGTCCAACAGCGCAGGGCGCTCGGCCACTCGAGTGTCTTACTTGCTTTGTGTCAGGTCGACCACGATGAGGTCCTTCTCGAGAAGCACCGCCACGGCGTACGGTTCCTGGAATTCTGAAAGCAAAAAACAAGGAACGCAATTCTTAAGCTTTCGGTAAAATCAGCAGCGGGACTGAGGTCACCATCTAGGGACTTCTAAAACGGCTCCCAAAAGTGGGGCTAAAATGTGTGTATTTATAACTAAAAAGGAGAAAGCAATCATCCTCTGGTGGAGACATGTTTCCCGAATCCCTGGACGTGGCATTAGTGAGAGTGAATGAAGGCTAATGGGTGATGACACGGACTCGCTCATTTAGGCCGTCACTGATAATTTCACATCCCCCGTGCAAATCACTCGTCCCCCGCCACCTCTTACTGTCATTCAGTTCCATTTCTCTGATGAAACTAAAGAGGCCAGATATGAGATAATGATCATTATTCACCCTGGAGATACAGGTAGCGGGGGTCTGTATCCCCAAACCAGTAAATTGGGGCAGAAGGACAGAGACTGCGCCCCCTACTGGCTTCATGCTGCTCTGCTTGCCTCCGTGTAGGCTTCAGCGGTTTCAACGACCCTGCGAGCAAACAGGAGCGAGCCTGGCCAGGGACAGGTAGAACGCTTTCATTCTTTCAGCACTTACCGTTGGGGTACGGGGTTTCGCAGAGCGTTATGAAGTCCACGATGGGATGGTCCATCTCCAGCACAGTGATGGCTTTGCCATGCATGATGGTCAGACTTGGCCTCCTGCAGGCTTTATCATACGACAAGCCGCCAGAGAAAATAACGAAGGGTTCGCTGGAGGAACACACGAGACATGGACTAAGTTACTTGTGCATGGACAGACGCAACAAACACCCTTATTACTAGAGGAATTCATTTAAACCTTAAATAGAACACTTGGGCTAATCGACGGGACAACAGGGCCAAGTTTGAGTTCTTAGAACTCCAGCCAATTATGCAGACCGATTGATACAGAAAATATCTAACAATGATGTAATAATTTGACAAAACTTTGGCGCGTGGAAGGAGTCCATCCCATAACTTATATGAATAAATGGTCTGGGCCATACCAATATGCTGCAGGATACAGGGGGACATATGGTCTGCAACATTGTTACTCGTAAAACTAAGCTGTGTATCTGGGGTTTGTTAGTGTGTGGTGGTGCACAGTGTGTTATTGTGTTAATGTATGTGTGCGTTAGTATTTGGAGTCTGCATGGGGTTGGTGTGAGTGTGAGTATGATCAGAGTATGATCCCTTTCTTGTAAGAAGAAATAACAAATGTAACACAGAGAAAAACCCCACAAAACATAATATGACTAATATAATAAATAAATGTGTATATTATTGTATGTTTAAAAGCCCCCAGAACGTATCTGTCGGTTATATAGGATAGTTTTGTAGCTGCCCCCAGTCGGTGCCCTCATTCTATTTTAAACCCCGGCTGCTGTTGCTTTGGGTGAGTTTTTATTCTCGTTTCTCCTGACCTTTTGTTTCATTGATTCTCTTTTTAGCTCTGCTATTTTAGGTATATAAATATTGTTAAAACGAAACATATGCATCAAAAGGTACGTTATAAAACAGATATACAATCGATTCAATGAGCAGATCACACACCAGGGGCAGGCAAAAAGCCCCCGGGTCCGAAATTCTTCAAGCAATTGCAAAAGCAGGAACTGTTAAGTGTTAGTGTGTGTTAGAGTGCGTGTAAATGTGTACGTTTTAGAGTGTGTATGTGTGTTAGAGTGTGTATGTGTGTTAGAGTGTGTATGTGTGTTAGAGTGTGTATGTGTAAATGCGTGTGTTAGAGTGTGTATGTGTAAATGCGTGTGTTAGAGTGTGTATGTGTAAATGCGTGTGTTAGGGTGTGTATGTGTAAATGCGTGTGTTAGGGTGTGATCCGCATGTCCCCAAAGTTGCATTCTAGTTAATGTCTGACATCACCTCCAGCTTTAACAAGTCATTGTAAATTTCTATGATGTCACTATTATTATCTTTCATTCATATACAATTTCCGCAGCGCTTCTTAGAGTCCTTACACATAAAGGGTCTGACGGAACTGGAAGCGACAGACTGACCCCGGTGGTTCGTTGGGTTAATAACACGGAGATATACCGCTAATTGGTTGGATATATGGGCGCTGTTACGTGTTTAGGATTCTTTTCACACAGAAGCGTTTGTTTAGAGGTTACATGACGTGACGGAGGACGGGTTATTCATTCCTACGCATTGTGTGATTTCAACGCACAGAAGGAACAAAGAAGAGAAGCCACTCGTTCAGATTACTGCGACGATCCCCCGCTCGGGATAAAGCATCACCCGCGCTGGACTCCTTCATCACTATCACCGCGCCGTATTGCACCGTTCCAGGGGGATTACCCGATTTAGGGGCTTGTTTAGAACCCCACTTAGCAATACAGGCTTTTACCCTACCTACCCTGTCTGGGATAAATGTTTTATTACTATGATCTATTTGAACCTTGGGACATTAAATAATTTTATCCTATATCCCCTACTAGAGGGTCAGAGGCTTACATGGAGGGGAAGGAAGTATTACTTTACTGAGAAAGTTGTAGATAAGTGGAGCAGCCTCCCAGCAGTGGTGGTAGAGGGTAATACAGTGAGGGGATTAAACATGCACGGGATAGACATAGACTAGACGGGGGGCCGGATGGGGCTTCTATCAGCTTATGCTTGAATGTTTATGTTTACACCCTAAGCACGGAGATCTTGTATTTAGGGACACGCGTGATTCGCTTACACGCTATTTGTATCAGGGGTTCCTGCCCAGGGCCGGCCTTTGGGGTGTGCGACCTGTGCGACCGCACAGGGCGCCACACTCCGGGGGGCGCCGCCGCGGGGTCCAACGCCGCCACCGTAGCGTACCGCTGCCGCCAGCAGCGTACCTAGCGGGGGGGCGGTCCGCACCGGGTACCGCTCATCAGGGGGACACCCGGCACCCCTCCAGAGACATACAGTAATGTCCGCCGCTGGAGGAGCAGGCTCGCAAGGGAGCGGTACCGGAGGTCTTTAACAGACCTCCGGCTCCCTTGAGTGATTTTAAGCCGGTTCAAGGATCTCCCTCTGTTAAAGACCTCCGATATCGCTCCCTTGTGATCCGCGCGGCAACAGCTGCTGTGCGCCGGGGTTTGTTGTCAGATCCCGGCGCACAACACTGAAGCCGCGCCCACCGCTGTCCGTGCCCTCTGACCCGGAAGAAGACAGAAGAACTGAAGAAGAGGAGCGAAGAGGAGGAAAAGGAGCTGTAAGGAGAAAAGAGGAAAGGTAGGAAAGCATTCAGTGAGAGTGGATTGGTATATATGTGTGGATTGGTATATGTGTGGATTGGTATGCATGTGGATTGGTATGTGTGTGGATTGGTATGTGTGTGGATTGGTATACGTGTGGATTAGTATGTGTGTGGATTGGTATGTGTGTGGATTGGTATATGTGTGGATTGGTATGTGTGTGGATTGGTATGTGTGTGGATTGGTGTATGTGTGGATTGGTATGTGTGTGGATTGGTGTATGTGTGGATTGGTGTGTGTGTGGATTGGTATGTGTGTGGATTGGTGTATGTGTGGATTGGTATGTGTGTGGATTGGTGTATGTGTGGATTGGTATGTGTGTGGATTGGTGTATGTGTGGATTGGTGTGTGTGTGGATTGGTGTGTGTGTGGATTGGTATATGTGTGGATTGGTGTATACGTGTGGATTGGTATGTGTGTGGATTGGTATATGTGTGGATTGGTATATGTGTGGATTGGTGTGTGTGTGGATTGGTATGTGTGTGGATTGGTATATGTGTGGATTGGTATATGTGTGGATTGGTATGTGTGTGGATTGGTATGTGTGTGGATTGGTGTGTGTGTGGATTGGTATGTGTGTGGATTGGTGTGTGTGTGGATTGGTATGTGTGTGGATTGGTATATATGTGGAGTGGTATGTGTGTGGATTGGTGTGTGTGTGGATTGGTATGTGTGTGGATTGGTGTGTGTGTGGATTGGTATGTGTGTGGATTGGTGTGTGTGTGGATTAGTATATGTGTGGATTGGTATGCGTGTGGATTGGTATGCGTGTGGATTGGTATGTGTGTGGATTGGTATGTGTGTGGATTGGTATATATGTGGATTGGTATATGTGTGGATTGGTATGTGTGTGGATTGGTGTATGTGTGGATTGGTATGTGTGTGGATTGGAATGTGTGTGGATTGGTATATATGTGTGGATTAGTGTATGTGTGGATTGGTATATGTGTGGATTGGTATGTGTGTGGATTGGTATATATGTGTGGATTAGTGTATGTGTGGATTGGTATATGTGTGGATTGGTATGTGTGTGGATTGGTATATGTGTGGATTAGTATATGTGTGGATTGGTATGTGTGTGGATTAGTATATGTGTGGATTGGTATATGTGTGGATTGGTATGTGTGTGGATTGGAATGTGTGTGGATTGGTATATGTGTGGATTAGTATATGTGTGGATTGGTATGTGTGTGGATTGGTATGTGTGTGGATTGGTATATGTGTGGATTAGTATATGTGTGGATTGGTATGTGTGTGGATTGGTATATGTGTGGATTAGTATATGTGTGGATTGGTATGTGTGTGGATTGGTATGTGTGTGGATTGGAATGTGTGTGGATTGGTATATATGTGTGGATTAGTGTATGTGTGGATTGGTATATGTGTGGATTAGTATATGTGTGGATTGGTATGTGTGTGGATTGGTATATGTGTGGATTAGTATATGTGTGGATTGGTATGTGTGTGGATTGGTATATATGTGTGGATTAGTGTATGTGTGGATTGGTATATGTGTGGATTAGTATATGTGTGGATTGGTATGTGTGTGGATTAGTATATGTGTGGATTGGTATGTGTGTGGATTGGAATGTGTGTGGATTGGTATATATGTGTGGATTAGTGTATGTGTGGATTGGTATATGTGTGGATTAGTATGTGTGTGGATTGGTTATAAGTGCGGATTGGTAAGTGTGTGAGAGTGATGGGTGTTATGCTGTACTATTTCCAATGTCTTTTTCATGATCTAATTATGCTCTAAAAGTACATCATAACTCCCATCACTCTATACTGTTCCATACAGAGCTGGGAGGCAGAGGCCTTGCACCCCCATCGCAGGACTCCTGAAAGGTAAGTGAACTTCAAAGAGGGAAAGGGTAGATAGTTAGGAGGGGGTAGATAGGGAGAAGGGAGTGAGAAGGGGTAGATAGGGCAGAAGAGAGTGAGAAGGGGTAGATAGGGCAATCATACTCCTATCATGCCAAGTCTGCGAGTAAATCCTTGAATCTGGGTATGCCTGGGCATGATAGGAATGTGATTGCTGTTAATCATATATATATATATATATATATATATAATATTGTTATTTAATTGTTTTGTCCTATTTTGGTGTGTTACTTACTTTAAATAAAAGTGTTAGATTTTTTATGGTGTTGGGGGGGTCATATTCGGTTTTGGCCAGGTAAATGTTGCACTTTCGGTTTCAGTCCAGAATTCGTTTCGGTGCATCCCTACTACTAAGCCAGACAATGAAGTGGTAGGCCTAGACCACATCAATGTTTGGCGTAGTATATAGTGATTGGGGTTTTGTTACAAGTTTTTATTCCTTTCTTTTTTTGGGATGGGGGGCGCCAGAGGAGTAGTCCACACAGGGCGCCAGAACACCTAAGGCCGGCTCTGTTCCTGCCCCAATTGCCTGTGTCATCTGGTGACATTTACCCGCACGCTGCCTTACGGGGGCGAAGATCATACCCATGTTTTAAAATGCTCTTTGGGCCGTGATACGTTATTTATATCTTTAACAAGTCAGCACAAGACATCTCCGGGGAAAACATTTTATGATCCGCCGCCAGGCCGCTATCAGACGGGGCGAGCGAGGCATTCGTGCGGTGATAAATTATCCGCCAGTGCGCTGCGTTCCTCGCGTTATAATTTGTTCCGTTTCTTGGGACCTGTATATATATATAAATATTTATTATATATATTATATATTTCTAGACTTGTATAACGGAAGACGAGGCCAAACCTTCAGGGCCGGCTTGTTTCTCGAAACACATGATGTGGAACAAAAGCATTCTGATCGATCGAGCTCCTCGCACCTGGAGCTTTCACTTAGAGACGGGTCTCTATTCACCGATGAGAGGTGCGAGTGAGGTCTGACGTCACTCTCCTATACAAGAGCTCTAATAGAGAGAGCGAGAGAGAGAGAGAGAGAGAGGGAGAGAGGCGTCTCTTGAGAACAAAGCCTTCTGTCTGAATGACGCAGGGAAGCGGCTCCCAATCCTTTTGATTTCTCCGAGAAGAGGTCATCTGGTTGTTTCTGGAGAGCTCCGCATAAAACACTCGCTGCCTCTTCCTACTTCATATTAATAAATTGCACAACTAAAAAAAAAAACATATTCTGCCGCGGATCCGGCTTGTAGCTGCCGTCTGCATTCATTTAAAGCGACGTCAGAAATCGGGGCGAAATCCAAGTGAAATGAGGAATAATGTGCGATGAGTGATGGGTTCTCTGATAACGGCGTCAGCGGGTCGAGACATCCGAGCACTCATTCTCCGGAATATCTTCCACGCCGCTATCTCGGGGAGTCCATGCTCAGGATATACGTGTACAGATGCACAGACGTGTTTTCTGGTATAGAGGATGCCCGCTGGCCCTGAAGCCACGCTTGGCTCTTATGGCTGGCACATAGAGTCAGCTATGGGGGCCGCGTATCAGTGCCGGCGGTACCTATAGCCTTCGCCCCTCTTACAATAGGAGATCATTCGGTGCCTTGCTTGATGGCAAAGAGCGGGTTAATCCACTCGATGTGCCTGTAGGTACTCAGCGCTCACAGAGGAATAATTACGGACGTCCATTAACCCTTCAACGCCAGCGCAGCACCTTATAGATAAATACCCCTGCAATCTGAGAACATTCATCATGCCCCATCTGTGGCAAATTCCCGCTAATACCCCAAACATGAGCTGTGGGGCTAATTACTGTTAATACACCTAAGAGGAGCCGTGTGGCAAATGAAGAAGTATTAATGCTATGTATCAACTATTAATACTGCCCATATAATATAGAAAGTGCAGCAAATTCATGCCTAACGTGGGCTAAAGGGGTACATTACTGATAATACCCCAATGTTCAACTCTGCCCACCCTGCAAGTGCTCAGGCAGTAGTATGCGGGGCGAGAATCTATGGGGCTTCTTTTGTTCTGGGAATACGGAGCCAACTAAAAGCAGCATCGCTGTAAACGCAATCATCTCACTCGCTGAGCCATTTCTGGCGGCCCTGCCGGAGTCCTTGAGTCCTTCTAGACTGTTGGAAACATTCGTTACAGAGAGAGACTGCGGAGTAAAAGCCATCGTAACGTTAATTAAATCTTATTTGGCTTCCAGGAGCGGAGACCCACCTGTTTTTACACGTTCTATATTCTACTTTTAGGATCGGTTTGCACGGTTCCGGTTTCCTCCCATCTCTTTGACTTTTCCCTGAAAGAAATAAAAATATGTTTTAAGTTAATGAAACATCATGAAATGTGGAATCCGTTATCAACAGGCGAGCCCACGATGGATGGTGGATAAGTGGAACGGCCTCCCAGCAGAGGTGGTAGAGGGTAATACAGTGAGGGAATATAAACACACATGGGATAGACATCCGGCTCCTGAATCTAAGACGAGACCAACGACTGATTAAGGTTTGAGACTTTACAGGAGATACAGGTGAGGACATGAGAGACCACATTGGGTTTGCCTGCCCTCGCCTGTAGCTCACACAATGTAATATTGCAGGCCCTTCTTAGTGAATAGACCCATAACTAAAGGAGCAGATGGTAGTTCTACCACTACCTGCTTACCCTTACATTGTGACACAGGGGCTGTACTCATATAATATGGAGTAAAACCAGAGGGAAAGAGGATTGGACACTGAAGGAAAGGAACATAAAGATCGGGTGTCAGAGAGAACAGATCCCTTCACTTTGTGAGAAATGTTAAGAAGAAAGAGGAGAAACAACGGCGTTCTGTTTCTACTCCGTGAGACGGATGATAAACTCTCCGGCGAGAAACCAAATTCTTGTCATGAGATGACATTACGGGGAAACGCGTTGGCGGAGACCAAAGAGACCCTGAGACAGAGATGTAACGGGAGACAGAGATGTAACGGGAGACAGAGATGTAACGGGAGACAGAGATGTAACGGGAGACAGAGATGTAACGGGAGACAGAGATGTAACGGGAGACAGAGATGTAACGGGAGACAGAGATGTAACGGGAGACAGAGATGTAACGGGAGACAGAGATGTAACGGGAGACAGAGATGTAACGGGAGACAGAGATGTAACGGGAGACAGAGATGTAACGGGAGACAGAGATGTAACGGGAGACAGAGATGTAACGGGAGATAGATGGAGCTCCTCGTACGAATGATGAGGTGGCTGCGGCGAGCGCTGCTCGATCATCCAGCGATAACGTCTCAGAATTACAAGAGAAATACACGGCCGGGAAGACTGTTTGACGGCGTCAGTGTCAGCGGGAGCGTTCGGCCGAACTTCGCGGGGATCTGTCACCGTCACGGCTCTCTCCATAACTAAATCTATTTATTAAAACCGCCTGCGGCGTTTGCTGAATCGATTCGGAGATATTTGCTGAGATCGGTGGCAGCCTGTGGCAGAACCAGCATTATCCGATCAACTCCCTGTCCTGTGGCTCTCTCTCGTCTTCTCCTCCCTCCACCCTTACAAAAGCTGCCTCAACCAATCAGCAACCATCAGCAACTTAAAGAGTTAAGTTCCCATCTCTTACAGAAGCCAAAGGGGTCTATTCACCAGAGTGCGAGTTCTTTCTAGGATTTTAAGATACCCATACCTTCCCATTAGCAGGGGATGGGGGGAGGGGGTTAATTAACATTCATGCGCATGGGGTGGGGGATCGTGGGTCCTTCCTTGGTTCTTAGGGGATCCTGACGACGCCCCATTTAATTTTTTTAATAATGTATTTCTTTAATTTATTGGGGGCAGATTTTTCAGGTTACAGCTGAGGGTATGAGTGTTCACATTAAACTTGCATGCCCTCGCCTATAACTTGGAAAAATGTAAGTCACTGGCACTCGGATACCCTCACCAACAACTCACAAATTATTGAATCTGCAAGTCGGTTTGCTAGGGTTAGCATGCGCAGGTATGACTGAGGTCAAATCAGAGCTTGACTCATCACTCGACTTAGTGAATAGACCTAAAAATGATTTAGTTGTCCAATCCACAGCGGATCGACTGATGATGTCCTTACCATGGGGAATAGTGACCTGGAAAGGCCGGCTGGGGTTCTTTACGTTCCACACGGACAGACTGCCATCTGAGTGACTGCACATGAACTGCCTCCCCTCGTGGTGCCAGCCGATGGAGTGAATAGCCTGCAAAACGGAAAAGTGGCGAGTTAGCACGCAATCTCAGCCGAGTGCGAGCCATCAGAGGGTTAAAAGACATCAAGGCAAAGCTCTGGTAGAATGGTTTGTTTCTGACCAATATCCCAAAGGCGCGGGTGAGTGCACTCAACTCTCAGAGTGATGACAGTATGTAATTTAGGAAGCAAACAGGGAATGAGAAGCAGCTCTGTCACTTATACATCAGAACACGGTGCGATACCTGTCACATAAACACATACGTGTATCTCACAAGCAAGCAGAACACTGCAGACTCACCATGTTTGAGTTAAAAAATCGGAATGTCACAATGTAAGGCTTACATGTAACATAAGGAAGTCATACGTTACAGAGAGGGTGGTAGATAAGCGGAACAGCCTCCCAGCAGAGGTGGTAGAGGGTGATACAGTTAATGTAATAAAGTTAATGACTCGTGATAAATAACAGAGTGGATCCAGGGGTTGGGTCGCCGATGGATGACTTAGCGTTATGATTTTCTGACGATAAGAAGCCGTGCTTTATTATCGGAAGACACAGAATTGTAAAAGTTAAATTGATTTAAAAAAATTCACTTAAATTCGAGTCAGGAGAGACTTTCTGAGTATCAGCCGTCGGGGGATTAAAGCATAAAAAGTGCATCGCTTCTAATTACAGACTCAGCTCAGAAACGAGATTTTATTAAGAAATACAAAATAAGGTTAAGGAACAACACAGAAATCTATTAATAAATGGTCCGGTGACGTGCCCCGGTACCTGCTGTCTGTATATATCATAAGGGTCACAGAGCTCGGCACGGACGGTGCAGGACGGGTGTATGATCCCCTTTATTGAAGTGGAGACGGTAAGAAGGGACTGGGCCTCATCCACGGGACAGGCCGCCGGTATCCAGGACATAGAAGGTCCCTCGGGGCGACAAACAGGGTTTATCTCATTTAAGTGTTTTCTGAAGAGTAGCCCATATGCCAAAAGCCCATCTGTCCTTCTAAACACCCCATTTCCAGGAAGAAAAGGGGGGCACTTCTGTCTTAGTGGGTGTGGTTAGAGGCTTGGCTGGGGCGGGGCTATTTGTGTAAACTGAGTTTAATTTATAAACTATTTCCTGCTGTTTCTATACACATTATCGGGGCTTTTAGGGCTGTAGAACCCTGCGATCCCCTCATACCCACCAAACATTCTGACCTCCTAGAAAAGAGGGGCATCAGGGGAGGAGAGAGGGGCATCGGGGGGAGGAGAGAGGGGCACTGGGGAATAAAGAGGGGCATCAGGGGAGGAAAGGAGGTAATCAGGGGATACAAGAGGGGCATCGCGGATTTGTGCTGCGTTTTACTTGTTCATCTACTAAATCATTATAAAGCTCCAATAAAATCTCCTGTGTTTCTGGAGCAAAGTCAAGTTTTTTTTACAGTCAGGGAAGTGGAGACATGGAATGCGCTGCCAATTGAGGTGGTCTTGTCAGATTTATCAAAATAAGCCTGATGCCTACAGGCATGTCTAATAATTTAACGTAACCAGAAGTAACGTCGGCCCCGGGGGAAATCGGACTGCCTTCGGAGTCGGGAGGAATTTGCTCACCGATATTGAATATAAATCTCTTTGGTTTTTTTGTTTGTTTTTCTTTCTTCTGGGAACGTGGAAGGGTTAAACCTGAAGCATGTTAATGGATTTTTCACACCTGGGAAACTATGTAACAATGTAAAGATCAAAGAAAATTCCCACCCCGTCCATTTAAATACCCAGGCAGCGAACGTATCTCTACCCAAATAACCCGTTACGGACCGGCTGGAAAACGGAATTTAGCGGAACTTGTTACTTTTTTTGTTCTTTTAATCTTCATTTTCCGGTAAATAATTTATTGTGTGAATCACTGCGAGGCTTTTAAGTGAAATGACAATAAATGCGTACAATTATGATATAAATCATTCATCTCCTCGCCGTGCGTCACAGAACCATCACAAAAGGTTATTCTGGAACAAACGGGGTCAGATAGGAATTATCCGTGCCGAGTCCATGCGCAAACCTTTACTCCGGGCTTAGGGGGGGGGCGGTATTACAGCCCCCCACGATACGGCAGACAGACTCTGATACTAATCACCTAAATAATACAAATAATCACTGAAAATATATTTAATAAGAGTGAGAAGTCATACAAACCCTGCAGCTGTACCAACAAAAGTAAGCAGAACATTCTAGTCATCCCCCGTGACGGCAAAAGACAAAGCGGGGGCCGCGGCAGCTGGTAACCGAGGCGCCGGGAAAACGCGTTATTTGCCCCCATGATAGTAGTTGGGATAGGGCGTGTGTGTGTTAGTGTATGGTGTTAGCGTGTGTGTGTGTGTTAGTGTATGGTGTTAGCGTGTGTGTGTGTGTTAGTGTATGGTGTTAGCGTGTGTGTGTTAGTGTATGGTGTTAGCGTGTGTGTTAGTGTATGGTGTTAGCGTGTGTGTGTGTGTTAGTGTATGGTGTTAGCGTGTGTGTGTTAGTGTATGGTGTTAGCGTGTGTGTGTTAGTGCATGGTGTTAGCGTGTGTGTGTGTTAGTGTATGGTGTTAGCGTATGTGTCTGTTAGTCAATGGAAGCGTGTTAGGGGTAAGCCTAGGGTTAGAGGTGCGAGGGAGAGAGTGTGTGCATGTGTTTGTGGTACAGTGAGTGTGTGTGTTAGTGTATGGTGTTAGCGTGTGTGTGTGTTACTGTGTATGGTGTTAGCGTGTGTGTGAACCTATAGTGGAAGGATGTTAGGGGTGAGCCTAGGGTTAGAGGTGCGGGGAAAAGTGGGAATGAGAGTGTGTGAGAGGAGAGTACGGTGTTAGAGTGAGTGAGTGGAAATGCTGTACCCTGGTGCCACTAACCCTAGGCTCACCCTGGATACATCTAATGTCATCATCGGCGATTGTCTCCTGCAGGGACAGCTGAACACGCAAAGAATTTAAATACATAATAACAAATGAATAAAACACTCGGCTGTAATAACTTATAAAGCACAAATGTGCGTTAGGACACGTCCACCAAAGACTGGGTCTGAAGAGGAACCCAATCCCGCAATAAAACGTGGATAAATAATTGGCTTTTTCAGACTAAATTAACCTCCGCATTCTAAGCCGTCCGTTTGATTAAAGGCTGGAAGTTATTACATCGCAAGTGCCTTTATCCGCCTCGATCGCGATGCGACCAGCTGGGGAATGATTGGCTCTATCGAAATAAAAGATAATAATAATAATCATATTAAAGTGTATGCGGGCGGGCGAGTCTTCTCTGCTCCCACGAGCTGGGGGTGAAGGCTCCGTCTGGCTGCTGTTTCCTGAGATGAGGGAATCACAAGAACCTCTAAGAATAATCCATTTAGTTCATTCTGTCGCATCAACGCCTTCCGCCGGCAAGCTGCTGCCGTCCCCGTAACAGGCTTTGGTTATTTCTAAGCCAGCGTCAGAATCAATTAATCAATCAGCGTGTCCCTTACTCCTCACCTGCGCGGGATGTCACTTCCCTGTCACCTGATCCTCGTCACTCCTACCGGCTTCCTCGCCATTCTCAGCAAGCCTCAATTTATTTACGCTTGCATTTAATTTCACCGACTTCACTGCGCATTATGTACGGCTGACCCCAGGGAGCTTCTACCGCAGGAAGGGCTGAGTATAATGCATAATGCCCCTGTATAATGTATAGTTAAATCAGCGAGCCACCCCCCTGTATAATGTATAGATAAATCAGTGAGCCGGCCCCTGTATAATGTATAGATAAATCAGCGAGCCACCCCCTGTATAATGTATAGATAAATCAGTGAGCCGGCCCCTGTATAATGTATACATTGCTCTCCTGATTGAACTATATATTATGTAGGGCCAGTTCAGCCTTTTTCCAGGAGAAATTTCCCAGCATTTAACCTTCATGATCCATAATGTAGTAGGTGAGATGAAACTGCAGCCCTCCTGCAAACTCCTTCTTTAGCAAATAAACCCCAACACTCTTGGGCATGGTTTGTACTCAACAAATTAAAACATGACGGGGCAGCGAGACAGCGGCAATCCTATTATTCTCTATGTGAAAAGCACCATGGTTTAGGATTGGGGCGTGGATTAGGATCGGGTTGTGGTTTAGGATTGGGGAGTGGTTCAGGATTGGGTGTGGTTTAGGATTGGGGCGTGGATTAGGATCGGGTTGTGGTTTAGGATTGGGGAGTGGTTCAGGATTGGGGAGTGGTTCAGGATTGGGTGTGGTTTAGGATTGGGGCGTGGATTAGGATCGGGTTGTGGTTCAGGATTGGGGAGTGGTTCAGGATTGGGGCGTGGATTAGGATCGGGTTATGGTTTAGGATTGGGGAGTGGTTCAGGATTGGGGTGCGGTTTAGGATTGGGGTGCGGTTTAGGATTGGGGAGTGGTTAAGGATTGGGGAGTGGTTAAGGATTGGGGTGCGGTTTAGGGTCGGGTTGTGGTTTAGGATTGGGGAGTGGTTAAGGATTGGGGAGTAGTTAAGCATTGGGGTGTGGTTTAGGATTGGGGAGTGGTTAAGGATTGGGTGTGGTTTCGGATTTGGGCGTGGTTAAGGATCGGGGTGCGGTTTAGGATTGGGGAATGGTTTAGGATTAGGGTGCGGTTTAGGATTGGGGTGCGGTTTCGAATTGGGGAGTGGTTGAGGATTGGGGTGCGGTTAATGATTGGGGTGCGGTTAATGATTGGGGTACGGTTTAGAATTGGGGTGTAGTTTAGGACTGGGGAGTGGTTAAGGATTGGGGTGCGGTTTAGGATTGGGAGTGGTTTAGATATGGGGTGTGGTTTATGATTGGCGTGCATGCAGAATGTGCTGATCGCATATTTGGTAACGTCTAACACAGAGGAACTTACCTCATCGTAATAAAATCTCATGTCGGCCCGCTTACATCTTAAATCCCAAAGGACTATCGTTCCCGTTTCATATCCTATTAGAAGCTGCAAATAAAAACAGTTACTTTGGTTACTTTTATTTTTTAACCAGATAAAACATGTCGGTTGGAGCTCAGAGATAAAGCAGACAGGTGGAAGGCATGAAGTGCACGTTCTGCTGTTATGCTAGTTACAGGGTAACGGCTATAAGCACGGCATTTACCCGAATACCCAAGAGGCTCTGCTTTGGTGTCCAACCTGACGTCGTGCTTTGTACTAATCTACAGGGAAATGGTTCGGGATATTTATAGCATTTATACACAAGCAGCGGTGAAGAGGCGAATACACATCACAGTCTCTCAACGCAAAAATCTCGGTGTAAAAACTAACAAAGTAACAAAAAACTAAAAAGAATCTGTCACGGAGCTGGCTAGTCCGACGACTACCTCCACTGTCTTGTGCTCCCTTAGCCTGGGACTCCACACTTTCCCCGGTTCCCCGGTCACTCGCCGAGACTCAGTGTCGGGTAAAACCAAACGAAGACTCATTTATTTCTCACACACAGAGCTGGATATATCCAGCAAAACACACATTATATATATATATCACACACACACATTATATATATATATATATATCACACACACACATTATATATATATATATATACACACACACACACACATTATATATATATATATATCACACACACAAATTATATATATATATATATATATATACACACACACATTATATATATATATATCACACACACCCACATTATATATATATACACACACACACATTATATATATATATATATATCACACACACCCACATTATATATATATACACACACACACATTATATATATATACACACACACACATTATATATATATATATACACACACACACACATTATATATATATATATACACACACACACATTATATATATATATATATATATCACACACACATTATATATATATATCCAGCAAAACACACATTATATATATATATATATATATATATATATATATCACACACACACATTATATATATATATATATATATCACACACACACACACACACACATTATATATATATATATCCAGCAAAACACACATTAACATAAAACAAGATATTGGGACACAACCCCCCCCCCCCTTAATCTGCCTCCCAGAGACAACAGGGGCAGTAACGAGATTAACAATACAATAGGGGGGAGACTGATTTATACAACATTAAACTGAAAGAATGGCGGCCTCTCCCTGGTGGCAGATCCTGGCTGTCTGCTGGAGATAATCCCCTCAGCCAGTGATGAGATGATACTGCTGGGGGGGACACAGAAGCCTTTACAGACCCAGGGCCCATCGTCAATAGGGAGGAGGCCGGCAGTCAGGCCTCTCCAGTGGTCCCAGTGATGGAGGCTTCCGTCACAGAATCATTATCAGAGTTTGAATGAAAGTCACGGAACGCTTCTACTTCTCCACTTATCTGTATGCATTGTTCTGGTCTCTTGGAGGACTTCTGCAAGAGGGGGAGAGCCTCTACTCCATTCCTCCTATTGGGGGAGAGGGTGTGCACGCAGGCTCCGCCCTATTGCAGAAGCGCTCCCGGAGGTCTGGTTAACTGAGCTGATACTGGGGAGAACCGGATGAAGAATAGAAGATAGAAGACTATCAGTGCCAAGAGAAGAAGAGAAGAAGTGGAGCTGGGGAAAAGGAGACGGGGACGCAGAGGCTGTCGGGGAAGAAGGTAGGGAGATATTGAGAGAGAGCAAATGAGACATAGTGTAGCGTGAGGGAGAGTGAATGATAGTGTGAGATTGTGTGAGATAACGCGAGAGAGACCGAATGAGAGATACTGTAACATAACATGAGGGAGAGTGAATGATAGTGTGAGATAGTGTGAGGGAGAGTGAATGATAGTGTGAGATAGTGTAAGATAGCGTGAGGGAGAGTGAATGATAGTGTGAGATAGTGTGAGGGAGAGTGAATGATAGTGTGAGATAGCGTGAGGGAGAGTGAATGATAGTGTGAGATAGTGTAAGATAGCGTGAGGGAGAGTGAATGATAGTGTGAGATAGCGTGAGGGAGAGTGAATGATAGTGTGAGATAGTGTAAGATAGCGTGAGGGAGAGTGAATGATAGTGTGAGATAGCGTGAGGGAGAGTGAATGATAGTGTGAGATTGTGTGAGGGAGAGTGAATGATAGTGTAAGATAGCGTGAGGGAGAGTGAATGATAGCGTGAGGATGAGTGAATGATAGTGTGAGATCTTTTTGGTCCAATTGCACGAGTCCGGCGTGCATGTATAAAGTCTTCCTGACGATTTCAATACTAGCACTACCCTGCTGTCAATCAGTGACAGGAAGATGACCCCATTGGACGTGGTGTTCTGCTGCTGATTGACAGCTTAAGCAGCCAATCGGTGGCAAGAATTTTCAGATCATAGAGTGAGAAAGAAATTCCGTGGTAAGAGTTTTATTTTATTTTTTAATTAATGGGTTAAAGACGGCGACAAATTCAAAGGGAAACAATCTATACTTTGCTCTTCGCAGGATGGACGGGAACGCGGTCACCATTAATGTTGCCGATCCTTTTAGCACATTATGTGCGGGCCCAGAATAAACGTGCGCACACGCGGTGCATTTACTGCTTCTTATATAATCTAAAAACTCCAAGCATCTTTTATTTAACACTTTCCAAAAAAAAACACTCCGTGCGAAAATAATTGGTGCTCATTTCTACTTTCAAGACAAATAAAAACTGATGGAAGCCGTGGATAGATGGAGGTCACAGCCTCCCAGCAGAAGTGGTAGAGGCTAATATAGTGAGGGAATTTAAACATGCACGGAGTAGGTATATGGCTCCTGGATCTAGGTAAGTGGAACAGCCTCCCAGCAGAAGTGGTAGAGGGTAATACAGTGAGGGGATTAAACATGCGCGGGATATACGGCTCCTGAATCAAAGACGAGACCAACGACTGATTAAGGTTTGAGTCGTTACAGCAGGAGAACCGGGCGACTAGACGGGGGCCGGATGGGGCCGATCTGCTGGCGGGTTCTGGGTTGCTTGGTTCAGTGGCCTCCCTGTAATCACCAACCTGGAGCAGGGGTAAATTGGAACTTCTACACTCTTACTGTCACCGTACAAAAGCGGTGGGGTGGAAGGGGTTGATCGGGAGCACAGGGGGCCCTTGAGATTTAACCGAATTAAAACAAAACCAAAAAAGTCAGGTTTGGCCGACGTGTAATGGGTTAAACTGGCAAAAGTCCTCCTGCTGTACAGACAGGGGGGCAGACAGACCCGGACAGACGTGGGTTAAAGGAACGGACAGGTTGACCAATGCAGGTAGTGAGGATGACCCTTTAATACTCATTATAAATGTGTAGTAAATCCTGGAATATTATGTGCGGAATCCGTGCCGTTAGGGGTTAATACCCCGCGCTCTTCACCTTCCGTTCCTGACGCGGGATGTGGGGGCTGTTATTATCCTGATATAGCGAGGCTCCAATACCCTCTGGGTGCCCAGGAAAAACAGTATAGGAAGGGTTAATCCCAAAATGCCCATGTCTGGATGAAACCTCTCTATACCGCGATACCTGGGCACTCGCGGGGTAACCGAGACAGCGTGAGTCGGACTGCACGGAGCGCAGGCTGCTGCCTCTGGGTACTCAGCGCTGTACGAGGAGTAATTTGAAGAGAAAAGCAATCAGCCGGAGTGCGAGAAAAGTCCAGAAATCCAATTTACCAATCAGACGAAATCCTGAAACGAGGTCAGAGCTCAGCGGCGGGCAAAGCTTTTAACAGCAGGCGAGACGAGAAGAACATTCCACGGCAGCGAATGGTTTATTCCGGGACCTTCTACGTGGGAACCGGACCATTACCCCCCCCCCGTACCGGGACATAATGCGGCGCTGGTTAACCCATACAGTTCCCTCTGGATTTGGGTTAAATGGTTAAGGGTTAAAGCAGTCAGCAGGAACATTCTGTTAGTTGCCATGGTGACTGCACCCGTTTCACTCGTTTACCCCTATAACCTATGTCTGTACTGATTAACCCCTGCAGTTTCCTCTGTGAATCTTAAGTATAAACACTTGGCCCACTTACCTTCCCTTCATCCCTAGGGGTGTCACTCAGGTGCACGACGGGGCCGGGGTGGGCCTTTGTAGATCTGCAAAAAAAGAAAGGAAAAAAGGCCCGTTGAGCGAGTCAGTAACAGACAGCCAATCACAACACACTAAGCTATATAATGTTTACGGCGCTGCACTTCAAATGCTGCCTTTTCACTTGTGTTTTACGCGTTTTACTTTGTAACTCTATGTCTGTAAAAGACAGTGATGGCTGGACGAAGGAAGAGAGGGATGGAGGAAAGAGAGAAATTGGAAGAAACAAAAGGAAGGAAGGGATAAAGAGAGGAGGGAAAGAAGGATGGAATGAAGGAAATAATTAGCCTCTACCACTTCTACTGGGAGGCTGTTCCGCTTACCTACCACCAGCTCAGTAAAGTAAAACTTCATTCCATTCCATCTCACTCTCTGACCCTCTAGTGTTAGATTCCAGTCTCTTGAGATAGCCTCCATTGAAATAAATTCCCTCCTGTCCTTGTTAATTGCTTTTCCTGCTGTTTCTATACACATTATCGGGGCTTTTAGGGCCGTAGAACCCTGGGATCCCCTCATACCCAGCAAACATTCTGACCTCCTAGAAAAGAGGGGCATCAGGGGAGAAGAACAGGCCATCGGGGGGAGGATAGAGGGGCACAGGGAGGAAAGCAGGACATCAGGGGAGGAGAGAGAGGGGCATCAGGAGAGGAAAGAGGGGGGGATCAGGGGAGGAGAGAGGGGGCATCAGGGGAGGAGAGAGGGGCATCAGGGATTTGGGAGAGGGAATGCCCAATCTAAACACGGACACTTGGGAAGAATGTCTAATTTAGAAAGCTTTCTCTGTAACATTCTTATTGCTTCACCCAGAATATAATGATCTGAGCAGAATCTGAAATGTCACCCCTTCTATATAAATTTAGGATATTTTCTTGATAAAGGTGAAAATCATAAATATTGCAAGAAAAGTTGATCGGGGGATTAATGTTTTTTATATTTGGTTAACTAGATCCGATCAATTAATCGTTAAGACAAGCAGTTACAAGCGCTTTATATATCACATTATTAGGAAGATAACGGTTTTTAGTGCAAACTTTGATTTATGCCGAATAAAATCCACAGAGAGAGGCGATAAACGACTCGGATAACAGCGAGCCGGGGACGAGGGCTTTCATTTTCTAAATGCCAGAGAATAAAACATGTCTCGGCAAACGCTGCCGCATTTCATCTTAACCGTCTCCAGAGCAGCATTAACAGGGTGTCGGCGGCAGCACCTGTATCCAGCAGCGGGGGGGCAAAGGGGATTACTCCATCCAATCAGGGAGAAGGGGTGAGTGTGCATCCAATCAGGGAGCAGGGGAAAAGCATGCATCCAGTCAGGGAGAGGGGTCAGTGTGCATCCAATCAGGGAGCGGGGGGGGGAAATGTGCATCCAATCAGGGAGAGGAGTGAGTGTGCATCCAATCAGGGAGCTGGGTGAGTGTGCATCCAATCAGGGAGTGGGGGGGAAAGTGTGCATCCAATCAAGGAGAGGGGTGAGTGTGGATTCAATCAGGGAGAGGAGTGAGCGTGCATCCAATCAGGGAGTGGGGGGAAGAGCATGCATCCAACCAGGGAGAGTATGTATTTAATCAAGGTAAGGAGAATGAGTGTGTATCCAATCAGGGAGAAGGGGTGAGCGCGCATGTAATCAGGGGGAGGGGAGTGATTGTGCATGCAATTAGGGAGAGGATGTAAAAGTGTGCATCCAATCAGGGCGAGGGGGTGAAAGTGTGTATCCAATCAGGGAGAAGGAGCTAAGTCCAGTTCCACAACTAGTCCAAACTACTGAGATCGCATTCATTGGTATCAGTCTCTAAAGGGTTAAAATAGATGAATATGTGATATGTGTGGAAGATAAAAAAAAAGACATAGAGGAGAAAAAAGACATAGAGGGGGGGTGAATGCAAAGGGGAGAGAGAAAGAAGGGGGTTACAAGGATTGAGAGGTGACTTGCTGGTCCTCCCCACTCCTGGCTACATGAAAATAACATAAACAAAAAACAGACAGGGATCCACGTGGACAGGGTATATGGACAGGGTATATGGCCAGGGTATATGGCCAGGGTATTTATTTTTATTTGTTATTGTATGTTGTAGATGGATGTCGTTTTTGCGTGTTTCAGGTGAGGACACACGAGTTCACATTGAATTCACATGCCCTCACCTGTAACTCGCAAAATGTAAAGACACAGGGACTCACAATAAACTTGCTGATTAATGAAGCTGCGGACTGTTTTGTAAGCGTTGGCCTGCGAGGGCAGGCGAGTAGAGTCATTTGTTGAGCTAACCCTTAACCCAGCTAACAGCTCAGCATCTTAATTCATTCTATAAACGCCATTTGTGTGCCTGCCAGCTCAGATGCCTGCACGTGCACTTATTTCAAGCTGAATCACTGAAAAAGGCCACTACAGACCCTTAGAAACGTGAACACATAGAACATTCTTATTATTAGTTCTTTCTCACCGTGTATTTTTATCCATAGACCATCAGAAAACACATAATATATCACATAAGATATTCTGACGCTCCCTGCACGGCATCAGGCACCGTCTACAAACTTTAACAGCTCACCGGAACAGCCAAGCGACGGAACGCGACAGGTAAACTTACAGCTCAATCGCCTTGTTCCACATAACCACATATCCGGAGAGGACAAAGGACTCGATATTCACGACGTGCGTATTCCCTCTCTCCGTACCGACGTAGAGCCACTTACTCTGGAAAGGCAGATGGCAGCATGTAATTCTGCAAAAAAAATACCAAAAGGAGGAGGATTGAGAAAAGGTGGCTGTGTTAGAAACATACATATATATATACGTTCAGTCGAGACCTGTCCGGCCCCCGTCTAGTCGCCGTTTCTCCCGCTGTAAAGACTCAAACCTTAATCAGTCGTTGGTCTCGTCTTAGATTCAGGAGCCGTATGTCTATCCCATGCATGTTTAATACCCTTTACCCTCTACCACTTCTGCTGGGAGGCTGCTCCACTTATCTACCACTTCTATAGGTGGTAAGGATAATTGAACGTGTTGTGTTGGACTCAGTAGTTGTTTAAGCTTTGAAGGCAGACGGTGATGTCTATTTGAAGGGCTTCATTCTCGGCGATCGTGAGAGATGGAAACTCTCAGCCGCCTAAATCGTCCTTCTCCAATCTGTCCATTTTTCAAAAGGTCGTTACTGACAGATCTGTGATTTCCTAGACAGGTTAATCTGTGCGCAGCCCGGTGATATCATCGTTTTCTCTTTAGATCTTCCCAGAAGACACTTAGGGATTCGGAGGGGGGAAAAATGAGCTGCTTCTTACAAAATGTTCACCTTTTGTCATTTCAATTATTTAAAAAAATCATTTTAGTATAAATATTATTCATATTTTTTTCAATTCTTTAGAGGATTCTTAAATTATTAATCTATTGTGGCAGCTACTGATCCTTCCGGTTTTTGATCCAAAAGATGGCAAAAAAACCACCAATTAAGCTATTTTTCCTCCTTGACTCCGAAAGGTGATCAGATTTCTCCTTGGATGA
The DNA here is from genome assembly GCA_023333645.1 of Sceloporus occidentalis. Classification (NCBI taxonomy): domain Eukaryota; kingdom Metazoa; phylum Chordata; class Lepidosauria; order Squamata; family Phrynosomatidae; genus Sceloporus; species Sceloporus occidentalis. The sequence continues at coordinate 1,338,655 of JALMGF010000148.1, forward strand.
AAAAGTTCCTAAATATTGCTGTTAATACGATTATTTATACCCCTGTATGTTCTGCTTTTGCTCTTGTTGGAGGCGCCCGGTGCATCTGATAGATCCCCCTCTCTCTGCAGTGGATTCTGTACCTTTATTGCCCTGTTTATTCTCGTCTCCAGCGCATTTACTAAAATGGTCTTACTGGGCACCGGTAATCACAAAACCCTCCAGCAAATCCAAAACAAACTGTGCTATAGTATTACCCCCGTTAAACGGTGCTGTGCGCGGCGGGCATCCCGAGGGGTGGACTAAGAGTGCTGAATCCCGCCAGCCCAAATGGGGACTGAAGTCTCTGGTTTTCTGCTTCAGCCCCTGCTGGGGTAACAGAGGAGCCCAGCGGGGTTACATAACTGGTAGTACAGAGTGTGAGCTGCACTGGAGACCGGGCTCTGCCAGGGGTAAGAGGAAGGGGGAAATGGAGATGTTAGAGCGAGTGAGTGGGTGTTAGTGTACACTGTTAGAGTGAGTGGGTGTAAGTGGATGGTGTTAGAGTGTGGGTGTTAGTGTATGCTGTTAGTGTGAGTGGGTGTTAGTGTATGCTGTTAGTGTGAGTGGGTCTTAGACTGGCCCTTCCTTACAGAGGAACTAAGCTCATCAATCTGCCCCCTCCCAGCTGCACCGGAGACGGCGGACCCCGGGGATCTCCTGCCGGCTGATACAAGTGGCCCTGCTCTGAAGCCACAAGCAGCCGCATTAAAGGGGTATTTCTTCTGCTTTTAATTTCGCTTCATTTTACATCAAAAATACTCCAGGCAGGTAAATGATGATGGGGTGTACTCCAGGCAGGTAAATGATGATGGGGTGTACTCCAGGCAGGTAAATGATGATGGGGTGTACTCCAGGCAGGTAAACATTGTGTCCCGGATGATGGCTGTACTCCTGGTTATTGTCCGTTCTCGGTAGCGTTACGGGAATCGGTTTTTTAGCTCTGCGGGTTGGATAAGTGGATGTCTGACAGCGCCGGAGCCGCGATTCCTGCCTCACTTAATGCTCAGCGTGTGCGCACAGGAGGATGAACACACTTTAACACTGACATTTAACAATTTCCGGACAGCGTTAGAAGGGTTATTAATCAAATCCTGTCATTTGTTGGTGAAAAGTATTTTATTGCTCAACGTGTTACAATGTTGCAAAGTTAACTAGTGTCACTCTGTAGGGGGTAACTTTCACCTGTCGTGCACACACACTCATGCATGCACACACGCACACTCATGCACGCACACACGCACTCACACACACTCATGCATGCACACAGGCACTCACACACTCATGCACGCACACACGCACTCACACACTCATGCACGCACACACTCATGCATGCACACACGCACTCACACACACACTCATGCACGCACACACGCACTCACACACACTAATGCAGGCACACACGCACCACAAACACTTATGCACACGCACTCACAACCACACACGCACTCATCCACATGCACTCACGCACGCACACATTAACTCTTTGAAACTCTCTGCTGGGCACTGTAGGACAGGGGGATTTTTAGCTGTTTATTTTAAAACAAACATCTTTAAAAATAAGTTATTTTTGGGCCGATCCGACATTTTATATAAATGTATATTTCTGCCCATTCATTGGTTAATTGTGAATTTAAATAAATGATGAGATGCACAAAACATACTTTTGTAGTTCATTTTTCATGTAAATATGAAGTGTTTTTGTACCGTTCTTTGTGAAATTTCAGGGAGTGTAGCAGAGCTGGTCTTTTCTGTCTCAGGTTCCATAGATGAAGAGTCCCATCTGCGCATGCGGTAACTAATCCCCCCTGAACAAACGGAATCACAGAAACATATGAAACAAAAGCATTAAACCGATTTCATACAATGCAAGACAACAGTTAGTGAAGGGCTGGAGCATTAACCCATTGGGGTAATTGTGGTACAGGAGCCCCATTGGATGATTCTGGAAGGGGAATTCATTGGGCTGATTAGGGATCAGGAACCCATTGAGGAGATTCTGGTACGGAACCTTCATGGGGCGTTTCTGGTATAGCAACCCTTTGGGGCGATTGTGGTATCGGAACCCACTAGGGTGATTCTCATATAGGAACCAACTGGCGTTTCTGGTATGGGAACCCACTGAGGTGAATCTGTTACAGGAACCCATTGGGGTGATTCTGGTATGGGTACTCCATGGGGTGGTTCTGGTATGGGTTCTGTATGGCATGATTCTGGTATAGGAACCCGCTGGGGTGGTTCTGGTATGGGTTCTGTATGGCATGATTCTGGTATGGGTTCTGTATGGCATGATTCTGGTATGGGAACCCGCTGGGGTGGTTCTGGTATGGGTACTGTATGGCATGATTCTGGTATGGGTTCTGTATGGCATGATTCTGGTATGGGTACTGTATGGCATGATTCTGGTATGGGTACTGTATGGCATGATTCTGGTATGGGTACTGTATGGCATGATTCTGGTATGGGAACCCGCTGGGGTGGTTCTGGTATGGGTACTGTATGGCATGATTCTGGTATGGGTTCTGTATGGCATGATTCTGGTATGGGTTCTGTATGGCATGATTCTGGTATGGGTTCTGTATGGCATGATTCTGGTATGGGTACTGTATGGCATGATTCTGGTATGGGTTCTGTATGGCATGATTCTGGTATGGGTTCTGTATGGCATGATTCTGGTATGGGAACCCGCTGGGGTGGTTCTGGTATGGGTTCTGTATGGCATGATTCTGGTATAGGAACCCGCTGGGGTGGTTCTGGTATGGGAACCGATTACTATGATACTGGGATTCTCCCAGCTGACATCTATCACTGATACTGGGATTCTTCCAAAGTCCCAATGGTGCGATTCCTTTTCCGGTATGAGATCTCTTCATGGCTGATGGGGAGGTGTATACCGAGGAGCTTACAGTCTTTTCCTCTGCCATTCTCCGTGTGTACACCGAGCACACGGCTGCTTGTGTTTCTAAATGTGTCTTCACAATAGGAAGAGAAGAATCACGTCACACGCCGGCCTTATGACCCCGGCGCGTTTAACCTTTCGGAACACTGCAGACACTTAGATTCTTATTGATTTCCAGAACAGAAGAAAACCTAAGAGAATTACTTGCCATTTATTATCTTTACAAGACACAAAGGAAAGCAGGAACCCTAATAAATCAAAATGAAACTGCTCTCTTAATAAAGGTGCAAACCTGGCGGATGCCCCAGCTGGGGGTATCATTGGCAAAAGCACAAAGGGGTCAAGCAGAGCCGCCATATTGGTGTAATAACCCATTGGCTGAGCAAAGCGCCATCAAGGTTCAAATGCCAATAATGGAGATGCAGCATACAGGGGGTAACCGCTTGGCCCGCGGGGCTTTTCTTTTTGTAATACAGGACTGACTGCCCCGGCAGAGGGGGACGTTATTCCGGGAGACGCTCACCTCGTTGATTAGGAACTGGAGATGATGAACCGCCGCTCCGCTGTCATGCTGGCAATGGCAATCGACACCCGGCCGGCCTAATCTGTTATGATCGATAGTCAAGGATTTAACGAGAAAACAATTATTAAGCAATTACCCTCGGCGGCTTAACAATGACATAAGCGGTGACACCAGCTACGGGCCCTGCGCGTTTATCTCGGTGCCGGGGACGCCTGAGGTCACCACGACCATTACCTAAATACCATCCCCAGGGCCCGTGCCACCCGTACGTCGCAGCAGATACCCCGTGCTATGGCAGATAATTAGCGTGGAAGTTCCTTTATTCCCCTGGAGGTTATTCCGCTCCCCGGCCTCGCGCTGAATAAATGTCAGAGAAACGTATGACCGAGACACACAGAACATCGATCCCATTTATCACTTCTCCTCACGGCCAAAACACATCCATTTTTCATTGTTGTTTTCCAATAAATTCTTGAAGCAAAAGACTGAAGAGAAAAGAATCCGGATCCACGGAGGTATGTAAAACGCGCCAGGTATTAATATATTATTATACAGGGTATTTAAACCCCAAACAGCACAGGGAGGCGGGAAACTCACCCAAAATATCACATGATCAACAACAATGGTGGCTCCAGGTCTGCAGATAAAGGGCTTGGGGTTATATTACTGTATACAGCGCTGGGGGTTATATTACTGTATACAGTGCTGGGGGGTTATATTACTGTATACAGCGCTGGGGGGTTATATTACTGTATACAGCGCTGGGGGTTATATTACTGTATACAGTGCTGGGGGGTTATATTACTGTATACAGCGCTGGGGGGTTATATTACTGTATACAGCGCTGGGGGTTATATTACTGTATACAGCGCTGGGGGTTATATTACTGTATACAGTGCTGGGGGGTTATATTACTGTATACAGCACTGGGGGGTTATATTACTGTATACAGCGCTGGGGGGTTATTACTGTATACAGCGCTGGGGGTTATATTTCTGTATACAGCGCTGGGGGTTATATTACTGTATACAGCGCTGGGGTTTATATTACTGTATACAGCGCTGGGGGTTATATTACTGTATACAGCGCTGGGGGGTTATATTACTGTATACAGCGCTGGGGGGTTATATTACTGTATACAGCGCTGGGGGTTATATTACTGTATACAGCGCTGGGGGTTATATTACTGTATACAGCGCTGGGGGTTATATTACTGTATACAGCGCTGGGGGGTTATATTACTGTATACAGTGCTGGGGGGTTATATTACTGTATACAGCGCTGGGGGTTATATTACTGTATACAGCGCTGGGGGGTTATTACTGTATACAGCGCTGGGGGTTATATTTCTGTATACAGCGCTGGGGGTTATATTACTGTATACAGCGCTGGGGTTTATATTACTGTATACAGCCAGTTCCAATAAACTCCTCTGCAGTATGAGGCGGAAATGCAGCAAATAACCATCAAAATGGTCTCCCTGAAAGTATCACATTTCAGGACATGTTCTTCGGAAATGATTCATTTTATCTTGGAAATATAAATGTGGCGATTATGAGCACCAGCTGCGTCTGCGGGGGGGGGGGGGGCGCGCGTGTATATAATCCCGAAGGCAGCTACGAGCCTCTAGAACGGATCTGATCTCAAACCTAATACTGCCGGCCAAACTCAGGCTGAAACCTCCCGATTTCCTCATCAGTATGAGAAACGCTCTGCTAGCGGCCGCCGTCTGTCCGCTGGTCTGCAAGGAATGTCCAATTCTACAAAAATGTTATTAAGCTATTTAATATTATAATTCATTTTATGTTATTAATTTAAAAATATCACAACTAACAACCTGAAAGTCTTACATAGAAACCCAGAACCCGCCGGCAGATCGGCCCCATCCGGCCCCCGGCAAGTCGCCGTTTCCCCTGCTGTAAAGACTCAAACCTTAATCAGTCGTTGGTCTCGTCTTAGATTCAGGACCCGTATGTCTATCCCATGCATGTTTAATACCCTCACTGTATTACCCTCTACCACCTCTGCTGGGAGGCTGTTCCATCTATGTTATCTAACCACCCTCCCAGAATCCCAAGTGGGTGGCTCCATATAATGGGAGTTAATGTTTCCAGCGGTCTCCAGTTCATGTTGCAGTTTCCAAGATGGCGGCTTTTTCTCCTGTCAGATATTAGACAGCCACCCGCGGTGATCAGAGGATCCGAAAGTTATATCCACAGTGAACAATATCTCCTGGAATAAGTCAGATAAAACTGCCAAACGTCAGGCGATGATAAGAGAAAGAAACGTCTTCTAAGCCCCCGGCTCGGAATCCTCTCCGTAACGCTCAGAGGCGGCCGCGCGGGATAAGAGATGCCAAAGCCCTTGATCCATTTTAAGATATAGGATCAAGAATTTTCAGTATTAATCTTCTTCAGAACTGCCTTTTACACAGTGACGTCTCCACCGCTCCCTCACCTTTCCCACAGAAACCCAGAACCTGCCGGCAGATCGGCCCCATCCGGCCCCCGGCTAGTCACCCGTCTCTCCTGCTGTAAAGACTCAAACCTTAATCAGTCGTTGGTCTCTTCTTAGATTCAGGAGCCGTATGTCTATCCCATGCATGTTTAATACCCTCACTGTATTACCCTCTACCACCTCTGCTGGGAGGCTGCTCCACTTATCCACCACCCTCTCAGTAATGTAAAACTTCCTTCTGTTCCATCTCAGTCTCTGATCCTCTAGTGTTGGATTCCGGTCTCTTGTTGTAACTTTTTTCCTCCTTTGAATTAAATTCCCTCCTGTCCTTTGTTACATCCCTTTATCTTTTTGTCTCTTCCCTTTTCTCTTCTCTCTCTCTCTCTCTCTCCTCTTTCTCTCTCCCCTGTCTCTTTTTCCCTTTTCTCTTCTCTCTCCCCTGGCTCTTTTTCTCTTCTCTCTCCTCTCTCTTTCTCGTTCTCCTCTTTCTCTCTTCTCTCTCCCCTGGCTCTTTTTCTCTTCTCTCTCCTCTCTCTCTCTCTTTCTCGTTCTCCTCTTTCTCTCTTCTCTCTCCCCTGGCTCTTTTTCTCTTCTCTCTCCTCTCTCTCTCTCGTTCTCTCTTTCTCGTTCTCCTCTTTCTCTCTTCTCTCTCCCCTGGCTCTTTTTCTCTTCTCTCTCCTCTCTCTCTCGTTCTCCTCTTTCTCTCTTCTCTCTCCCCTGGCTCTTTTTCTCTTCTCTCTCCTCTCTCTCTCTCTCTGGGAGATAGGCGCAGCATCGTGTGATCCTGCCTTTATCTTCGCCAGGACACAATGGGGGTTATTTGTAAAGGACAATTACAATGCAAAGTGTTAAAAGTGGCCTTGTCACCATAGCAACCAATGCAAATTCTGTTTTCTTTTTATAAATCTCCCCCCGCTGCGCTCGTGGTTTGTTTTGTAAGAAGCCAACGGGTTAAACCCGGGAACGCCGGCTGCAGGGGACACAGCTGGATGATGGACCGAACAGTATATAAACCTCCAGGTAAAGAAGTGGTGCTTAGCGCCACCCACTCCTGTGTAGCTCCACCCACTCCTGTGTAGCTCCACCCTCTCCTGCGTAGCTCCACCCATTCCCACTACCTGTCCTTAAACCCTCCATTTCAATCCCCAACCCCACCACCGCCTATGACCGCTGTCCGTCCCTTACTGATGTCAGGTTACAGAATAATAAATACCGTATTGGCTCGAATATAGGCCGCACTTTTTTCCCCCACTTTAAGTCTTTAAAGTGGGGGTGCGGCCTATATTCGGGGTCTAGCACCCGACGCCCGGGACATGCAGTCCCGGGCGCCGGGCAGGCAGCGGGGTTTGGATACAGATCCCCCGCAGCGGTGCAGGGGACCTGCATCCTAATCCCCGATACGCTCAGACAGCCTCCCCTGCCAGCACTTTCTACGGGGGGGGTGCCGGCACGGGAGGTTGTCTAAGTGCATCGTGCGGACCGTCCGCACGATGCGTTTTACCTCTGCCCCCCCCCCCCCCGACTTACCGGAGCAGACTCCTGGGTGTCTTGCGGGGCCGGCGGGGGACATCTACGCAATACGCGTATACAACTTCCGTTGTATACGCGTATTGCGTAGATGTCCCCCGCCGGCCCCGCAAGACACCCGGGAGTCTGCTCCAGTAAGTGAGGAGGACAGTGGCAGCATATCTCGGGGGGGGGGGGGGAGAGACAGAGTGGCAGCATGTTTTTTTGGTGCTTTTTTAAAGAAAAAAAATTTTCTTTAAAAAAGCACCAAACTTTTAGGGTGCGGTCTATATACGGGGGCGGCCTGTATCCGAGCCAATACGGTATAATGCATACATGTTGTTGTATTCCTGAATTATTATGACGGATCGCTGGATCCCCCTTCATTCCTGTTGATAAATACGGAGGAACGTTATGCCCCTTCATTCCCATTAATAAATATGGTGGAACGCTATGCCCCTTCATTCATGATAATAAATATGGCGGAACGCTATGCCCCTTCATTCCCATTAATAAATATGGTGGAACGCTATGCCCCTTCATTCATGATAATAAATATGGCGGAACGCTATGCCCCTTCATTCCCGTTAATAAATATGGTGGAACGCTATGCCCCTTCATTCATGATAATAAATATGGCGGAACGCTATGCCCCTTCATTCATGATAATAAATATGGCGGAACGCTATGCCCCTTCATTCATGATAATAAATATGGCGGAACGTTATGCCCCTTCATTCACGATAATAAATATGGCGGAACGCTATGCCCCTTCATTCACGATAATAAATATGGCGGAACGCTATGCCCCTTCATTCACGATAATAAATATGGCGGAACGCTATGCCCCTTCATTCACGTTAATAAATATGGCGGAACGCTATGCCCCTTCATTCACGTTAATAAATATGGTGGAACGCTATGCCCCTTCATTCACGTTAATTATTATGGCGACCGCTGGATCCCCCTTCATACATTTTCCTTCCTTTGCAAAATCAATAAACTGATTACAAAAACTTCTCGCCGCCTGTCAAGCCACATAGCGGTACGATAACGGTACGATAACGGTAAGATTAGAAAAGTAACCCGATCCCCGGACTTTTTTATCCCGAGAATGTTTTTAACGCCTCCTCTGATTTTTAAAAACATGCAGAACATGCGCGCTAGAAAAGGAAACGGGAGCTTCTTATTAACCATCATCAGGCACAATACATAAATGACCCAATCTTACCTACGGCAACCATGTGACGCATAACACATTGGTTACGTATATAAATAGTCCTTGTGGTTGGCGCCGGCTCCCTGGTGAGGACGTATATATTTCATGGCTTGTTTTTCTTGATATTGTGACAGGGAACAGGGCATTGTGGTGGATAACATGTACATTTCCCACAAAATACTGCAGTGCAATGTATTCGATAACCCCAGGGAGAATGTTTTGTTACCAGCAAAGTAATGGTAATGTTGTAGTTATGGTTGGGTCCCTGGGGTGGAGCATTTGGAGAGAAGGGAGGGCCAGTGCTCCACTCCACAGTTTACTTGCAGCAGGTGATGCAGCCAGTCCAGGAGTTCTGGTTCAGAGATTTACTCACCTGTTACCAATGAGCAGCAGGGGGCTGCTACAAAAAGGAGCCCTGTGAGTTATTCAGGTGAGAAACATACAAGCAGTGAGTGAGACTGCATTTTCTCCTAAACAAATCTGCTGAACGGTTCCTAAACGAAAAAGGTCTGTGCTAAATGTTTTTTGTTGGTAGCGGATAAGCCGTCCAACGATAGTTAGTTAGTTTGTTTGTCAGTAAGTGCTCAGAGAGCAAGGCTTTTCTTTTTGTTTGTTTTATTTATGTTTGTTTATAGACCTTTTAATAAAAAGGACTACAATTCTAAAAATAATTCAGCCTTATGTGGTATTTCAAACCTTAAGACTGTGTGGTTACATGATCCCAGCTCACATATGGTGGAGAATGCAGGCACCACATTGATAGTCTGGAAAAGGAAACAATACCACAAAACATTTAGCACAGACCTTTTTCGTTTAGGAACCGTTCAGCAGATTTGTTTAGGAGAAAATGCAGTCTCACTCACTGCTTGTGTTTCTCACCTGACTAACTTACAGGGCTCCTTTTTGTAGCAGCCCCCTGCTGCTCATTGGTAACAGGTGAGTAAATCTCTGAACCAGAACTCCTGGACTGGCTGCATCACCTGCTGCAAGTAAACTGTGGAGTGGAGCACTGGCCCTCCCTTCTCTCCAAATGCTCCACCCCAGGGACCCAACCATAACTACAACATTACCATTACTTTGCTGGTAACAAAACATTCTCCCTGGGGTTATCGAATACATTGCAGTATTTTGTGGGAAATGTACATGTTATCCACCACAATGCCCTGTTCCCTGTCACAATATCTATATAAAAAACGGCAGCACGACCCGCGCAATAACCTCCTCCACAAACATCTTCCAGAGGATCACCCCGCGGCGAATAATCTCATTCCCGGAATTCTGGAATCTCTGCATTATTAATCATAGAACGTTCAGAATGTATGGGCTGTGTATATATATAAAAAATAACGATAATATCAATCCAGTGTGAAGGCACCGAGGACCTCCTCTGATGCAGAGGAATTACTTCTTTAGCTGCATTTAGTAGATACCTGTTGGGGGCAACCTTTACTCTGCAATAGACAGAGGAGTATTGTGGGGGGCATAACATCCGGGTTAAAGGGGGGGAATCCACCAGAGCGCCATGTTGTTTTCTTTTTTACCCCAGTTGTAGTTTTTTACCCCATAATATAATATTTTCAGGCAGCTGCATATCAGCCATTTGTATGATTCTCGCTCCGTTATCTGACCCCTGATCTACTAAACACCCCGACTCCTTATCATACTGCCTGTGGGGAACAAAAGAATGGCTCAGTCTTAATCACACAGCTGGACTCTTTGACTAATTAAGGTCTATGGAGGAAGGGACTTCATTAGGATCGCCATAAAGCATCAGCTCAGTGTGGTGTTTGAGCCGGGAAAGTCACCCAAAATATCTCATGACTGACAGCGACGGCGGCTCCAGATCTGCAGGGGCAAAATGAGATATTACTGTATACAGCGCTGGGGGTTATATTACTTTATACAGCGCTGGGGGTTATTACTGTATACAGTGCTGGGGGGTTATATTACTGTATACAGCGCTGGGGGTTATTACTGTATACAGTGCTGGGGGGTTATATTACTGTATACAGCGCTGGGGGGGTTTATATTACTGTATACAGCGCCGGGGTATATTACTGTATACAGCGCTGGGGTTATATTACTGTATACAGCGCCAAGGTATATTACTATATACAGCTGGGGGGGGTTTATATTACTGTATACAGCTGGGGGGGTTTATATTACTGTATACAGAGCTGGGGGGGTATATTACTGTATACAGCGCTGGGGGGTTATATTACAGTATACAGCACTGGGGGGTTATATTACTGTATACAGCGCAGGGGGTTATATTACTGTATACAGTGCTGGGGGGTTATATTACTGTATACAGCGCTGGGGGGTTATATTACTGTATACAGCGCTGGGGGTTATATTACTGTATACAGCGCTGGGGGGTTATATTACTGTATACAGCGCTGGGGGGTTATATTACTGTATACAGCAGGGGGGGTTATATTACTGTATACAGCGCTGGGGGGTTATATTACAGTATACAGCACTGGGGGGTTATATTACTGTATACAGCGCTGGGGGGTTATATTACTGTATACAGCGCTGGGGGGTTATATTACTGTATACAGCCCTGGGGGGTTATATTACTGTATACAGCGCTGGGGGTTATATTACTCTATACAGTGCTGGGGGGTTATATTACTGTATACAGCGCTGGGGGGTTATATTACTGTATACAGCGCTGGGGGGTTATATTACTGTATACAGCGCTGGGGGGTTATATTACTCTATACAGTGCTGGGGGGTTATATTACTGTATACAGCGCTGGGGGGTTATATTACTGTATACAGCGCTGGGGGGTATATCAATAGGGGTCCCTATTCTGTCCCGATTGCCGCATGGACAATTACGACGCCATGAAATACGGGGCTGATAATCAATTATTTCCAGGGCTGGTTTATATTCCCAGTCCGGCCCTGAAACCAGTACAAATCCTACCCGGTGCATTTGAAACATAAATCTTCTTTTCTCATCTCCCACCACATCTTTTCTCGGTTTGAAGGATTCCCACGTGAGATTCCCACGAGCGAGCGCCGTACGGCAGCCCGAGCCACATCTCATCCTCATGAGATATCAGAGCCTTGGGGGCAGAAACCAAACAGGTCCAGCCTAATAACTCGATATATTAGTGATATATAATAATTATAATAATAATAAGATGATATTATTTATTGATTTATATTGGCCATCACATTCTGCAGCTCTTTACAATGAGACGTACAGTAGTACCACCTATGTTTCCCTGTTTAGTTTTTCCAGTCCCTCTTTGGGTCCCAAATCCCCCGATGCCCCTCTTTCCTCGGCGGTTCCCCTCTTTTCTCGGGGCTCTGAGGGTTTGCTGGGTACGAGGGTATCATTATTCTCTTTGGAAAGGGTTCCCGCTGTGAATCGTCGCTCTATGCATTCTATAGGGTGTATTCTATACGGCCCGAACACCCTGATAAACCTCACCCTATTCCATATCCCGGATAGTAGAGTTAAAATACGATGGGTTGGAGTTTAAAGACTATTTCATTATTCAGTGACGATATGATCCTAAAGGTCTTCTGCCAACACATTGTATTTGTATAATAATCATGAATTTTTACTAATAAAACCAAAAATAAGCAAATTAAAACCAATTGGCTTCTAGATAAAATACTTTGGTGTTTTTTTTGCGTATAATCCATAAAATGGGATTGCGATACGCGCTGTTTTTTTTTTTTTTTTTACTTTAAATTGATAAAATGGATGTTTAGAACGAACGAAAGGAAAAGCGGATCCAATTAGTCTGTGCGTGGAAGAGGGCCGGGGCCGGGGCCGAATACTCATCTTTCTGCGTTAGATCTGGAGCCGGCTCCTCCAGATGGCTCGATGGATGTTCCCGGAAACAATCTGTCCGCAGAGCATTTCCAAGGCAGCTCTTTGTATCAATTAGAAGGCTTGGGCTTCATCCGAGTCCCGAATTCGGCACAAACCCTCACACGGACACGCGCTTTCCATACGAATTATCATCGCTGGGGCGCCATTTTGCCTCATTTCTACCAATTTTCCACATTCAGATGGGATCTTCTGTCACCCCCCCCCGCTATTCTCCCTCATTAACGTTCAAAGCATTTATTGAAAGCGATTTCCATAATAATAATGAAAATACATTAAATCGACAGAGTAACGGTCTGCGTTCAGTGCATGACATCATCGTATGACATCATTTTAAAATGAGATACAGTTTTGGGGATTCTATATGGTCATGTTTCTCTGCGGATCGTGTGTTTTATCTGATTCCACGAAAATTAAGAACGAAGAAAAAACGGCAATAAGATATTATTTATGAAAAAAATTAAGAAAAAAATAAAAGATTTTTTTTTTTTTTTAAAACACCCATAATACTAGTTCAAGACAAGAGTCCAGAAGGGACTGGTAATTGGTAGATACCCCCTGGGGTGGTTCTATTGCCCCTAAGTCACAGAGGCCGTCAGGAACATGCATTGAGCGCGGGATACATGGCATGGTCGGATGCTTTACCCCTGCGTGGGGTTTCAGGGGGGTCTTTCACATATCCCTGATTTGCAGCTTTCCGCCCGACACGCACACCTATCCTCGGGAGAATTTCCAGAATGTTCCGTAATCTGATTGCAGATCATTAAGAGCAACCAGACAGCGGCCACATTTTCTCCACCAAAAATGACATTATTCAGGAGAGGAGAGAATGAAAGGTCATCTGAAGGTCAGACGGCCTCGCGGAGCCGCGCAGGAAGCCTTCGTTTACGATAAGACCTTATGGAAGACAGTATGGAAGGAAAAGCAGATCTTAAAGGTGCCGTTCCACTACTTCACAATTCTACAGCCACTTAAACAGATGCATTTCTAAACGCACGCTGCAGACCGCCAAGCAAAACCTTTATCTAGAATCAATAATTATAGAAAGCTTAAATAAGCCCTGCTAACCACCCAGCACCGGATCAGGAGTTACTGCGGATCCACGGCCCCCTCTACAGTCAGATTTCTTCTCCTTTATTCCAAAATTCATAAATATATCTATTGAGGGGGGGTTGTTTCTGAGGATTTAAAGGCAGGCAGACAATGCAGTAGAGCGGCAGGAGATGCAAGCAGAATGTCAGGCTGTATAGCGAGAGGTATTAGCAGTAGAAAGAGGGAAGAGCTCTTGCTGTTGTACGGAGGACCGCTGAGACCTCACTTGGAGTATTGCGTACAGCACCGGAGACCGGATCTCCAGAAGGATATAGCTATGCGGGAGAAGGGCTACTAAAACGCTTCATGGATTACAGGATAAAAAATGATCTCATCATGTAAAGCTTGGAAGAAAGATGTGACGGGGGATAGAAACAAGGAATTAACACGATAAAGAGTATATTTCAAAGAAGAAATACTACCACAACAAGGTAGTAAAGGTTTAAAAGTAAAACATTACATTACTGAGAGGGTAGTGGATGCATGAAACAGCCTTCCAGCAGAGGTGGTATAAGGAAAGCCAGGGGAAGCCAGGGGCTAATGAAAGCATTCAGAAATTGGGCAGACTGGACGGGCCGAATGGTTCTTATCTGCCGGCACATTCTAAGTTTCTATGGAACGCGGACCGGTGGTTTGGAAACAGCGCCCGGCGGGCTGCGATTGTCAGATACTGGATCCTAGCACCGGGAGTCAGATTGCTTACTTGTGAGTATGATTTTAACATGCAATCAAAAAGTCTACTTTTTCGGCAATGAATGAAGGCAATCATTCCCTAAACCTGCAGGACGCCCCAAACGCTTTTCCAGAAAGAATTCTTTAATCAGCTGCAATTCTGTAAAATCCCGTTCATCGATTTCCGTGACACAGAAGCAGGGAGTACGTTTCTATAGGAGTAGATAAAACGCGATCTGTTAAGCATTCTCCCTGCACATGCCCCGTAGGGCTCCTGCTTACTAGCCTGCTACTGAGCATGTGCGGGATGTGTACTGACGAACGCTTCCTGCCTGCAGTAGAGGCAGAAGGGGGAGGAGTCACAGGACACAGGAAGTATAACGTTCCGACTCCAATAACTAAATAACGCCGGCAGCGACATGCACGTAGCAAAATGCATTGAATGTGATAAAAGGGCCGACGGGGGCCTTTACTGATATGTAAGCGAGCTGCCGGGGCTCTGTAACTAAAATCTAATGTAACAATGGAGAGCTGTTCATCCTGTAATTTAATTATTAGTATTTTTTTATTGATTTATAGTTCCACCCTATTCCGCAGCGCTGTACAAACAGCACAAAACAAGCAGCACGCCGGCACAAGGTAAGTATGGCCGTGTTCCAACGAGCTCTGATTGATATCTCTGTTTAGTGAGTAAAGCCCTGTATAATACACTAAGCTCCAGGGAAGGTTTTGCTGATCCCTGTTCCATAAAATTTCCAATTTGCATAAAACTCAATTATTGACTCCATTATTCCTGGAATAGAAACTGCCTTCGTCGCCGTGCCGATGCTATTCTTATCTGCTAAGCTGCCCTCCATAAATCTCTCCGGCGTGAGGTGACACCGCTAGTAATCCCGACCACAGGAAGGGACTCGCCGTAAAATACCCCGATTTAGTGATTCTTAACAGGAGCAAATCACAAAAAAAAACGAATCCCTGTGCAAAATATAACTCTCGTGCCTGCGCCCCATACTATTACTTATTAAGCACACCACAAAGATTCATGTAATCACAGGAGTCGGGGACCCGGCCCGTGAGCTTACAATCTAGCACTTTCGTACAAAGTTCCTGGTGGGCTCGTGAGGGCTCTGCTTGTGAGCTTTCAATCTAAAAGGTAAATCTGAAGCAGTAATTAGGGGGCTAAGCGGCTGCAGGGTGTAAAACAGAATCTTTAAAATAAAAAGAGCGGAACTTTCGGCTTACAGAAGCTTGAGGTGAAGAAATCCGCTGATATGCGAATGAATGAAACCTCTCCAAAACGACTCCTTTGACTGACAAACAAAACGCACACGCGACGGGCAGTTTTTAACGCACAAATTTAATGCTAAATGCTGCCCAGGCTGACCCAAGCAGACCCCCCTACCGTCTCCCCTCCCCCAACCACCTAATAGATTGTAAGCTCATAAGACCAGGGCCCTCTCCTCCTGTATCAGTATATCTTTAAAGTGTGTTTATGTTCCTGTTACTGTTATGGAATTTGCTGGCCCCATATATATATATATATATATATATATATATATATACATATATATATATGTATAGATACATAAACGTAATGCAAACCCCTGGGGCAATTATAACAACCACAGGCTGGACAGCAGCCATACATAATAATAGTGACGGCCATGGCTCCTAGATTGTGAGATCTGGCTCCTAACTTTCTGTGCTGTTTTCTATTGATCTGTATGGCCCTGCATAACGGCAACATGTATAATATATATACCCGAGAGTAGCGGGAGAAACGAACCAAATGACAATATCACAGGAATGACATGTCCTGTAACAACGTTCCAGTTCCTGGAAATCGTTTATATAAAGCTCTTGCATACGAATGTTTCGTGCGCCGCGTGATCGCAGGCTGGATCCGGCACACTCTTCCCGTGAAGCTCTATCTTTGGAGCATGATGTCATCGCTCGCGTGTCACACTGCCAGCCGTCGCAGCTCTTGCTTCATGTGATGTTTCACGGACTCCTGGGAAGCAATTACTGCGGCGTCTCCTTTCCTATTATCGCCATCAGTCCTTCGTGTTATTTAATGCGGACGCAAAATCCTGTCCGGGATTATCCCGATCGCACCCGACATCCCCGTCCTCTTTAGATTCTGATGTCACCAGTTTGTGTGAAACGTTCTGCGATCTCCCACCCTGTCCGTAAATTAAACTTCCTTCCGTTCCATCTCGGTCTCTGATTCTTTAGTGTTAGATTCTGGGCTTTTTTTTAAATAAATTCCCTTCAGTCCTTAATTGCCTTTCCTGCTGTTTCTATACACATTATCGGGGCTTTTAGGGCCGTAGAACCCTGCGATCCCCTCATACCCAGCAAACATTCTGACCTCCTAGAAAAGAGGGGCATTGGGGGAGGAGAGAGGGGCATCAACGAGAAATAGAGGGACATCAGGTAAGGAACAGATGTTTGAGAGAGGGAATGGTCAAACTAAACAATCGTACATCTGTAACAGTCTCTTCTCTCCCCCTTCTCTCTCTCCCATCCCCTCTGTATTCTCCCCCCCCCGTCTCTCTTCCATCCCCCTCTGTCCCATCCCGTCTCTGTATTCTCTCCCACCCATCCCCTCTGACACATCTCTCTCTCTCTCTCTATTCTCTCCCCCATTCCGTCTCTGTATTCTCTACCCCTATCTCTTCTTTCCCCATATCTCTCTCTCTCTCCCATACTGTCTCTGTATGCCCCCCCTCTCTCCCATCCCCTCTCTCTCCTCTGCCCATCTCCCTCTCCCATCACCTCTCTCTCTTCTCTCTTCCCCTAAAGCGGGACATTATGAGACCCCTCAGTCTTTCCTGATCATGTTTTATCCTGTAAACCATTCCCCATTCCTGTCGCCTCCTCTGAACTCTCTCCAGAATCTCTACACCCTGCTAGAGACGGGGAGAAACGCGTTGGGTCTTTCTCATGATCTCTACGTCATGGCCGGTACATAACAGCCATCTCTGTGGTGTTTCCTAATGAAACGCAATAGCACGGGGCAGCGCGCATGTTTGCTCGGAACGCAATGTATCTGCATTATTTATCCCCGATAAGAAAGTTCCAAGTTCACAGAATACACGAGTAGATCGTAACCTCGTGGAGATCCTTCGTCAGACACCAAGGTATAAATAACCAGCGCGGTGGGTCAGGGACTGGGCGAGTAATTACAGGCTGCGGCGGATTAATTGAGGCATCTCGTTATAGTTTTATGTAAATGATGCGCCGGGCATGTCACCGCTTGCTCTTTTATGGTTTACAAGTATTTTTTATTTATAATTAAGAACGCAGAGAGAGAGCTGTTTACAAATAAAACAAAAAAATAGCAAAAGTCCACGAAATACACTTAAAAAAAGACGATCCTCGTTACGAGAAAACATAAAGAAAAATCTCACAAAAGAGAAATAACCGGAACGCCGTGTAGTCAGCAACCCCATTCCTGTCACCTTAACGGCTGGGGGGGGGGGGGTTATATCCTGCGCAGCTCACCAGGTGGGAAATGGGGGAGAAATCCGGACCCTGGGATGCCTGTGAGGTGAAAGCTTGTGCAGCCGTTTCCTCGAATCTGCCGAGCTCGGGCGCATGGCTCTTATCGGCAAAGTATTCCGAGAATGAAACCCCTGGGTGCTCAGCCAGCGATATGAAGGCGAGGAACGACTGACGGGAATAGCAGCGAGGTCTTTACAGATTTCACTTCTGATATTTCTGTGGCTAAATTTTGTCAGCGACTAAAAACTCCCAGGTTAAAGGTGCTGTTCCACCTAGACGTTCTTTCCTAAATCCTTCAATTATGATGCCCTCCCCCTGCATATGGGTTAAATAAAATGTTTTTTTAATAATGTCCTTTTTCTGTAGTCTCTTGTTGGAAACCTTTCAGCACGGACCTCTTAATCTGCACTGCTCTGCGCCCAAAGTACCATTTATCGAAATAAGTTTAACGTAATGCCAGCCGACTGTGGGCGCGTCGCCAAAAAACGCTACCTGCTATAAAAGCTCTCGAACGTTTATTGATTCCCTTTTAAAGTCTGGTCTGCCGATAACGTCGTCGGGGGGATATTACTTAACCGGAGACGAATCAGAGAAAGAGTATTTAAATACATTACAGGACTTAACAAACTTCAGGAAAGGAAGAGCATCCGCGTGGGGCAATTATCCGTGTGTAAAAGCCGCTGTTCCACTTATTCTGCTGAATTCCAACTCCTGCCTAATATCTGAACTCTTGAAAGAATTTTTATTTTTTTTCCAGGGACAACTAATTGTCATGTGACACGAAAACAGGTTCTATGGTTGTTGCCATAGAAGCCATGATAGTTTCTGTGTTGATTTAAGGTGATTAAACGCATTTTGTTTAAGCGGAACAGCAGCTTAAAGTCTTTCCACCTCCTCCCTCTTCAATACTTATTCCCTTCATTAGTTGGTCTGAACGGATTCCCTCCACCTCTCGTTACGGACCCCCTCTCTCCGTCAGAAGATTAAAGGAAGATGTTTGGGGAATGAATTGATAGATACTGGGGTTTCACAGAGAAAGAAGGCTTCTGCTTTCATGTATGGACAGGGCTGTCCCCTGAGAGCCTTTAGCGAGAGGGACCTGCGCAGGGAAAGTGGGGAGTGAATCTGCAGAGCATGGGTGGGAATGGAGAAGAAACGGCTAACCAGGAGACCCGATGAAGCCGGACGTCTCCCGGAGCCTCGGGGGATCCCAGGGTATTTCCAGGTACGCAAACTACCCTTTCCATGAAATCGCTGCCAGCTTTGTCACGGTGACTGTGAAATGCACACCTCCTTTAAAACGAAAGAACCGGGGCTATTATTATTATTTCATTATTATTATTGTTATTTCATTAGTATTTTTTTAATTATTATTATTTCATTATCATTATTATTTCATTATTATTATTATTTTTATTATTTGATTATTATTTTTATTTCATTATTATTATTATTTCATTATTATTATTATTATTTCATTAAAAATAATAATGAAATAATAATAATAATGAAATAATAAAAATAATAATGAAATAATAATAATAATAATAATAATGAAATAATAATAATAATATTATTATTTTTATTTGGTGTTAAAGGCCTCCGTCCTGCCCTTACCATGGGGGGGGGGGGTCACCTTAAAATATATTCAAAATGTTTGATTACCGACAACTTTTTAGAGCAGAAACATCCATTTTTAGTAACGATAAAAAGGGCACTTGAGTAACGGCAGGTATTTAATGAAAGCATCGGCGGCTATTACACGGAACATTTAACCCGTGAAAATGTTACTACATACAAGTCAAACGAGCAGGAAAATAAATCAGTGGAATAGGACGCTGCGTTCACGCGGTGGCGATGGCGGTGGCGGAGAGGAGGATACAGGAAAGGAATCGTTATCGCTGGATTAGGTAGGAGAAACGCTTGGTCTGCAGCGCACCCGAGACGTGATACGACTACTAATGCTGCCGGCGACGGAGGAAGGAAGGAAGCAGGGCTGCAGCGCTCCACGCCATCCACAGCCAAAGTCAAATGACATGGAATTATTAGAGAGGGCGATGTAAGCCCGACGTGCGTCTGTAAACTACACAAAGCTACCAACTGTCCCGGGGCGTTCACTTCATTCCTGCACGATACATTCAAAGCATCTTACAACTTCGCAAGTCCTCTCCGGCAGCAAATCGGTTAATATACGAATTAACATACCGTATTTGCTCGATTATAAGACAAGGTTTTTTTCAGAGCAAATGCTCTGAAAAATACCCCTCGTCTTATAATCGAGGTCGTCTTCTAATCAGACCTCAAAATGTCCGCTGGGGCCAGGCTGCTTACCGGTGCTTTGGTCGCGAGCAGCAGGAGAACAGGAAGCTAGAAGAGCGTCACATAATTCTGCCTCCCCCCTCCTTCCTCTGGGGGCGGGGCCAGAGAAGTTGCTCGCACAGCCGGGCCCCTGCAGAAGTCTTTGAGGGAGAGATCTGCAGTTCAGGTAAGGGGGTGGGGGAGGGTTTTTGTGATGAATGTGTGATTATTGGAATGAATGAGTGTTTAAATGTTTGTGAATGAGTGTGTTAGTATGGATGTGTAAGGGGGGTAGTGGTGGTAGCATGGCATAGGGACTCACACTCCTATCATCCCCAGGTTCCAGCCTGTACTGGCTGCCTTGGCTTGATAGGAGTGTGATTGCTGTTAGCAGTTATATATATACCTCCAGAAATGCCTTTTAACCCCCTATATGCCACTCTGGCATATAGGGGATTAAAAGGCATATCATGGGGCAGAGTGGCATATAGGAGGGTATAAGACATTTCTGGAGGCAGAGTGGCATATAGAGGGTTAAAATGCACATCATGGGGCAGAGTGGCAAATAGGGGGTATAAGGCATTTCTGGGGGCAGAGTGGCAACCCTGGGGGCAGATTGGCAAATAAAAGGAAATAAAAAAATATATATTTTTCTCAATCATAGCTTTTATTAAATATGAAAATATTGTTTACATGAATTAACATTTACTGGTAACACTTTTTTTCCTATAGGGTCGTCTTATATTCAGGCTTTTTGTTTTTTTTCCTAAATTAATATTTAGATTTTGGGGGTCGTCTTATAATCGAGCAAATACGGTATATATTGAATACAACATGAAAGCTCTCTTTACCACAGCGCAGCGACGCTTTGTGGCTAAGCCCCTGACTTATGCTAATCAGACAGGCTAACGCTGGGACTGCGCATGCAATAACTCCATTATCACCAAAAAGCATGAATCTCGGCTCACTTCTCCGATTCCTGCAAGAAATCCTGACAAGAATGTGAATGTATTCGAAGCGCACGCAGCCGTTCTAAGACCGTATCTTTACTTCCTGTTCTCAGGAAACACGGAGCTTCAGAGGCGGCATTAGGTGGTTTGGGGGAACCAGAGTTGGGTACCAGACATGATGAGTTCAGCTGGACCCCTCACCTTTATGCTCATCAGAGAGATCCCTCTACAAACACCAGATTTCTCTGAAACCCAGAACCTGCCGGCAGATCGGCCCCATCCGGCCCCTGTCTAGTCTGCCCGACTCAAACCTTAATCAGTCATTGGTCTCGTCTTAGATTCAGGAGCCGTATGTCTATCCCATGCATGTTTAATCCCCTCGCTGTATTACCCTCTACCACTTCTGCTGGGAGGCTGTTCCACCCTCTAATTTCCACCATTAAAATACCAACCAAGGATTTAGTGAACAGACCCCTCAGATACTTTAATCCAGTGAGGTAGGAACTGCTGATCCCATGGGGGAAAAAACACCATATCCTAAATCGAATGCCACAAACACTAAATATATAGCACTTAATTTCACACTTCCGTTATTAGGTGCAGCACCAGAAACCGATGTTTGCCTTTTTTTCTGATAACGCTGGCCGTGTGACACAAAGGCAGGTGCTGATTGGTTGCTGTAAGGTTTAGCTGCTAAACACAGAGAGCACAATGAAAGGAACTGCAGCTTTAAATGCGCTGAAAGCCGTCAGGACAGTTTCCTCGTCCGCGTTCTCCTCCACCCGGGGCCACAACATACAAAGAGGGTCTAAAAGTAAACGTTCTTACCCCAAATTCCCGAGGTCCGGGCAGCGCAGGAATGACCGCGGCAGTGAAAAGGATACATGCGCACCGCTCCGGTCTTCGTGCCGATGGCGAGTATTTTCTGAACAGGATCGAAGGCCAACGCGGTCGGTTGAAAAGGGAAGCCATGCCGGACGGTCTGAAAGACAAAGCAGCGACAGAGCGTCAACGGTCTGAATTCTCTGCAAATGCAAAAAAAACCCTCCACTTTTCATTATTTAAAGATACACTTAATGGAGTCACCTGCATTCAAGCAGGGAGATCAACCATAACATACTGGGAGCAAAAGCACCGACTGGGAGTCTTCTATATGATCACAGCTGTGTGGGGGGGGGGAGAATAGGAAGGAGTCAGACTGTGTGACCCGGAGAATCTGCCCCTTCACCCTGAGATTGGGGCAAAAACCCACAGAGCTCCAGGTATGGTGATAACCCTTTAGAAGCATTACTAGGCCCCTTGGCACATGAGGCAGGGCCCCTCCGCTGCTGACATCCCACCGGCTTGTAGGGGTGCTGGGGTATTGTTGCTGGGTGGCTAAAGCTGCCCCTCTTGCCCCATGGAAGTCATTGCCCCGATGCCCTTAATGTAACGCACATAGAAATACTTTTATTTATAGAAGCAGCTGGTCAGGTCGGGGCATTTTTGGTGAATTTACTCGGTTTCATAAAAAAACAGACATTATTAGAGGTCCCCCCCCAACCCGTCAGGAATCACGCGGACGGTAAGCGCGGACGGTAAGCGTGGACAGGC
This sequence comes from Sceloporus occidentalis, assembly GCA_023333645.1. Taxonomy (NCBI): domain Eukaryota; kingdom Metazoa; phylum Chordata; class Lepidosauria; order Squamata; family Phrynosomatidae; genus Sceloporus; species Sceloporus occidentalis. The sequence goes on from JALMGF010000148.1 coordinate 1,361,245, forward strand.
GGGTTCCGTGTGGCCGGAGACGTGACGGCTCTGAGCTTTACCGGGGGTTCGTGCCGCTGGCTCCCATACTCAGTACTGCTACGGTGCGTATGATTGGGTGCCGATGGCGTGAAACGCGTAAGGCTTATTACTCTGTCTTCCTCTCCTCCCCGTCTATCACATGACTTATTTGTAAGAATAAAAGATTATCTCTGTTAATGGATCTCCCCCGGGAACCCTTACATGGATCCAGTACAGGTGCCAACTCGACCTCCCTAACCGTAACTTGACTTCTCTTACGCCAAAGACGAGGTAACGACTTCCCTTCGCCCCCCGGCAGTTCTTCCCCCGTAATAAATCCACTTTCCTCCTAACTAAAAGCCGCTGCTCCGTTTATCAGCCACGTTAAAGCCGAGGCTATTTATTTGCACAATTAGGTCCTATGGGGCCTCTTTTCGCACGAGCTGCAAATCGAAATAAAATCCATATTCATTTTATTTCCATCTCCACGGCCGCCCGGCGGGGCCCTGAGCACTCAGCCCTCGGCCCCGGGTCCTATCACCCGGCCTCAGTCATTAGCGCGCGATAGTGACGGATCACGGCCGGATCTTGCTGCTACTCCAGCCGCTACGAGACGTTTCCGCGTCGGTGGAAAATCTATTTCCTACGATTAATGCAAATCCTCGTTTGTAGAGAATTCCCGGAATCTTTATCTCTATCCAATCACCTTCTACCAGATTATTAACCCCTTAATAGTGGGTGCCGTTAACATACACTATATGGACAAAAGTATTGGGACGCCTCTTAATTACTGAAATCATGGGGCATTACTTCCAGCGAAGGGAAATCTTAATGCTTCAGCACCAAGACATTTCGGACGATGCTCGGCTTCCAGTTTCGCGGCCCCAGTCTGGGGGGAGACCCTTTTCTATCCCAGCGTGACTGTGGCCCCGGCGCACAAAGCAAGTCCCATAAAGACCAACATCATCGCCGGACCCCTACTGGATGAACGGGCAAAAATTCCCACAGAAACTCCCCAAAATCTGTGATGTGATGTCATCAAAGCCCCTGCTGGTGTAATGGTCAGGTGTCCCTATACTTTTGTCCATTGTGGAATAGAGAGGGTGTCGGAAAAGTTAAGATTTAGTCCAGACGTAACGTTGCAGGAAGAGCGGCTGCTACACCGGGCTCAGGTCTTCATAGAATAATAGAGGGGCATGAGATAAACCCCGCAGAATAATAGAGGGCATGAGATAAACCCCGCAGAATAATAGAGGGGCATGAGATAAACCCCGCAGCCTCTGCCGTGTTAAGGACCCCCAGGTCACAATTGGGACTTTTAAAGCTGGAACTGGGAGCGTAAAAATGGCCCCTTATGCATTTCTTTGCTCCATAATATAATTATATGTAGTAAGAGCCAGTATTATGCATGCGCAATGACAGCCCATGACTCTCTCTAACACGATACGTACACGGAGAGCAGTCGGTCGGCACAGGTGGCCGGGAGGCCAGAATCTCCCGCTATTAAATCAACAGCATTAATAACTCACTATACCTTTAAGTTTTCTCTAAATTATAGTTTTCTTTCATCAAAATGAGCTTCGTCTCCATGTTATCCTCAGTCAACAAATGTTCACATTCAGGTTGCTTAAGAAAAGTCCCATCCGGCCCCCGTCTACTCGCCCGTTTCTCCTGCTGTAAAGACTCAAACCTTAATCAGTCGTTGGTCTCGTCTTAGATTCAGGAGCCGTATGTCTATCCCATGCATGTTTAATACCCTCACTGTATTACCCTCTACCGCTTCTGCTGGGAAGCTGTTCTACTTATCCACCACCCTCTCAGTAAAGTAAAACTTCCTTCCATTCCATCTCAGTCTCCGACTCTCTAGTGTTAGATTCCGCTCTCTTGTTGTAACTTTTCTCCTCCTTCGAAATAAACTTCCCTCCTCTGAACGCTCTCCAAACACACGTCATACGATCTCTCATCATTCCCCGGTCCTGTTTTCGTATTTTCTGTTTAATTTGTGAACGATTCTGAGTTTGTTTTATTTGAACACAAATCTGGGAGGCGTTACATGTCTGTGTTAAAATAATCAGGTTCAAAGCTGCTAGGCGGAAATCCTTTAATTAAAAGGCTGAAGTATTATTAGTACGTGATGGAGACACTTCTAATAGGTGATAATTCTCAGATTTAGTCTCAGCTGTTCATTTGAACCGATAAGGAAAATAACTGGGGGGAGGGGTTACTATTTATTTACTATTTCTTTTTACAATTTATTATTTGTACTATTTACGAACCATTTATTTTTACCATTAATGTACTATTTATTTTTTAACTACTTATGTACTATTTATTGTTACCATTAATTTACTGTTTATCATTTTTACTATTTTTATTATGTATGTACCATTTAGTTTTACTATTAATTTACTATTTATTTTTACTATTTATTTTTTATGTACCATTTATTTTTACCATGAATGTATTTTATTTTTTTACTATTTATTATTTTTACTATTTATTTTTACAACTTATTTTTATTATTTATGTACCATTTATCATTTACTATTTATTATTTATTTTTACTATTTATTTACTTTTTATTATTACCGTACTTATTTTCTATTATTTATGTACCATTTATTTTTACTGTTAATTTACTATTTGTTTATTATTTATTTTTACTACTTATTATTTTTACTATTTATTTTTATTATTTATGTACCATTTATTTTACTCTTTGTTTTTACTATTTGTTTATTATTTATTGTTACTATTTATTTACTTTATTAATTATCCTGAGAAATCCAAACAGCTCCGGGTAGACAGGCGTTCCTTTCAGGTGCCTGGGCAAGACGCGCTCCAAAAAAGTAATGCGGCAGGACTCAAAGAAAAGAATCAGGAACACAAAATTTCCATCCCAAACATTCACACGCAGGTAACCCCCCCCATTCACAAAGCAAACCCTGCAATTACCTCTAAATCATCCAACAATTTCAATCCTAAACAATTTCTGGCTTCAGACTATAATTATGAACAATTTCACTTTCTACTCCCACAGATTTTAACGCAAACCGGGGCTAAAAGGTATTCGCCAAATAAAAGCATCACGGGTAGAAATAAGCGAGCAAAACAATCCGTGCCAGATATCAGCCGCAGGGAAAGCTATAGCGAGAGATCCACGAGATCACTAAAGAGATTCTAATAAAAAGACCCTTAATGTAAACAAACGTAACACTTCTAAACATGTATATATATATATAAACCCAGAACCTGATCGGCCCATCCGGCCCCCGTCCAGTCGCCCGTTTCTCGTCTCGCCCATGGTTACATTCCCTCACTGGATTAGCCTCTACCACTTCTGCTGGTTAGCTGTTCCTCTTATCTACCATCCTCTGTGTAAAGTAAGCTTTCAATTCATTGTATATATAAATATATAATCAAAACAGCATACAGGGGTGGATATATATATATATATATATATATATATATATATAGTGGTGACTGAGGGGGTGTCTTATGAGAGGTCTCCCCAAACCTGTCCCGGCTTAAAAGGGTCTGCGTCACATCCCGCCGCTCCATTCCTTTTAATGTACCGGAGATGGGAGCACAGAGGTGACTGGGATCTCTGCTCTAAGGTGGTCCCAAAGGTGAATATCCCACCATCCATGCCATGAAAGATGTCAGGGGGGCTTTGTCTCCTGGAGTCTTTAAAAGCCAGACCACAAAACCATTTCCGACAGATCGAGGGAATGAATCGCAAACCCTGAGAGGCAAGGGTGTTATATCAGACATGGTGCAGTTGCTATGGTGATAAGACCAAATTTAGAATCACTTTTCATACCCCCCACTTCCCTTGTGATGACATATTTTAAAACTTATGACTCAATAACCACAATAGTGTAACCCCCGACAGACCCAGAAATAATCGAAATAATAATAATACGCGGCTTCCGGAATAATCGCTGCAGCCCTCGTTTAAAGAATCGCGGAAAAGCAAATAAGCCTCGCGGAATTAATGGCGCGGCAACCGGAGTAACGTGACGGATACATCACAGCGTGTCACATGACGTAAAAAAAGGATTCTGCTGCAAAGTTACCAGCGAAATAGTGATTATTTAACCTCCCAAAGAGCAGTAAAAGGAGACTGCTGAGGATATCGAGGCTCCACATTATAACCCCCACCCGAGGTGCGTCGTCAACAGACGGAAGTACACGGCCTAAAACCAGGGGGGTCCAGAGGTATAGCTGAAATGGGAGGAACTTTTACTTTATGGAGAGGGTGGTAGATAAGTGTAACAGCCTCCCAGCAGAAGTGGTAGAGGGTAATACAGCGAGGGGATTAAACATGCATGGGATAGACATACGGCTCCTGAATCTAAGACGAGACCAACGACTGATTAAGGTTTGAGTCTTTACAGCAGGAGAAACGGGCGACTAGACGGGGGCCGGATGGGGCCGATCTGCCGGCGGGTTCTGGATTTCAGAATACCCCAGGTGCAGAGACCCTGATGCTATGGTTGGAAAGGGTTAAGTGTTTTTTTATTTTTTTGGGGGGGGGGTTGTATTTTTTCCTCCCCTGAGGCTTGGCTGTTTCGCTGTATGAGCTCACCGCACACTCGCTTGTGATCGCTGCGCTCCCGGAAGGCAGTTAGTCACGTCGGGGCTGTTTACGAGAACAGAATACAGAGTTCTGTGGATTCTAAAGACTACAGAAAACGGCAATTAATAAGAAATAACGAAAAATCCTGTTTCTCCAGCTGCTTGGATTCTGTTCGGAGGATTCAGCGATACGGAAAATAACAACGGTCATGGCAGCGAATGAAATTAATGCTAATAATACTAATAATAATACAAATAATGTAACAACCGTCATGGCGGCAAAGGAAATTAATACTAATAATAATATAAATAATGTAACAATATTTATAGCAGCAAATTAAATGAATGCTAATAATACAAATAATACCAATAAAGTAACACTATTCATGGCAGCGAATTAATGAGAAAATAATAATAATATAACAGTATTGATGATGGCACATTAATACTAATAATACTAATAATACTACTACTACTAATAATAATAATGTAACAGTATTGATGATGGCACATTAATACTAATAATACTAATAATACTACTACTACTACTAATAATAATAATAATGTAACAGTATTGATGATGGCAGCACATTAATACTAATAATACTACTACTACTAATAATAATGTAACAGTAGTGATGGCGGCACATTAATACTAATAATACTACTAAAATAATACTAATACTAATAATAATAATGTAACAGTATTGATGGCAGCACATTAATACTAATAATAATAATGTAAGAGTATTGATGGCGGCACATTAATACTAATAATACTAATAATAGTACTACTACTAATAATAATAATGTAACAGTATTGATGATGGCACATTAATACTAATAATACTAATAATACTACTACTACTACTAATAATAATAATAATGTAACAGTATTGATGATGGCAGCACATTAATACTAATAATACTACTACTAATAATAATAATGTAACAGTAGTGATGGCGGCACATTAATACTAATAATACTACTAAAATAATACTAATACTAATAATAATAATGTAACAGTATTGATGGCAGCACATTAATACTAATAATAATAATACTAATAATAATAATGTAAGAGTATTGATGGCGGCACATTAATACCAATAATATCAGACAGGAGGACGGATTTGCGGTATTAGGAGCCGCGCAGGTTGTGTGTCTGTCACCTTTACCACTTCGCATTTAACCCTTACAGATCGGTTTGCAAACATTTCTGCATCTTCCTTCTGCGGGGTCACTGGGAGGCATCTCGGTAAAACTGCAGTCCCACCTGGCTGCAAATCAGATGGACGGGGCAACCGCTACCAGCAGGGCTTAGCATCTGTGTACGGTATGACTACTGCTCAATTATTCCTAATCCCTGCAGCCTGTCGGGGTCGAGGTGATTATCGGCCTCTGACGGACGGGGTGTCCCGGCGGGTACGCAGAGCGGAAATTCTCACACGATGAGTATATACATTTTATCTTCTCCGCGGAGCTGAAAGACGCTTCATTCAAAGACAGAAAACAACAATTCCTATTTTTAATGCTAAAAAAATTATAAAAAAAAGTTTTTTAAATGAATGATTTATTGCAGAAGGGATATGCGATGCAAACGGGAAATAGAACCCGCCGGCGGATCGGCCCCATCCGGCCCCCGTCTAGTTGCCCGTTTCTCCTGCTGTAAAGACTCAAACCTTAATCAGTCGCTGGTCTCGTCTTAGATTCAGGAGCCGTATGTCTATCCCACGCATGTTTAATACCCTCACTGTATTACCCTCTACCACCTCTGCTTGGAGGCTGTTCCACTTATCTACCACCCTCTCAGTAAACTACGAGCGGAGGAAGGGCCAGTTCATTTTCAGGAGAAAGAAAAAAAGACGTGATGTCATGTAGTAAAAAGGCAGTCAATGTGAGGTCAGGGAGTAAGAGGGTGTAAGAGGGGACCCGCGGCCGTGGGGTGGGGGTGCTCGAGCAGGATTGGGGGACGGTCACACGCAAAATAATCATAAGCTCCATAAACAAGTGCCTTGCACTAAAAATCCGAGGCTGCACTCTACAGGAAGCACCGGCGTCCGATCCCTGTCCAACCACGGCATCCGGGGGCCGGGTGTCCTTAGCTGCCATTCGCTCACCGACCCGCCGCACTTACACGCACAAGAAAAGTCCTACGAGGTGTGCAATTATAGAGAGCCGGCTAAGCGTTCCACGAGGCTAGATTGTAAGCTCACGGGCCGGGTCCTCAGCTCCTGGAGGAGCCACGGCCCCCGGGTCCAAGGGGCTTCGTCAGTCCCTGCTTATCTAAATCGACAGAAACAAAAGGTAAGGAGGCTCTGGCCCCAAGAGCTTACAGTCTACAGTTACCAGCCTGTGGTCTTCCTTCTACCATGGAGGCTGTGGGGGCTCTTTGTATATTGCTGCGCATGTATGGGAGAAGCGGCACTTTTCATTTAATACATCGATCACCCTTATAAAAATCACCCCCAAATGTGTCAGAGTTCCGGAGGGTATCTGTCTGCACACATATACAATAAAAGGTATAAGCCTGACCTATATATGGAGAGAGGTCAGAGGAGGCGACTGATGGGGGGAGAGACTTATAAATACATAAAGCGATTTAATAAAGGACGGGAGCGAAATTTATTTCAAAGGAGGAGAAAAATTACAACAAGAGACCGGAATCTAACACTAGGGGATCAGAAACTGAGATGGAATGGAAGGAAGTTTTACTTTACTGAGAGGGTGGTAGATAAGTGGAACAGCCTCCCAGCAGAGGTGGTAGAGGGTAATACAGTGAGGGTATTAAACATGCATGGGATAGACATACGGCTCCTGAATCTAAGACGAGACCAACGACTGATTAAGGTTTGAGTCTTTACACAGCTGGGATTTGGCGCTCAGTTAATTCCATCGGCTTGGGTCGCGCAGGTCGCCCCCCCCCCCAACGAGGGCCCGTTAAAACCTGTTAACTGTGCAAGTGCAGACAGGCCTTCCATATACTGCGACTCCCGGCACATCCCGGCTGGCATGGTGCCCACCCCGGTGACCTTCTCCTGCCCACGGGGGATACTTACTCTCCTTTCTTCCATGCTGGGGGTGGGGGGGGTATGTCTTCTTCCACCCTTTCACTGCCACATTATCCATGTCATGTTAATAAATAAAACACTAATTCTCTGTAACACGTGACGTCTAATGAATTGCATCCCCTCCGTGCATACGTGTTGCGTGTTACACCGTCCTCGCTATCACAACAGCTTTGCGCCCATCTCAATAACCCCCAGGTAACCTTAACCCCTCGCGTCCCAGGGCATGTAGCACTCCTTGCGGCTGTGGAAAGAGTTAAAACGTGTATAAACGGGCGCCGTGCCCGTGCTTTTCACGCACGCGCCGGGTTACTTCGCTCTGTTTCTTAATGCGGTTCATTTGCCTCTAATGTGCCAAACACTGATCATAAAAGCCCGTCTTATTGTGTTAAAAATAATTTCCCTCGGTGGCCCCGGAGCCGGGCGTCACCTCCTCAGCCGCTTCGCTGTGTAATAATAACTATACATTATATATAAATTATATATATTAGATATAACACACCGGGAACACGCCAACCTTCGCCCGGCCCGTCTGGTTACCTTGCAGATGTGGAAATGTTCCGAGGTTAGGTTCTCCTGGATTTCGGTGTCTCGGGGGGACACGGCGGCTCCCGAGGGCCCAGATGGATAAAGCGAGCAGCCACCTCCGGCTCCCCCGGCTCCTCCAGGTCCTCCGCCGCCGCCAACCGGGGACAAAGACGACAATCCGTCCAGCAGGACTTTACGGAAGCTGATCTTCTTCATCCTTGATGGCCCACTAGGAGGTCAAGGGGGCGAGCAAGACCACAACGTTCATCCCCCAGAGGAGGAAAAAGTGAATAAAGGAGCGTCTTAGGTTTGAGCGGGACCAGCCATTAATGGAGCCTTTTAATGTAGAACTTCCACAAAAGTAGAACTTAGTAAAAAAAAAAAAATTGGGGTATAAATGACGAGCTTCTAGACTTAATATAACACAAAACCCTAAGACTTCTCCCCAGTTTAATTACACCCTACAGGGGAGACACTCCGGGGGGCTTCCCAGATAAAATCTCTGGCAACTAGAAGTTTCCACCATCCGTGAAAATAACATTAAAATACGACATGAGCTCCGGCGCACTAATAAAGATTCTACACAATACCGGCCGCCATACGACGCCGTATATCCCGGCTCATCTATACTGATTCCTATAGGAGCCGCCGCTGATATTACTTTCCAGTCCGGACTCCGGATGCCGTCTATATATAATTCTCACAGCCCAGAGCAGACAGCAAAGCATTTACATTAACCCAGCGGCGAGACTCCTGGAAGCCGTAAAGCTGCAGAATCTACCCCAGCTGGGGCAACGAGATGCCCCGAATCAGATGCCGTCCAGTGTGCAGACTCTACACAAGCTCTTGCCTCCTCATAGACATTAAACTGCTGCACAATAAAGATCCTATACCAGCTATACCTCTATATCATAAAAGCCCCTTCCTTCTTCAGTGTACAGACTCTATACCAGCTGTCCTTTCTTCAGATCCTAAATGAGCCAATCCCTGCTGCATAATGCAGTCCTTGTTCCAGCTTCTCTCCAGCTATCCAAATAACCCCTCTCCGCCTGAAATCACAGACCCCGGTGCAGATCCCCTCTATCTATCCCAGATATACCCCAGACCCTCTGACAGACTCCCTCTATCTATCCCAGATATACCCCAGACCCTCTGACAGACCCCCTCTATCTATCCCAGATATACCCCAGACAGACCCCCTCTATCTATCCCAGATATACCCCAGACCCCCTGACAGACCCTGGTACAGACCCCCTCGATCTATCCCAGACCCCTAACAGACCCCGGTGCAGACCCCCTTTATATATCTCAGATATACCCCCAGACCCCAGCAGCTAAATAATCAAATTCCTGCTGCAGTCCCTGACCCTGAGCCCCAACATACCCCTTCCTCCTGCCCTCACACACCCCAGCCCTGTCTCTATGAGGCAGCTCTCCCACCCAGGCTGATGTTGCAGCACTGAGGGCCTGCGCCTGCCCCGGTACAGCCCAGTATACCCCAGTCCAGCCGCCTGGCTGCCCCCTGCCCTGCAGCTCCCTCTCAGGAAGCCGGTGGCACGGATTGAGCCAGCAGCTTGGGACGTGGCGGGCCTCTCCAAGCCCCTCAGCGAACTCCTACTCCGGTACGAGCCCTGGATCAGGAGGGGATGTGGGTGAGCACTAAGTCGGCAGGTGTGCAACCTCAGCAAGGGACATGAGGTGAGTGATATGCGGTGCAGTGTCCCGGCCGGCTGCCGCACTCCAGGTGCTCCGGCTGCCCCCCTGGCTCTCTCTTTCCTCCTTGCCCGACTGCCTCGCTCCCTGCCCCGGCTTGGCCGTCAGCGCCTCTCCCTGCTCTGATCGGCACGAGCGCGAAGCTGCTGTCCGAGGTGCTGAGGAGAAAGGGGCGGAACCTAGAGCGCGGGGTGGGCGGGGTGTACAGCTGCAATTCCATAAATAATTCACAGTGACGGGCGAGCCCGCCTCCCATGCTTGGGACACGCCCTATCATGTGATCAGAAAACCCATCCTCCAACTCTTCATTCCCGCCTAATCTTTTAGAGTGTAAAGTGTATCACACCCACCTCAAACCTGTAGCCAATCAAAACACACGCGAGCCCACTAAGGGATTCTTACCACCAGCTCCGCTCCTCTCGTTGGTCTTCGCCGCCTCCCAATTTTGTGTCCTCTGATGGTGTGGGCGGGAGTGGGAAGCTGTCAATCAAAACTTTACTGGGAGGGGGTTATAATCATTATACCGCGCGCTACGGCAGATAGTGTCAGCTAGATGATTGATATCTGAGCAGGCGAATAGGAGGACGTGCAGACTGCCACGCCCTATGCTCATACATATATATTTCCTGCCTGACAGGTTTCTGAGGTTAGTAAATGCGCGGGGCGGAGCGCGGAGGCTTCACAGCGGTGAGTGTTAGTTTAGTCAGTATATTTTTAAAGTGACAGTGTCTTTTTTTATTACTTTATTTATATAGCGCCATCATGTTCTGCAGCGCTGTATCATTCATTGGAGCCATTGTGCTTACCGGTCATCTGTTTAATTGTTTTTCTTTGCAGTTCAAATCTCTAATTCCCAAAGAGTGCATGCGCAGAGAGGCAAAGACAACGTAAGACGGTGACGACATCAAAAAGAAACCATTACGTTATTTCTATGCTAAATTGTATCCAATTGGCATTAGACCCCTTGGGCCACATGATGAGGAGAGGGGTAAGGTTGGACCCTGCCCCCCCCCCCCCGAAATTATTTATTACCCTCCATGCTGGGGGGAGAAAGGGGACAATTATATGCCCTTCTTAGTGAATAAGGGGCCCTGAGTGTTTTACTATATATATATATATATTCATATGGTGTTTGCTTGTAATAATCTTGCGTGTTTCAGGTGAGGACATGCACGTTGTCATTCAGCCCGTGTTCAACTCGTGTGTTAATGAATGTTAAAGTTATACGAGCGTTAGATTGCTAGGGCATGGTCAGTCTCAACTCGACTCCTTAGTGAATAAGCCCCATAAAATATTTATCGGTTGTATTAACTTCAAAAACAAAACAAATATGTTCATTTAACACAGAGGTATACACACTTAAAACGGCACATCAACAAACATAAATAATGACTGCATCACATTGACTGTAATGAGCTTCTGCTGTGGCAAAGACACGTGCTAATGTCAGTTCCATGTTCCATTGATCTTATTATATGCCAGCGATTAGGACGAGGACACACATTGCGAAACATGGCAATCAAGTTTTGGCTTTGTGTGCTGGGTGATGATTTCATAACTCTCTTCACCCCTATCATCATTATAACCCCTATCATTTCTATCACCCCCCAGTCTTTCACCTCCATCTTTAACCTCTTTCCTGAGAATTTACCTTGTCGGGATGGATCCTCCATGGCAGAACTGGAAATTTCTGCCTTTTCAGATCTGCCTTATTCTTGCTTCATTGTCTAAAAATGCCAGAATATGACATCATAGCTGATATCTTGGCATGAACGATTCCTCCTCTACTTTATTATGAATAAATACTTAAAATCCTTAATAAATCGAATATGGCGTTGGGTAAAATAATTGCTTTTTTGAACAGAAATGTCAAGATGAGACATTCAAAGAAAAAAGAGATGAAAACCACAAGACAATGTACTTCTCAACATGCGCAGAACGATGTCTAGAACCCCCGCATACTGACATTTGCACTTCAATCAACATTCTGCTGCTATTTACTGATAATATCGGTTCATAAACGCGGCGTCCCCATCACGTGCGAACCACTTTTAATTTTACGCACCGACCAACATTTTTCATGCCGGTATCATGAAAAAAGTGCTTAATATTTGTCTTTTTTTTTTCTCCTGTGTATACAAACCAACGAATCTTCGGGGAGCGCTCTTTTCCTGAAACTATTTTGCCATTTTAGTTTTAAAAAAATTCTCCCCCCCCCCCCCGGGGGGCATATTATATTTAATTTCATTAAAACGCCACTTTAAACATCCACGCTCCAGCTCCTGGCCTCCATGAAATCCACGAGAATCCGTAATTATTTGCTGGAAGCGGCCCGAGGGCTTATTCCTGCAGGAGGTCTGGCTACATTGTTTCAAGTCAGATAAGAAATTTTTTATGGTTTTTTTTTTTTTTTTTACAAGGAAATGGTAAAACCATACATGGCTGGGCTGAGAAGGACACTGATGACTCCAGATCCCCCGAGGTGCCATCTTCCCCTGACTGCTGATAGCAATTCTCCGTGTGAATCGGAATTATCGGCGGAACGCACTTGGCTCTGAATTCTATTACCTGTAGAAAGATTAGCCCGAGCTTTATCTTAAAGTGTTTTCATGTTACCGCGGATTTGTAACGGGTACCGATCGGCCCGCGCTGATTGTAGGAAATAGCCGGAGAGCCTTCAAGAACATCTTTCGAGCCGCTTAATATTCAGGGGGACACCACAACATGGAGGGGGTCTCCTGTATATTATGCCTAATAAACAGACAAGCAGCAAACAATATAGCGGATACCAACAGAATATTGATTTAGAAAAAAAGGAGAAATGAAAACATCAATAGAAGTGCGTCCAGCTCTCGGAATCGGAGCAATTGCAGGAATTTAATCAGGACAAACAGTAGAAAGGCCTAAAACGGCATGATTGGGCCTTTTATTCCTCGGGCTGGGGCTGCGCAAATTCACAGACATTAGTCAAATCACATCAATTTCTCAAATTGGATTTATCTCCTGCAGTCTCGGACTGGAATGGACGATAGACGTGCAGCCAGATGGAGGAAGAGTGTGCCCTGGCAGTGAGGAGGGATGGGTAATTGCTGCTGGGGATAAGGGGTAATTGCTGCTGGGGATTAGGGGTAATTGCTTCTGGGGATTAGGGGTAATTAATTGCTGCTGGGGTACTATACACTGCTGGGGATCCAGAGTGATCCTGTAAAACGTGTGACTGTAGCAGATCTTCCACATCTGTAGAATCTGCAATTCGTTTCTGAAGGCTGGGGGTCTGCGAGGGACCCGGACAGTGGCAAAGAAGCCTCCCGCCAGACAGGCTCCACCGCGCATGTGCCCACCTTAGCACTTAATACCGGTAATTACTAATGTCATCATACCTCATTAATTGCCAGTTGACTCGGACATTTGCTGTGATGACCTGTTTATTAAGTCCTTTCATATAAATGAAAGCATTTAATGTGGAACATCTAATGAACTGCCGAGGCTTTAACAGCAGCAGAAGGGAACAAATTACCCTGAGAGACACATGGCAGCGTTCTGTGGAATATTATAAATAATGTCCGTATGTGTTAAATGGAGAATATCGCAGTCAGGGACCAAGCCCAGCTCCACAGCTAAGGATCATGGGAGTTCAAACCACACCAGAAATCATCACTGTGTATTAATGGTGGGGAAATATAAGGCTAGGACGGCTAGACAGGTGCTGGTGGTAGGAGATTCAATTATAAGGAAGGAAGAGAGGACCCCCTCTCTATCGCCAGGACCCCCAATCCTGAACAGTGTGTTGTCTCCCGAGTGCTTGGGTTCAGCATGTTGCCGAGCGGGTAGACAGATTGCTGAGAGGGGGGTCAGAGGCTTAGCTGGAGCACACGGAAGTTTTTCTTTACTGAGAGGGTGGTAGATAAGTGGAACAACCTCCCAGCAGAAGTGGTAGAGGGTAATACAGTGAGGGGATTTAAACATGCATGGGATAGACATACGGTTTGAGTCTTTACAGCAGGAGAGACGGCCGACTAGACGGGCCGGCAGAGTCTGTTTCTATATGGTTTGGGTAGGCTACGTTTCTAACAATGTGCAGAAATAAACCTGTTAAGGCTTCGCTTTTGCATTTTGTGAATCTACCAACTAACTGATGATTTCACCCTTTTAGCTGCTACGTTGTTGTTAACCCTTTAACTACCATATCAATGCCTGTCCCCCCTGTAACTCTAAGGGTAACATATCTCACGGAGTGACGCCGACCAGTGACCTTTCCGGGATGAAGCAGAAAGCCTGGCGTTCGTTTTAGCGGCTCGAGTTGAAATCCTCTCTGATATAGCGATTGCTGACGTTATAATGCTTTTGTTTCTGACCCTCTGACTTCTGAATAGGAGACAGACTATTAGCCAATTTGCAAATTGAATGTCTCTGTTAATTTATACAGTCTAAAGCATCTTGATTATTTTTCTTTATGCAGCTATTAACCCTGAGCACTTATACCTGAGAATTATTGCCGACAGAGAGGTAAAGTGCAAAAAGAGAAGATATTCTACGGAGGCGAGAATGCATGGAGGGTACGAGCCAGGAAATGCCCCGCAACAGGGCGTGAGACCATCGGCCTGCTTCAGATATCCAACCACCTGTCAATGTCTGGAACGGTCAGTTGATTTCAGCTTGGTGGGAGGTCAGGGAGACCCTGTAATGTCTCATGCCATGTGCCCACAACTACACATTATACAAGGCATGTCACTGATTTTACTATACATTATACAAGGCATGTCACTGATTTTACTATACATTATACAAGGCATGTCACTGATTTTACTATACATTATACAGGGGGCCAGTCACTGATTTTACTATACATTATACCGGGCACGTCACTGATTTAACTAGACATTATACAGGGCATGTCACTGATTTAACTATACATTACACAAGGCATGTCACTAATTTAACTATACATTATACTGGGCATCATACTGATTTAACTATACATTATACAGGGCATGTCACTGATTTAACTATACATTAAACAGGGGGCCAGTCACTGTTTTAACTATACATTATACAGGGGGCCGGCTCACTCATTTAACATACTAGGCGGGCTTAACAATTTAACTAGAAATTTATTCAGGGCAGGGTTACTGATTTAACTATACTCTATACAGGACCTTGCCTATACATTATACATGGCCGTCTCACTGATTTAACTATACTTTATACAGGGAACCTGCAAATTCCTGCTTTATGTCATAATCTCCACTGTCACAGGTGCCTCCGGAATAAGGTGAGTGTTTTACAACCTCAAAATATTATAAAAATGTCGGAATAAATAGCTGTGTCTTTATTCCTGAGTAATTCAACCCAATCAATATCTATGTAAGTGATCTTGTTGCGGAGGTTTGTTACAGCTGCCAGGGGACCAGTAAAAATATATCTCCAAAAAATGCAATAATATGGCATTGACTGTAAATATAGCTAGTTTTACAGTTTAAATGTGATTAAAGTCAAACAAAAATGTTTTCTTATGGCTGCTTTGCATTAATTTCACAGAATATTTAACTGAAATGAAAGTGGATGCACTTTATGTACATTCCTTGGTGAATTAAAATGTTGTTTGGCGGCTGTTACCACAACTAATTTGATTCTATAGGTCTCAGTTTTATTTGTAAGACTGACTGGGGCTGTTTAGGACCAGAGAACTGTTTATAAGTCATCGATGTACCAGGCAGAGCAAAGCCAGCTCCAGACCGGTCCTAGCCTAGTTCCTGCCCAGCTCCAGACCGGTCCTAGCCTAGTTCCTGCCCAGCTCCAGACCGGTCCTAGCCTAGTTCCTGCCCAGCTCCAGACCGGTCCTAGCCTAGTTCCAGCCCAGCTCCAGACCGGTCCTAGCCTAGTTCCAGCCCAGCTCCAGACCGGTCCTAGCCTAGTTCCTGCCCAGCTCCAGACCGGTCCTAGCCTAGTTCCTGCCCAGCTCCAGACCGGTCCTAACCTAGTTTCATACGGATCCGAATATTATATATATATATATATATATATAATGTTTTCACAAGCCTTAAGTAGTAGTTTTGTCCACCATTGCAGACTTAGGGGAGGCCACGGCTTTGGTCGATAGAGTTAAATATGGAAGTGCGAGGGGAAGATGTCGCAGAATAGGATATTGCGCGAGTTGCAGTTCTGAAGCGAAACAACCCATCAGGCTGGCCCGTCACTCATACTGGCATACTGCCCAAACCATTAAATGGTTTAATGTCCCAGACAGCCCCAGGAAAAGAATGCATTTTAAAGTACTTGCTGCAGATGGCGAAAGGGGCAAATGCGCATGGATGGGAGATTCTGCAGAATCCCCCCCAATCCTTTATTTAATAGGGACACTACAAAACATTAACATTAAAGGCATCATTGCCGTGTCACTGACGCTGTGAAGGTATCTGCAAGTGCTGGTTCTTCATGGTGGCAGAGTGTGTTCGTGTATGGTGTAAGTGTGTGAGCTTATGATTTTAGTGTGAGTGTGTGCATTACAATATGACTTTAGAGTGTTAGTGTATGGTGTTAGAATGAATGTGTGTCAGCTTATGGCGTTAGAATGTCAGGGGTGAGCCTAGAGTTAGTAGCGTAATGGAGGTAGAATCTGTGGATGTATGTGTAAGTTTATGGAGTTGTGAGTGTGTGTAAGAGCATCCCTGAGGGCAACTGCTTCTACTGGTCCAAAGGAAGGGAGAGAAGAAATGTTCAGTGGGGAGGAGAATACTAACACTCCCTCCTGCCTGCCTCCCGGTCCAGGGCAGTTAGCACATATCATTTCCTAGCTAGAGGGGTGGGAGGTAGGAGGAAATAACAGGAAATTACCCCATTGACTGCTCTTATTGTAATATTTCGAGGCACTATGGGGGTTTCTGGTGTAGTTTACTTGTACATATAGCCACTGGCGATGTAGGATAACAAGAACCTCAGGCAGACGTTACAACCTCAATGTGTGTCGTACATGGCAGGGCCCACCGACTGTGCGGCCCCTTAAACATACTCTTTGTCATCGTATACATTGCATTTGGGAGAATTCTGCATGAATTGGTTAAGGGGGACATCGTGTAAAATTAAAGGTACTGATGTTAATAATATGCATTTAGGTGAATTGTCTCTTTATATTCCTTCTGCTACCTCCTGACCCCGGCTAATTGTGGACTGGCTACCCATGCTCTTGGGCGATAGCCGTCTCCTCTGCTCTCTAACATTGCTGATAAGAATCCTTCAGCGCATTTATCACCAGATTCTCAGGGGCCTTGATAAACGCAGTGTTAGTTATTGGCGGAAGACCCGGCTGATCCGACTAATCCTTCCAGCCTCGCCTGTCATCTGAATCGTTACGGTCTGTGCGGGACAGATACATAGTCTCAGCATTCTCAGCCGCAACGTACCCAGTATAAAGCTTAACCCATATATATATATATATACATTATATATATATATATATATATATATATATATATATGCACTCGACTTTCCAATAGTTTATTCGCTCTCCGGATGGATGATGTGAAACACAGGATTCTACAATCTGCGCAGGGGTTCCAAAAAGTTTAGTAGAACTTAACCAAACCGCAGAAAAGAGCCGGTGCATTAACCGCGGGCTCGGTTTGCACCCGGACCCTCCGTCTACCCTTTTCCGCTTATACATCGGGGGCAGTTTCTATAGGGAGGTTCACTGCTGGGAGATTAGTGACAAGAAGACTATGGGGCAAAAACATACGCGACAAAACAATCAAAAATGATTTTTTGGATGAAATCAATACTTTATTAATAAGGAGACTCTTCTCAGAGTGGACAGCCAATCACCGGATCGCTTGCTGCTACGGACTACCACTCCATGACACTCAGCAAGCATTATGGGAGTCAGGTCATGCAGTGGTTGTCTGTCTTGGTAATTGTGTGAAACGTCATCATGGACGGTGGGAGAGCACGGGGAGAAGCCTAAAATCCAAGAGCCCCATGTCCCTGCACCCAAAAAATGTTTAAAAGGGAGTGTTTTGGAGGTCTTGCTTACTATAAATTTGGTTTTATGAGTGGCTCCTATACCGTGGAAGTAACACAAAGCAAGATTGTATTGTATTCTTTTCTTTCGATTTTTACCCAAATTGTTAATTTAAGTATAAATGATGTTAATCTGAACGATACGCAAGGAAGGAAATTATGGCAAACTTAAAACTGGGCTGGACCTGAAGGGGTTAACATGCCCCATCATTCTCTCTCTTCATTTTTATAGATTTCCACGAGTAAACGGTTTGCGACGCATTCGCTCCGGAGGTGACGGAGACGGATTTATTTGTTAAAACAAACTTTTTTTAAAACACCCCAAACCCGCGTTTGCAGCCGGCGGCCTGCTTTCCATCGCGGGCGGCCTGCTTTCCATCGCGGGCGGCCTGCTTTCCATCGCGGGCGGCCTGCTTTCCATCGCGGGCGGCCTGCTTTCCATCGCGGGCGGCTGCCACGGTCGCTGTTTCTGCGACCCCCTGAGAAGCGGCCGAGACGGGCAGCTCGATAAACAAGATCGTAACTCTCTGCCGTTTACAAGAAGCCATTGATTCGTGTAACTCGACTGCGTTAATAACTCTCAGCCATACCTATAACTACCTGCCAAAGGGAAACCGAGGTGGGTGGCAGCCTGTGGCGCAGCCAGTTATCTGTATCCCAAATAGTGAAGGAGGATGATAGGAGTAGTTACTGTGTCTTTTATTACTGCAAGAAACTTTTGCCATGAAAGCTGAATTCTGATTGGCTTCCAGATATTTTCAGCAAGTTGGAAGTCACCAATCAGATAATGGCCACTTTTTATTATTCTATTTTATTTATATAGCGCCAACAATTCCCGCAGCGCTTCCTACAGTCCCTACATCCCAAGGGTCTAACAAAGCTAGAACCGACAGACTAAGGCGAGCCGTCTCGGCTCATGAGCTTACCATCTTCAGAAAATACTAAGGGCGGCCCCCGCTCTCCTTCAACATGGGGCAAAACAACTAATCGCACTCCGATTGCCCAGAACAGCCAGATTACGAGCCGGATTTGTATATCGATGTTTTTCTAACTGTCGTCGTGGAATATTACAGCGGAAAGAACGCTCCTCCCCGATAAATACTCTTCTGATGACGAAATGATGGAATTAAATGATCAAAAAACGCTCAACACCAAAAAAAAAGTTTGAGAATTTGCTCGGCAAATATTTTGGGCGTCGGGGCACCAGCCGGGGGGTGGCGGGGATGTGAGTGCGGGCTGCGAGTGAGTGGGCCGATGAGAGGAGTGAGTCAGTAGCGGCGGGAGGGCGGGATGACTCACGCGAGTTTTGCATTTGAAATGATAGGCATGGAAAATGATCCTGTCAGCGTGAATGCACAGCCCGCAGGCACGGAATTAACCGGCACATTAACCCTTTATCCCCGCAAATTAACCCTTTACTGCCGCTGCGGGCGTGGAATCCGCTGGCGCACACACGCTTTACTGCCCCTCTTGGCGTGGAATTAGCCAGCACATTAACCCTTTACTGAGACCTCAATGTATAGTAAGGGATCTCAATAAGTCCGGCTTGGAGGAGAAAAGAGAGAGTGGGGGATGGGAGAGAGACATTTAACTACATGAAGGGATTTAACAAAGGACAGGAGACCGGAATCTAACACTAGAGGGTCAGAGGCTGAGGTGGAACGGAAGGAAGTTTTACTTTCCAGAGAGAGTGGTAGATAAGTGGAACAGCCTCCCAGCAGAAGTGGTAGAGGGTAATACAGTGAGGGTATTAAACATGCATGGGATAGACATACGGCTCCTGAATCTATGACGAGACCAACGACTGGTTAAGACGGGCGACTAGACGGCCCGTTGTGGCCCCCGGCTGTAACCTCTGGAAGGTTCTAACTTTTTTTGTTACATTGTATCCAGCATTCGATTCGGAAGAGCTCCCCATTTCTCCTTCAATGCTGTGTAGGTTAGGAAGGCGTTGCACTCTCTTCTAGCAATCAGAGGGTTAATGAATGCGTTTGGGGCATCACGGTGGGCACCGGGGTAAGAGACTGAGCTGCTGTCACTGACCGGTGACGAGCCTGCGCCACTCATTCCCTCCTGACCACGGGGATGTTGGCAGCTGTTACACGTATGTCAGGTGCTGCGAGCAGGTGCTGCGTTATTTGTCTCTCTATTTATAGCAAGGAGGTAAAGTAAAGAGAGCTGTATGCGGGCCGTACGCCCGACGGGGCGAGCCCAGTGACCCTACAGATCACACGGCGCAATCAAAAGCACTATACCGCAGATCTCTGCAAACCAGACTGAGAACCCGGGAGCTGTCTAATGATTCCAGAACCCGGGAGCTGTCTAATGATTCCAGAACCCGGGAGCTGTCTAATGACTCCAGAACCCGGGAGCTGTCTAATGATTCCAGAACCCGGGAGCTGTCTAATGACTCCAGAACCCGGGAGCTGTCTAATGACTCCAGAACCCGGGAGCTGTCTAATGATTTCAGAACCCGGGAGCTGTCTAATGATTCCAGAACCCGGGAGCTGTCTAATGATTCCAGAACCCGGGAGCTGTCTAATGATTTCAGAACCCAGGAGCAACCAGGTTACACAGACTATACCTGATACATTGTAGCAACGGCTCTCACAATAGTCTTTATACAGAACCCGCCGGCAGATCGGCCCCATCCGGCCCCCGTCTGGTCGCCCGTTTCTCCTGCTGTAAAGACTGAAACCTTAATCAGTCGTTGGTCTCGTCTTAGATTCAGGAGCCGTATGTCTATCCCGTGCATGTTTAATACCCTCACTGTATTACCCTCTACCACCTCTGCTGGGAGGCTGTTCCACTTATCTAGATTCATGTCTATCCCGTGCATGTTTAATATCCCATCACATTTGACTCCGATCACATTTCCAGTTGATTTTTTTAATGTTGTTTTCCATGAAATGTTTCTTTTTTCTCCGTTTTATCCATTTGCATCATTGTTATAATATTTTTCTCCTGGTCTCTCTGTGTTCCAAGGACGCGTCGGCTCTGCTCACGTCCGTAAATAACTGTCTCTGCCGGTCATTAAGCCTTTGGCTGGATCAGCATCATGGGAAGTGTTCTCGCAGCAGCTGGTCGTATGTTGGTGAAATACTCCGTGCAGGAGACCGCCGAGGCCATGGCAGAAACAGAGGAGTCTTCCTATCACTTTCCTTGTGTCTCTTGGTGAACACGCATAAGTCATGGGATCTGGGAAGAGAATTTCCTATCCCGCCATGTGTTGCTTCCGGAATACATTACACTTATTTATATAGCGCCAGCAGAGTCCGTAGCGCTGCTGCTGGGACCAGGAGAGACAAAAAGACACGTCCGTCCCCATCGGCTCCTGAATCTAAGACGAGATCAACGACTGATTAAGGTTTCAGTCTTTACAGCAGGCGAAACGGGCGACTGGATGGGGGCCGGATGGGGCCGATCTGCCGGGAAAGTCCTATATAAAGCGGTTGGGTGCGCTGTGAGCTCCATCACTTCCCTGCTGAAAGAATAACCGCGGATTGATGCACAAAACGGAGCGACGCGGGGATTAAAGGGATAGAAGGAGAGACGAAATTGGGGGGATTGATGGGCGAGTGCATCCCTCAGTGTACGGGCAACAAACTGAACGGCTGCTCAGCGTGTGACGTGTGCCCGGCTGTACCGTGTGCCAGGTGTGCCCGGCTGTACCGTGTGCATATTGTGCCCGGCTGTACCATGTGGAAGGCATGCCCGGCTGTACCGTGTGCCAGGTGTGCCCGGCTGTACCGTGTGGGCACCGGCCCTCTCTCAGGCCCGGAGGACTCGGTGATTCTCGCTCCCCTCACGCTGGGCAGATTTCCCAGCCGCAGAAATCCAATTATCTGGGATCTGCTGAACGCGGCGGCAGCGATGGCTTCCATTCAACAAATCTGCAAACGAGAAAAATCTGCATAAAGCCAAACGACGCGATTAACGGGGGCTTTAACCCTTTAACCTCTGCAGATCTCCCCAGAACCGGTCGGACCCCTCGTCCAAACAAGAAGGAACCATGAGTGCAAATAAACATTACACAGGCCCCGCGCGGCCCTCCATACAGAAACCCCGCGCGGCCCTCCATACAGAAACCCCGCGCAGCCCCCCATACAGAAACCCCGCGCGGCCCCCCATACACTGCCACATCTAGTCTAGTTGGGGACCGTTCTGGAGACCCTGTTGGGGAGGGAGACGGGAGAGACATTTAAATACATAAAGGGATGGAGGGAAGTTTAAAGGAGGAGAAAAGTTACAAGAGACCAGAATCTAACACTAGAGGATCAGAGGCTGAGATAGAAGGAAGTTTTATTTTACTGAGAAGGTGGTAGGTACATGGAACAGCCTCCCAGCAGAAGTGGTAGAGGGTAATACAGTGAGGGTATTAAACATGCATGGGATAGACATACGGCTCCTGAATCTAAGACGAGACCAACGACTGATTAAGGTTTGAGTTGTTACAGCAGGAGAAACGGGCGACTAGACGGGGGCCGGATGGGGCCGATCTATGCTCCAAAAATGTTAAAAACCCAAATACAATAAATAACGATTTCTTTTTTCACATAAACAGAAAATGTAGCGATTCCCATTATAAAGAGACCGTTTTTTAACCATGCGGGGAGCAGAGGGGTGCCGTAGTATGTGTCTCTGGTTTCGGTATCGGCAGCTGGGCGGCTGCTCCCTGTATTCTGTATACCGCAGGAGCCGAGGCTCTTTGATGTCCGTCCAGCTTTGATTCCGTCCCAGTGAGGGACCGCCGGGTCATAGCTGCCGAAACGCAGGGATTTGTTACCCCGCAGTCCTGTGTTTGTGGTGTGAAGTGCCGGGTGAAGCCTGAGCTGTGGTCTCACGATATCCGATAAACATCAGCACGGGCTACGTGGGGTAAAAGCAGTGCAATCACCATAGCAACCAATATAATGTTCCAACTGATTGATTCCAGAGTCATAACACAGAATGTTGGGGCCCCCAGCGAGCTTTTTGTAGGGCCCTCCCTCTAATCGTGTCATTGCAGTTATATTACGGGCCTTGGGGCCCCTCTAGCGTCACAGGGGCCTACGTCAGAGCCTGTTTTGCCCCAGACTTTATATATAACCCCCAATGCCCCCCCGCCCCATCCATCGACAGGTCATTCGGCTGGCGGCTGCCATCTGATCGTTTCACCCCAGAAATGCCCCAGAATGAATAACATCTCGTTTAGTAACACGGCGCCCTCCGGAGAGAGAACCTTACAGGAAACACCTGAAGGGGGCGGACAAAAAATGGCCCGAAGTGGGTGTGGTTTGGACAGAAGTGGGTGTGATGTCACAGGTGTGATGTCACACGCGGGAGATAACGTATAGACCCGCGATCTATACCATGGCTTAGTTTGGAGTGGGCACTCTGAGCCAAATATCTAGAGGGGGGGGGTCTGTTTGCAGACCCCCCAGCATTGCACATCCCCCGCAGCACTGAGGTCTGGATCAGTAAACGCTCCCCCGAATCACCCAAAAACTCTTTTGTTACTTAAGGAAAAACATTTAAAGAATCGCATAGAGCGCCGCGCCGTCTCCGAGCCTCCTACTCATGTCCTCGACAAGCTGTTTGTTACGAACCTGCGCAGCTTCATAATAAAATATCTGCTTATTGCAACTGAACCATCGCTTCTGCATCCGCTGATTCTACCGACTCGCCTGTAAAGTTATTTATTAACCAATCAAACCAAAGCATCTTCCAAACTTCATGATTCCGACCAAGTTCCCCCAATCAGTCATCAGTATCATCAGGAGCCGTATGTCTATCCCATGCATGTTTAATCCCCTCACTGTATTACCCTCTACCACTTCTGCTGGGAGGCTGCTCCTCTTATCTACCACCCTCTCAGTAAAGTAAAACTTCCTTCTGTTCCATCTCAGTCTCTGATCCTCTAGTGTTAGATTCCGGTCTCTTTTCTCCTCCTTTGAAATAAATTCCCTCCTGTCCTTTATTAAATCTCTTTATGTATTTAAATGTCTCTCTCCCATTACCCTCTCTTCTCTCCCCGTCTCTCTCTCTCTTCCACCCCCCCTCTCTCTCTCTTCCCTCCCCATCTCTCTCTCTTCTCTCTCCCATCCGCTCTCTCTCTTCTCTCTCCCATCCCCTCTCTCTTCTTTCCCCATCTCTCTCTCTTCTCTCTCCGTCTCTCTCTCTCCCATCCCCTCTCTCTCTTCTCTCCCCGTCTCTCTCTTCTCCCCCCCCCCCCCGAGCCGGACATATTGAGATCCCTCCGTCCTCCTGATAAGCGCGGTGTGCGGTCCGAAGACGTCAGCGGCTCGTGAAACAGCCAAGTGGCATCAACGGGACCCCAGCTGTCTCTTCATCATAACCGCCTTCCCCGGGAAACGCTCTGCGGCGCTGCCTGCGGAATCTCGTAAACCTTCTCTCATCCAACCTGCCATCTCTTATTCCGGGGGGCTATTAATGGCCCCCCGTTACTTACCCCATCCCCCCCAAAATCACGGGATATAGACCATTAACAGCTCTACTGGGGCAGCCAGACCGGCTTCTACCCAATAATGCCCTACAGTGAGGGTAACAGCGTTCACAGACAGGTAATGGGACCCCCGAGACCCCCGGCTGGACAGCCCCGCTCCAATATCCAACATGGATCACCCGCCCGTAATGACAGTCTGTCCGTTTAATGTTCTTTAATAAGATGTCGCTGATTCCTCCCCGTCGCCTGCGTGTAACTTTGTATCGCATCAGGCTGCGTGGTCGTTACAGCGAAGCATCGCGTGCCAAGCGCTCTAACCCGTTTAGCGAATAATCTCCTTCCAGTAACAGTCCGCAGATGTCTCCATCCCCAGACCTGTTTCCTCTCACAGGAACAAGTCATTTAACCCTCTCACTGCCAGGACGGGACCTACAGTCACTGAACCATAGGACCCGCCGGCGGATCGGCCCCATCCGGCCCCCGTCTAGTCGCCGTCTCCCCTGCTGTAACGACTCAAACCTTAATCAGTCGTTGGTCTCGTCTTAGATTCAGGACCCGTATGTCTACCCCATGCATGTTTAATACCCTCGCTGTATTACCCTCTACCACCTCTGCTGGGAGGCTGCTCCGCTTATTTACCATTGCAACCTTGGCAGTCCAAAAATAACCACATAAGGATAAAATGCAATTAATAGAAAAAAATAACAAGAAAAGAAAAATAATCATCCGGGTTCAGATGCTCTAAATAACGGTGACATAAAACGAAATAAAATAATGTAATGCGTATAAAACAATACAATAAAAGGGGTTAAATGAATTTATTAACCCTTAGATGCAGACCCCGACAGGTACCTGCCCCCCGGCCATGTTTTATTTCACTATTAATCCACCCATCAGGATAAAAAGCATTCGATTTTCTATATCTGCGTTTTTAGCAGAATTTGGAACACAAACAACGTTTTCATTTATTCCTAATTTTAAGTAGCAGATTTTTTAATATAATTTGAAATATTTTTGTTGTAATTAACTTCGTTCTCCACTTAAAACAATCCGCGACAGACAATAAAAAGGCTTTTTTGATTCCGCCGATTAAATGTATTTGTTTCCCGGAAGAGTCCTAATATTTGCTTTTTAAATGAATTCAGCGACGTATAAATATCGACAAAAAGTCTTAATTCAACTTAAAATCATGGAATTGCCATCTTCACTTAAATAAAGACACAAAGTCCACGCAAACCACCAACACTCCATGTGTACAGCGTGGGGGAGAGAGGGGGGAGAGAGGGGGAGAGACAAGAGAGACAGACGAGAGAAGAGAGGGAATACGAGAGGGAAAGATGGAGAGAGAGAGAGATGGGGAGAGAAGAGAGGAATAGGAGAAAGATGGAGAGAGGTGGGGAGAAAAAAGAGAGGGGATTGGAGAGAGAGAGAGATGGGGAGAGAATGGAGATGGGAGAGACGAGAGAGAGAGAGGTTCGGAGAGAAGAGAGAGAGAGATGGGGAGAAAATAGAGGGAGGAGATGAGAAAGAAACAGCGAGAGAAGAGAGAGTGGATATGGAAGAGATGTCATTGAAAACAGGACTGTTCCACAAAGACGGGGCCTGTTGGGAAGTATGTGGTTGCGTGTTGATATCGCAGTGTAATGTTTGCCGTGAGATCATTGCGTGTCGTCCAGAGACATTAAACCTGTTTGCCTTTTGATAACAGGGAGTGCATTTGGCTTTCATCTCCCGCCCCGGACAGATGGCCTCGGGGGCAAAAGCCTCGTTTCGGGGTAATTAAATACCTCCGTTTGTTGGTTAAGGCCCAAATAATCTCCACTCGCCCGTCACGCACTCATCACCCTGAACATAATGAGGGCGGCAGCCATGGAGGGGACATCCTGCCCGGCAAAGACCTGCCCCCCCTGGTAAATACGGCACTCGCTGCGGGGTTCCCTCTCCATGCATAGAAACAGCTTAACATCATCGCGCATGCATGAAATCTGTACTCATTGGTACCTAAGAAACCCCATAGGCTTTCATTAGTCTGGCTGGGTGATAAGACTGAGGCATTCTATTGCCCCCCACAGGCAGTATGATAAGGAGTCGGGGGGTTTAGTAGATCGGGGATCAGATAACAGAGCGAGAATCATACAAACGGCTGATATGCAGCTGCCTGAAAACTTTATGGGGGCAAAAACTACAACCGGGGTAAAACAGAGAACGTGTTTTGAATCTGAGACGAGGATAGCGATTGTTGCTGTAAACACCCGGCCTGTTACTTTTTACCCATCGGCAACAAATCATTTAAAGGGCCGGCGTGGAATTCCCATCATCCTCGGCACCGGAATAGATTCATTAACGACGTTTTTATATAAAATCCCCTCTTCTCTGCCATCTCGCTGCCCCGTCTCGTGGGTTAAATCCCCGCCTTGGATGGAGTTTAGGGGTCTCGTGTATTACCGGAGGGTCTTTCCCGTCGTTAGTTAACCGGATGCCGGTGGAGAGGCTGCACTCACCGGGTTGCACTCCCCAGGCCGCACTCACCGGGCCGCACTCACATGACCTCACTCACCGGGCTGCACTCACCGGGCTGCATTCACATGGCCGCTGCGTTTACCAGAAGGAGCTGTCGGTGCCGACAGAGGTGACTCTGCTCAGCTTCCGAGATCAGGGAGGTCTCTTTGGAGACGAGACGCCTCGGGGGACGCTCTCCATGGTGCTGAGACCTTCCACGGCGTCAGAATGACACAAATAACATAAAAGGACGATAAGAAGACGCGGGGCGAGGACCGCGACCGGCTGCCTCTCTGCCGCCTCACAAAAATGCCCCGAGCAGGGCAGAACAGGCCGGGTGGGCAACTGTAAATAACCCAACTATGTAATAAGAGAGAGAGGCTCGAGAGATAAGATGTGGCTCATCACTTCCTGTTTCTGGTGGTCGTTATGGTTATTATAACCCAGCCTTTCCGATGTCTCTGCGCCCCCTCCGAAAAAAAGGTACCCACAAGCCAGCGGACCACCAGGAACCTCAGGGGCCACAAATTACTGAACTCCTCGGCAGAATGCGGCCCCCGCGTTACAGTCCGTACCGGAGACCGGAGGACGTTGACAAATATACATTTACTCATACGGATACAACAGGAGCTGAGGGCCCGGCCGGTGAGCTTACAATCTAGATTTATGGCACTTTACATACCAAGCCCCTGACAACACTGGGGGGCTTCTGAGGGTCCGGCTTGTGAGCTTACAGTCAGGGTAACTCGGCGGACGGCAGACGCTGGTTATATGATGTCATAATAGAGACATATAGCCTCTGACCTCTGGACAGAGCAATGAATAGAGACACAAGACCACCCTGCTTCATCCAAATCAAAGAAGAGACCGCCAGGGACGGGGGAGAGAGCGTCAGAGACATTCCGAGACGTTACGCGGCTCTCGCTGCCTGGATCTACTGACAGAAACAAACGAACCTCCGTATTAATGCTGCAGCTTTCAGCGAAGAACATTTTATTTAACTTTAGGAGCCGATCACCAACGACCAGCAGTTAAAAATAAAGGGGCAGAGGCTTAAATGCCATGTGAGGAAGCTTTACTTTACTGGCAGAGTGGTATATACGTGGAACAGCCTCCCAGCAGAGGTGGTAGAGGGTAATACAGTGAGGGTATTAAACATGCATGGGATAGACATACGGCTCCTGAATCTAAGACGAGACCAACGACTGATTAAGGTTTGAGTCGTTACAGCAGGAGAAACGGGCGACTAGACAGGGGCCGGATGGGGGCCGATCTGCCGGCGGGTTCTGGGTTTCTATGTGGCAGCCATCTTTGTTTGGGGGGTAGAAGCAGTAAAGGTTAATTTTCCCAGTAATTAAGAAAACCCTCGGGTCCCGACCCCAAAGAGACGATCCCCTCCAAGCGAGATCCGCTGCCCCCCCCGGTGATAAATAAAAGCCGCGTTTTAATTAAGGACCTCGTTGAATGGCGAAGCGTTTCCTCCGACTCCCTTTCTGTCGGGGAGATGATTAATTATTAAAGCGCTCTGTGCCGTTTCCTGCCCCTGCTGTAAAACGTTGGGAAGGAGGTGGCGTGACGGACAGACTGCCGTGTCACAACACGAGACAGACGGACACGCGCAGAATGAGCTGACCAGATTTGGGGCCTTGGCGGTAAATGGCGCTCAGAACTGACTCCGTATAAATATATTATTTCTTGGAGATATTCCCCGGCAGTCCCCGGGGTGACAGGACTGTATATAGAGATATAGCATTACCCCATACAGTGCTGCGTAGGGTTCGTTAACCCTTTATGTGCCAGGGTACACAGGTTACTACGCGCATCGCCTGTCACTCCTGGGTCGGATTTTGCCCTAGATGCCCGCCGTGTGATGCAGGAGATGCCGGGCTGCAGAAGGTGCATGCCAGCCTGCAACATTCACATCACCCTGGGGGCCAGGAATGGTGGCCATGAAGGAAAGCTCAGGGCTCCCGGGGGTCCCTGTCTGTCTGTCTGTCTCGCATCATCAACAGTCTTTTAATTCTATTTCCTATCGGGGGGTTTATTATCGGAAGAGACGTCCCGGGGGCTGCGCGGATGTTGCAGGATGACTGCGCGGCTGCGTCTCCCTCGTGCCCGGGGTAGATTTGCAGCGCTGGTCACATGACCTGACCTCTAGCCGTCCTTCAAAAGGTGCCACAAGCAGAATTTACAATCAGTACTGTACACAAAATCAATGCGTCAACGCGGACGGCCTGCGCTGCTCGGTGCTGCCACCTCCGGGCCATGCGGAGAACTGCGGGCGATGCAACCCAGAACCTGCCGGCAGATCGGCCCCATCCGGCCCCCGTCTAGTCAAACGTTTTTCCTGCTGTAAAGACTCAAACCTTAATCAGTCGTTGGTCTCGTCTTAGATTCAGGAGCCATATGTGTGTTTACATTCCACTTCCGCTGGGAGGCCGTTGCATTTATCTACCACTCCCTCAATATAATAAAATGTATTTTTATCATTTATTTCCCATTTAGATGTTGAATTATTATTATTTATTGATTTGTATAGCACCATCATATTCTGCAGCGCTGTACAGAAACAAAAAGGAGGAGGGCCTCGCTCAAATAAGCTTACAATCTAAGTGGGTTAAAGACGCGGTTGGCATGGAGGGCTCGATGCAAAAAACCTAAATAATGGTCTAGAGGAATTTTGGGGAAACTGTTCAAAAAGTAAAGTTCTCGCCCCCCCCCCCCCCAAGAATGGTACAGATTGGAAAGATTTTGAACAATTTTGCTATTTGAAGAATTTTGGTGGTTTTTACACAAAATATTTTCTACACATTCAGGGCCATCTTTGGTGATTAAATCCCAGACGCAATGGAAGGACAGACGGCCACTCGAAGATTTCAGCCTCCACTCCATACAGGAGACTCATCCCCATCTCCAAAAACTCTTTCTAGAGAACAGCAGATACATTGTAGCCCCGTTGGGCGTCTCTTAAAATACCCCCAGATACATTCTGCTAATGTAGAGAGAAGCTAAAGAAACCTGTCTGTCATTTTGTTTCTCTCTTTAAAGCTCACGTCTCTTGAAAACTGTATTTAAAAGTTTATTTAAATACTACAGTTGCCTAGCAACAGTCATGTCATTCCTCCATAGCAGTCCCCTACGTATGACATCACAGCAGCCATTCCCCCGCGCCATTAAACCGTGAAACCGCAAAGCTTTACAGATCTGCATTTACACGGCGAAGGCCGGTGAGTGTGACGTTCTGTGTGATAGGTGTGATGGGAGTGATTAGAAGAGGTAACGCCCCTTCTGTGATGTCAGAGATTACATCACATGCATTAACAGAGCTTGGCAGATTCCAAGAGCTGTTACAAGAGGAGAGAGTGAAAATTAGCATTAACATTTAAAATATGCAAACTTTAATCAGTTTTTACCATTCTAAAGGAAAATATTCTGCAAAATGTCATTTAAATATACGGTAAATAAAGTTTACGTTCACTTTGAAGCTGCAGTTCCACTTAGACGAGCATTAATCGTACTCTTGTTAAGCAGATCCATCATTTTATTTCTTCCATTTAAAAGAACACAGAAACTTTTAAGAAACTCGGTTTCCATAGAAACAACCCATTAGTTTTCAATCAATATATTAGGAAAGTAGGAACTGGGTCCTAATGCTGAATGTCAGAGAAAGCGAAGGATCCGGCCGTCAGCAAAACCCTAACGATTATTATTCTGAGCTAAAACGGTATTGAGGCCACGCACTCAGAGCCCGATTTCAGGAAAAAATACTAAATGGACCAAAAAATAGAATTAAAAAGGGAATCTCCTAAAGCGAGGAGAATCATTGGGGAAAAATAGCCTAAAACACCATTTAATCATCAAGGAACTGAAAACAGCCTAAAACATCAATATGAGGAACTTTGCCTAGAAAAAGGTCCAAAAAACTCCTTTAATGTTATTTTATTATTTATCGCGCATGTTTTTTCTATACATTTTAACCCGTTGGCTTTATTCATGCTTTTTCCGTGATTGTTCCTCTTTCGCTGTCGCCGGTAACGCTGGAAGTGATTTATTTGGAGATGCGGGAAGAAGAATAGGAGAATTCGTTAGAAAACGCAGGATTGAGCCAATGATGATTTTTTTTTTAATCTGACGGTCGTGTCGAGAAAAATAAACGTGTTTGGACCCCCCCAGGGGGGAATCGCATCCGGAGCGGACAGGTCTGAAGGTCGATCATTTTTATGCATTTGTGGCTTTTTCTAAATAAACTATAGATTGATAATCAAACTGCTTTTTAACCCATTAACCACCATACAGCCCTTTATATAACTACTGAACCCATTAATGACACTAATCGTGTGCATAACCCCCCCCCGCGCACGACATTTCGGGTGTCTCGACAAATCGGGATACCTGTGTTGGGGGTGTGGCAAGAGGAAGGGAGGGGGTGTGGCATGTGTTACCGGACAAGCTACCTGGCGGCACTCGGCTTCAGGTGGCCATGTGGAGCTCTGTGGCTTTTTTCACCTCCTTGGACCAGTCTGAGGATCGCCCTAACCGGCCCATGATCCCCAATGCCTGCATCAGGAAAATCAGGACTGTCCATCGAAAACCAGGACTGGTGGGAGGTATATGTATGTATCCTTTAACCTAGGATGGGTTATATCTGGATGTGCTTTCTAGAGCACAGGGGGGTCAAGCAAACGGATTCAACTTGGCTGACTCACCTGTGCTCAAGCAGCAAAGTCTAAAAACCGTGGTCCGTCTGCCTAGGCCTGGATGCCAGCACCCCTGAGGGTCGGTAAAAGCAAACGGATCTGCCTATAAAACCCCAAACCCTTTCATGTATTATTCAGTGTTCCGTGTGGAGCGCGGGGACATCCCGCGGCGCGTCCCGGCGCTCTCCGGCCATTAATTATTCACCGTAATAGATTAGCGGTGATTAGGAGCTGGCAGCTTGAAGGATCTCCCGCCACCTGTTACAGGACCCAGGGGCACGGCTCATGCTACACCCCCCCCCCCCCATTCCCTGTTAATTATGTTCTAGAATCACAGAGTCAAAGTATCGCCATGGATACCGGTATTAAATAATATCGCTGGCCGATTGGGGAGATTTAAATGAAAACAGGTTAAACGCGTGCAATTCAT
Organism: Sceloporus occidentalis; assembly: GCA_023333645.1. Classification (NCBI taxonomy): domain Eukaryota; kingdom Metazoa; phylum Chordata; class Lepidosauria; order Squamata; family Phrynosomatidae; genus Sceloporus; species Sceloporus occidentalis. The sequence goes on from JALMGF010000148.1 coordinate 1,393,220, forward strand.
TAGCAAACCCCGCCGGACAGCGCTGGTCGGGAAGGGCCGGTCGCGGCTGAGGATCGGATCTCGGGGTTTAAAATACAGAAGAAACCGTAAATAACGGGGGGGAAAGGAAAGAATCGTCTCTGCCCTGCTTCATTTTACACGTGGCCCTGAAAAAAGTGCTTATGTCATCCTGCTGCAATATGATGTCACACATTAACCGTATGATGGGGCAAAGCTAAGAAGGTAGAATCAGGTGGGTGCCCAGAACCGGAGACATTCCCTGTGCAATCCCTAAAGGGCATCCGTCCAGATTACAGAAGGGTTTTTACCCCAGTCTCGGGGCGAATGGGCAGATTCTCAGGGTTTTTACCCCAGTCTCGGGGCAAATGGGCAGATTCTCAGGGAAGTGAAAGCGCTAAGTATTTATCTGCATTCTGGGCTCAGGGGTTGGCAGGGACTCAAAAGCATCCCTTTAAACCCGACATTACGCGCCCCTGACAGACCATCGCACAGGGCCGCCGTGCAACACGCATGTGACGTGTCTGCATTTCACGCTACGGAGGCACCATGCGCAGAAGATACGGGGGGATTTACACCGAGTCTGGATCCGGGGAGCAGAAGTTTATTCCAAATAAATGCCATAATTGCCCCAGGCATCACGCGCTGGTCCCACATTCCCATTATACCTCCCCATACCGCAGCCCCCACCGTTAACTCAGATAAATGTCTCGGTTCTGGGAAGCAGTCCTGTCGTTGAGGGAAGAAGTATTTTACGACGAAGCTCCGGGATTAATGAGGTTTGGAAACAAAACATCTCGTGTTTGATAATAAACAGGGGGACGTGAATGAAAAGAACGGAACGCGAGGAAAAAGGTGAAAAAGCATACAAAAGGTGGCAGTATAAACACACGGTCGCCATGACAACTTCAATACCACCGTGATCGCGGAACGGATTCAATCTAGAGCTGCCGTGTACGAGGGGTTAATTTATACATCACATTACCTTCGCGTTATTTCTCCCCAGGTATAGATCAATACGTGTTCTCATCCTACAGCATATATCTGGGGACGCCATAAGTGTGGCGTTGCCATGACAACCGCAATATTTACAGATGATACCGGGCCAATATAAAGAATGGAAAGAAGCTATTTATAGAGAAAAGGGATTCTAATCATGAGTAACGCGTATCATCCATAATGCATGCGTGTGCATGGCGTGTACGCTGCTTTTTCACACAAAAAATAAATAAATATATATTCTAAAAAAAAAATATTTTCAATCATTTAAGGTCGAGAGTTGTAGTAGATTGTAAGCTCACAGGGCACCAGCATGTTTAACGTGTGTACATTTGTATGTTGTTCGTGTTATTTTGTGTTCTTTTTGTAACAGCAGCACGGAATAAACACAATGTAACAATAATCGGGGACAGGAACAGAAGGAACGTTAAAGGGGCTTGAAGCCCCCCGTTTAACACTGTCAGCACCGAACAGTTTCCCACATGTGGATCCTACAGGATGCTTCCAGCCAGTTCAGCACTGAAAGTGTTAAACAGGACACCTGACGGATGTCTAAAGCTCCTGTCCCACCACCACGGGGCGCTTTATTGAGCCCAGTCTGCAAACCCGGGGCAGGTCCAAGAGCAATCAGACCCATTTATTATACATCGGGGCACCGTTTAGGGACTGTGCCAGGCAATCTAGGACACATGGGCCCTCTGGGTGTCAACAAAACGGCTCTAATATCAGTCCTTATGGAAATCCTGAGTCAAAAAGATATTAAAAACCCCGAGAATCTGCCCGTTTGCCCCAAGACCAACGGTGAGTGATTATTACGGCCCTTAGTAAGTTCTTTAACCCCTTCACTACCTGGGTTTTAGCACACAAAATATTGTAATTTTTTGGGTTTAAGTTCCTCTGAACCGGCACAAATATACATCCTTTTTTCCCCAGAACAAATAGAGCTTTCGTTTGAAACCATAGAAACGTGCAAAAAAACAACAGGCTGACTACATGGGCCAAAAAGGGGCCGAGCTGCCGGCTGGTTCTAGGTTTTGAGCAATAACATAATTATATGTTAAACTCTTTGTTTAAATACAAACTATATGATAGCGACGTCACCTTAAAAAACCAACACCCATCACGCTCAGCCTGTGATGAGGCTCTAAGAAGTTGCTTATTAGAAATGCAGCGTTAGTCAATTATCACGGGACGGTGACAATCCCAAAGGAGGAAACAGACGCTGTACAAAAAAACACAACTTTATTAAAACAAGAAGTTACATAAAAAAATAAGGGGGGGGGGGGGTGAAGAACGATCCAAAAAGCGCTTTCCGATAAAACAGAGAAAGCCGGTAAAAGCATCCGACGTCTAAAACCAAAAAGGGAGGATTTTAATTTCATTTAGTATCACAGGGTTACCCAATGGGGGCCGCCATCAGGACCCATGAACCCAAGCATTAAAACGCCAGGAGGGACTGGGTCTGCAACCTCGGGTGCATCGCCTCTCTTTGGCGGAACTTCAATTCTAGGGGGAACTCATCGGATTATAGCAAAACGGCCCCAAATCACAGGATGGGGAGGGCTTTTAAAACGTCGGGATTTAAACGTTCTCAAGGAATATGTAATAAAATGCAAAAATAGAAAAGGCTTTCCTCCTAAAAAGAACGCGCTTGTGGTTAAAATAAAAACATGAAAAACGCAAAGTGTTAAAATTCTACATAAAAAAAAACAAATAAAAAAAAAAAGCGGCAGAAGGCGGGGCAGCTTTCTGAGGGAATCGGCCGTTCCAAAACCGCGCGTCAGAGAAAAAGCCCAGAGGATGAAAGCGAAGGGAACGTGAACCTTGGATTTGCTTTAACGGACGGACCCCAAACCCGGGCCGCCTCTGTAACAGTCCATCGTCGCGGCAACCACTCAGTCGTACAAGGCCTCAAACATCTTCTTGCCCATTTCTATGTAGACGTCCTTCTCCTGGGGCGTCATCTGCGCCACGAGCTCGGGCCGCTGGCTCACCTGGCTGTACGGGAACGGGCGCCCGCCAACAGTCACCGTCGGATCGGCGGCTATCTCTTCAAACTCGTCGTCGTCATCATCTACTTCGTACTGACGGGAAGAAGGTATCACGGGGTGGCGCGCTGCTGGGCTGTCCTGGTCCGACTCACTGGTGTCGCTGTCCGAATCGCTGCCTGCAACCGTGCTGGACGCTGCTGCCGCCGCGGCCCCCGCCGCCGAGGCAGCGCTCTTCTTCTCATGAATAAGCAGAGCCTGCATCACCTCCTCGTCTTCGTCAGCCACGGGGCGGCTCTCTTCCTGGTCCTGGAAGGCGTTTGTGTCCATTGTGCCTACGAAAAAAGCAGCAGGACGGTCAGAGAAACAGCAGCAACGTTGATAAATGTAACGCAACGCATTTGGCTGATAGAAACACGCTGATCGTGAGCTAAATGGGGAAATCATCACTTAAAATGGATTCTGGGATTGAGTAGACGCCAAACTCGTCAGAGACTAAGAAATAATTAGCGTGAATTAAATTGGGGCTCACTGCAATCACCAAATAATGTGATTACGCCCAATTACGGCCCTCTGGCTTCTCCCCGGCCACCCCTCGGCTCCGCTCACACATACAGCGTGTGATATCGCTCCACACAAACACTTTGTTTCTCACCATCTTTGAGGTCGCCGGCTTCGCTGTAAGCCCCCTGGACCGTGCTCTCCCTCAGCCAGATGGGTCTCTCCTTGACCGGCTTGCCCTCGGCGGCCGCCCTCTGCAGGTCCTCCTGCTCCTCCATGCTGATCACCACGTCCTGCGTGTACAGATTGTCGTACGAGGGGCCCTTGGTGCTCCATGCTTCCCGCTGCGGCCCCGACGCTCCAGCCGCTGCCGACGCGTTCCTCTCCTTACTGCAATATTCAATATTATAAAAGCTCATCATTAAAGAAATCCAACAAACAAACTGTCCGGCCCCCGGGTGGTCGCTCTAACTGCCCCGCGGTTCTCATCTCATCACGCCGGTGCAGAGACGTTTTTTTCTAAAAAAACGATAGAATAAAGTACCGTATTTGCTTGATTATAAGATGAGGTTCTTTTTCAGAGCAAATGCTCTGAAAAATACCCCTCGTCTTATAATCGAGTGGCATATAGGGGTATAAGAAATTTCTGGAGGCAGAGTGGCACATAGGGGGTTAAAAGGCATATCATGGGGCACAGTGGCATATAGGGGCATAAGGCATTTCTGGGGCAGATGTGCATAACTGGGGGGCGGGTTGGAAAATAGAAGGAAATAAAACCAAAATATTTTTCTCAATCATAGCTTTTATTAAAAAAAATTGTTCACATAGTTTCGATGAATTAACATTTACTAGTAAAACTTTTTTCCTATAGGGTCGTCTTATATTCAGGCTCTCTTTTTTTTTCCTAAATTAATATTCAGATTTGGGGGGGTCGTCTTATAATCGAGCAAATACGGTAATTCCCGCAGAGGTGGTCCGGTGATCGGAGACAAACCGCAGGGAGCTCTGGCGCATGTACTGAACACACGGCACCCCTTTCATTTATTCACGTCAATCCCTTTAGTGTCTAAGGAAGAAAGTAATCGTACGGTCTCCGGGGGGCATTAAGAATTGGGCCCCTATAGGCACTGCTTTCCGAGGATAATGGGGCTTGTAGTCAGCGTGGCGACGAAGCCGAGTTTCTTCTCGCCGCTCAGCTCTCTCGTTCACTTCACTCAGACCCAAACTTCCAGATATATTTCCCCAACTCTCCCGCCGGCCCCCGGGGACTCCTTAACCGACTCGACGCAAACCCCTCGCCTGTTACTTAGCACTTAAAAGCGTGGCGTTGAGAGAGATGAATGCCGGTTCTCACCAGGCATCGATTAAGGAATAAAAGCTGAGAAGCGATTATACTGATTATCACTCGAAGCGCCAAGTTTCTGCGGCTGACAGTTTTTGGAGACGGATCTGAAGGGGGGGGGCTTTCTTGGTCTGTTAGAAACTCGCTCAATCGTAATCTGTGTCGCCGACTAATACTTAACGACCCGTTCGACACGGCGGGGTATTCACTAATGCCCCCCATAGGGGGATAGCGTTCAGGGGATGGTATCCCACGCGTTTCGCTGGAGCGCCAATGGTTCTGACCCAACAAGGACCTGCTATCTCCCGCACGGACGTCTCTGCTCTTCCTTTAAGGTTTTGCCAGTTTGGGTCGAGGAACAACCCAGAACCAAAGCGTTAGTTAATTTACCCCAAAAACTACCCCCACCCGGCCTCCGGCTTCTCGCAAACACTTTAGAACGTTAACGATCGCATCAAAGGATTCCCCGTAAAACTCCCGTCTCTGAGCGCCGCGTCTCAGTTTGCACCCAATACAGGATCGCGGGGCCAGGCGACGAGGGGTTAAGGGGCGGTACCTCTGTCTGAGACCCGGGATCTCGGTGGGCTCCGGCTCCAGGATCTCGTAGGCCAGGTTGATGTCCTCCGTCTCCCTCAGCAAGGCGTATATGGGCTCGATCTGCTCGTTGAATCGAGCCACCAGGGTGCGGGCGTCCTTCTTCGGCATGGCCGACTCGTCCTCCTCCACCTCCGTCTGGCAGAACGTGCAGCGGAAAGTGCCTGGGGGGGAGACACAGGAGGCGGATAATAAAATAATGCGCCCCTTGCGGAATCACGGCCGCTAAACCAATGGCCCTTTATCACTCCCATCACTCCTGTGTTCCAATGGCCCTTTATCACTCCCATCACTCCTGTGTTCCAATGGCCCTTTATCACTCCCATCACTCCTGTGTTCCAATGGCCCTTTATCACTCCCATCACTCCTGTGTTCCAATGGCCCTTTATCACTCCCATCACTCCTGTGTCCCAATGACCCTTTATCACTCCCATCACTCCTGTGCTCGCTGATCCAAGTTAAAGTTTAAAAAGCTAATCGATGGTTAGAAACCCTTTTGTAATTATATTACAGCCAGAAATTTCCTTGTTTTCCTTGAAAACAGTGAAGTGACCCCAAACTTTTGAACCGTAGTGTGTGTAATGAATGCAGGGTGCAGGGGGGGCTGTGTGGAATATTCAGGTTCAGGGTCTGCTTTTCACAGCCGGTGAATTTCTCGCTCAGACGCCCACAGAACGTCTTTATTGTCAGCAGCTGTCGGGAACGTGGGATGTGTACCGGGGACAGGAAGAGAAAGCGAGAAGAGAATGAAAGCAAACGGAGGGCCGTGAGGGGCCGTGCCTGTGCGAGCCTTCCAACTGCCGCCATCACCCGAGAGCCAACGGAAATATCGAACGTCTTTGTATCGACGCCCACCAGGGCTGCAAATAACGGTTATTTTCAGAATTAATTAGCTGGACGATGTAAATTTTTCATTTATTTAAAATAATTTAATAAAATTTAATAATTTAAATGTAAAAATAAAAATTGGCAGCGATTTTCATTATCGATTTTATCGATTAGTTGTTGCAGCCCTAACATCCACGATAAAGAACCAATTCCACTTCTTAAAGGCCATCAAACGTCTTACATCACATGGAGGGTGGTAGATAAACAGAACAGCCTCCCAGCAGAAGTGGTAGAGGGTAATACAGTGAGGGAATTTAAACATGGATGGGACAGACATACGGCTCCTGAGTCTAAGGTACGACTAATTGGGTTTCCTACCTGTAACAGAAGATACTAGGAAGGTTTTATATTGAGAATTACAGCTGTAGTCTATACACCGTGCACAACGTCAGGCAGGGGCTGCAAAAGCCAGCAAAAAAAGAAATACGGTCACTATATGTATACAGCAGGTCCCAATCGCATCCCAAACACGCAACGCACTGATAAGCCCCAGCGGCAGCTTCACAAACCGTACTTTAGGATGTATAAGGTGTGTATACGGCAGGTAAAAGCGCCAGGAATCGGTGAACGCGTCGGATCCGTGAGCGGGGGGGGGGGGGCGACTCGTTGGGTAATAAACAGGTCAAGCAGAGTTTATCGTCACGAAGACTCACCGGGAGGCTTGTTATTTTACTTATATATTACAGGGAAGGGCAGCGATGGCCTCGGCCGGTGCGGCACACAGAGCCGTGCGGCAGAAGAGCTGACGCTTCTCTGAAGCTCCGAGAGGTCGAGGAGCCATGAGAGACGTTTAAAGCACTTAATGCTACGCGGGGGCCCTTTTGTGTAGCCTCTGTGGCCCCTGGGAGGATGGGTCACGGACATCACTCATTAAGAGTGTCTGAATGGAAGTTGGTTAACCAATTCACTGCCAAAGCACTGAGACTGCAACAAATATACAGAGGGCCATTCCAATACAAGGAAAAGGGTAACACTATCTGCCCCCCGGAATCGTACGGCTAAACACGGATCACCATACATGATACACGTTACAGATCATTCAACAGAAGCCCACATACTAAGGATTTACTGATGAAATAGACGTTTTTGGGGTCCTCTCAAAAAAAAAAAAAAAAAAAAAAAACCCCAAAAAACAAAGAAATGAATTCCGGTTCCTACGGGTCGGGCCACCAAAGGCAGGACAGGAGACCACCTCGGCGGGGTTAATGGGAAGCGCCCGGACTGACTCCGCTCGGGGCTTCTGTGCCATATAAAGGGTTAAATCTATATGTATTAAACAGCCGTGCGTGAGTTTTCTCAACAAACGTCATCATTTCGGACAGAACAGCTTTAGCAATAAGGGACTATTTTATCTCGTTGGGTGCAGCTGGGGGGGGAAGCTGGCGCGCTAATGACCGTCCCGCTGTGAACTCGCATTCCATTAAGGCTGCCTGAACCAATCAGCTTCCACCAAAGGGGAGGAGCTACCTAAAGCAGCGCAATACGTATGGTTTATTTGAAATCCCGATTTGTTACATTTTCTTGTTACTTTCTGCTGATATTAAACTATTAGATTCAGGGGAAAAAGATGCATTTTAATGGTTTTCCTCCCCAAAGGAAATGTTTCCGAACCAACGAATGCGCGCTCTGACGGCGCTGTGAATTAATATGTGCCGGAAGGACGCGATTATCATTCATCATCATTTCCACGGCGTTCTATTCTTCTCTCGAGCGAAGGACAGAGGAGAGAACAGAAAGCTCAGTGACGGCTTCCATCATTCAGAGCCCACGTCGGCCCCACGCACCGGGGGACCGCGCATGCGCGTCTCTATCATCCACCGCGGGTGCTCTGGCCGACTGTATAAACCCTCCGGGATCGTGGGGCGGAATTACAGGATTGTGGAACCCCAAAGTTAAAGCATTTTCAGGCCAGCTGCGCCCGTCCGGCTCCATCACACCAGGCGGCGCTCCCAGCTTTTACACCTCGCTAAGGACAATGGGCGGTCCCTAAACCCACTGAAAACAATGCATTTTGAGCCCGTACATGTACAGGCTTTGTCATTAAGGGGTTAATTAACGTTTGGTAGCATAGACACATACGATTGGGCTGCCATTTCTGCCAGGAGGCCGTTCCCTTTCTCTACTACCTTCTCAGCAAAACACAACTTATTGCACAAAACCGAAATGTTTTTTATTTTATAAAAAAGGATTTTAAATAAAAAAAACTCGTAATGCTGATCCGCTGCGAGGCGTTCGGAGGAAACCGAATGGAAAACACAAGAAGTCAGGCTGTCGGAAACGTTTGTCGTTCCGGTCTGGATGGGTATTCGGGCCGGGATCACTTAAATTCTCCTCCCCGTTCATTATGGGGCTGCTATCGCCCCCTCTTCAGCGAGCGCCGCCAATCCCCCCCCGCCGTTAGGACGGCAAACGAATCCTCACTCTGAATGTTTAGGTCAGGGGTTCTCAAACTGCGGCCCTCCAGCTGCTGCAGGACTACATCTCCCATAATGCTCCTTCAGCTAAGGGGCTGGCTGAGGAGTATGGGAGATGTAGTCCTGCAGCAGCTGGAGGGCCGCAGTTTGAGAACCCCTGGTTTAGGTGAACGCGACTCATGGGTTGATCGCACTCCTCAATGTTTAGTTACGGACGAGGAGCGTTAATTATTCAGAGGGCCGATTCCCAGGCTGACGGACACGCCAGGCGGGGGAGCCGGAGGACGGACCTGCAGCATGCATTAGCCTGCGGCGACACGGACCGGAGTGCGGGGGGCTGCCTAGGGTCCGGTGCACGCGGGGGCCATAGGGGCTCGTCTGCTGGAAGCGCAGATCGCAGGAGAGGTAACAGGAATGGAAGGTACCGGTAACGAGCAGAGCGCGGCGCCCTCTACTGGTCATCCAGGGGAACGCCATCCATCTCCAAACAAGAAATTACTTTTATACTATAGAGGAGGTCACTGAATCCAGCCACAAGGGGTTAATCCACGTGCAAGCCGCCCTTCGCACGACTCAGGTGCGTATCGGAGGAGGCTGGCAGGGTAAGGTAACGTTTCATTCTGGCCCCTTTGGCCCTTTAAAGCTGCACTAAATGCCATCTGCTAACGGCAGTATATCGGCTCTCCGGTACAACAACACGTGAGCGCTGAAATCGCGCATGTGCAATGACGTGTTCCGAGACACCGGGATATCGCCCTCTGAACGCCCTTATTTATTATTATTATTATCTTTTATTTATATGGCGCCAACAGTTTACGCAGCGCTTAATACAATAAATATATTCAAGGGGTCTGACAAGACGAGAGTCGACAGACTGAGACAAACCGATACATTAGGGGGAGAGACTTGGCTCGCAGGCTTACAATCTTGAGGGAGTACAGAATTACCGAGAAAAACGGCCCCACCGGACCCTGAACACACGTTATAGATCTAAACACCAAAGCAATCAAGCACCTGTTATTTACAGATATATGTCATTTATTTAAATCCCCCCCCCGTGTGCATCCCAAAGGAGCAGTCATCTTAACTGCCTGTTCTCAGGACATGCATGATTATTCCTCCCCATTAAGTTATATCTCCCCTGTCACTCAGTTGCTGATTGGTTCGGGCAGCCTTTGTAAGTGAGGGGATGTTAGATAATGCTGCCTCTGCCACGGCTGCATTTTTCATCTGAATTATCGCAAAAACAGCAGCAGTGAATGCTGGGTAAAAAAGGCCCAAACTGAACATCCTGCGAAAAATATATCTGCTTCCCAGTGTGAAACAAACGGCAGAACCCAAGAACTTCCTCAATCCTACTCTACGCCACCATTCACAATAACATGAAATGGATCAGAAATCCAGCACAGACGGGGTTAATGCTGTAAATGGCTGATTTTTAATGGAATCTCTTCATAGGCGCAGAGGCCCTTTATCACTCCCATCACTCCTGTGTTCCAATGGCCCTTTATCACTCCCATCACTCCTGTGTTCCAATGGCCCTTTATCACTCCCATCACTCCTGTGTTCCAATGGTCCTTTATCACTCCCATCACTCCTGTGTTCCAGTGGCCCTGTATCACTCCCATCACTCCTGTGTCCCAATAGACATTTATCACTCCCATCACTCCTGGGTGGCATGTTGTGTTCGCTGATCCAAGTTTAAGTTTAAAAGGATAATTGATGGTTAGAAACCTGTGAAGAACCCTGTCTGATCGTCACTGTTATTATATTTATTATTATTATTATATTTATTATTATTATTATTATATTTATTATTATTATTATTATTATTATATTTATTATTATTATTATTATATTTATTATTATTATTATTATATTTATTTGTACCCGGTTTGAATGTGGCTGCAGCTCCAGCCTTCAAAGAGACAATCCTATAATCTGGCTGGGGCTCTTAATCAGCCAGCACAGCCCTGTCGGCCCCGACGGCCCCCGCACTACAGGGGGGATAACACAGGTGGGGGAACCCATTGTATTCTGTAATCCCCTCACCTGATACATCCCCTGTATACTGATGGGATTTGTGATGGGATGTGGCTGATGGGATTTGTGAGGGGATGTGAGTGATGGGATTTGTGAGGTGATGTGGCTGATGGGATTTGTGAGGGGATGTGAGTGATGGGATTTGTGAGGTGATGTGGCTGATGGGATTTGTGAGGGGATGTGGCTGATGGGATTTGTGAGGGGATGTGGCTGATGGGATTTGTGATGGGATGTGGCTGATGGGATTTGTGATGGGATTTGTGAGGGGATGTGAGTGATGGGATTTGTGAGGGGATGTGAGTGATGGGATTTGTGAGGGGATGTGAGTAATGGGATTTGTGAGGGGATATGAGTAATGGGATTTGTGAGGGGATGTGGCTGATGGGATTTGTGAGGGGATGTGAGTGATGGGATTTGTGAGGGGATGTGAGTGATGGGATTTGTGATGGGATGTGAGTGATGGGATTGGGGGTTGGGTTCGGTGCACAGTGATTGGAGATTGTATATAAGTTCTGTGTGTTTGTAATAAAGAGAGTTCTGTTTTAACCTCGAAGCATGAAGTTCTGTCTCATGATTGAGGGGAGTGCTGGTCTGTGACTGCTTTCTTCGGACAGCCGCAGCGCGTCCGCTGACTGGGAGAGGGAAGGAGCTGACGGGCGGAGGTGTCCAGTCTGGGGCACGGGACGAGCCGTCACAAAACCCTTTTGTAATTCTGTTACAGCCAGAAATGTCCTCGTTTCCCATGAAAACAGCGAAGTGACCCCAAACCTTTGAACGCAGCGCGTATTACTGCACACCGATGTATTTAGCACTCGGATACCTATTTTTGATTCCATGGAACACAAGGCAGTTACACACACTAATATATACATATACACACACACACTAATATATACATATACACACACACACTAATATATACATATACACACACACACACACACACACACTAATATATACATATACACACACACACACACACACACTAATATATACATATACACACACACACACACACACACACACACTAATATATACATATATACACACACACACACTAATATATACATATACACACACACACACACTAATATATACATATACACACACACACACACTAATATATACATATACACACACACACACACACTAATATATACATATATACACACACACACTAATATATACATATATACACACACACACTAATATATACATATACACACACACACACTAATATATACATATATACACACACACACTAATATATACATATATACACACACACACTAATATATACATATATACACACACACACTAATATATACATATATACACACACACACTAATATATACATATACACACACACACACACTAATATATACATATACACACACACACACACTAATATATACATATACACACACACACACACTAATATATACATATACAAACACACACACACACTTCCATACAGTGTTTAAGTGATAATAGTATTAAAACAAAGACACTCATTAAGGTGGGCGCTCCCTTTTAAAGCTGAGGTTTGTAAGGATGGAGTTTTTCTCTGACATGCCTCGTTGTTTCCATAATGGCGGAAGCGAAATAACAAATACGACCAACGTATACAGACGGATAAGACACACAAAGATACGGACAACAACCGTTCATATAACACAGAGCTGCCAAACTGTCTTTTTCAAATTGAATTTAAAATGAAACTGTTTAAATTGGAGGGTAACTATGTATTGGTTTAAAAGGGCAGTGGATGAGTGGAGCAGCCTCCCAGCAGAGGTGGCAGAGGGTAATACAGTGAGGGTATTAAACATGCATGGGATAGACATACGGCTCCTGAATCTAAGACGAGACCAACGACTGATTAAGGTTTGAGTCGTTACAGCAGGAGAGACGGGCGACTAGACTTTTTTCACGCAACTCACCAAGTTTCTGCCCCACAGACTAATAGCGCGATGCACCAACACGTACTAAGGGAGGTAAAAAGCCTCAGAAGTCTGAATCTGGGGGCAGTAAACAGAAGCCCTTGCATCAAAAATGGGGCGCTGCGCATGCACCGGTGCCGTACCTGTCATGGGATCAAACAGCTGGTTGGCCTCCAGATCGGTGAACGCACTGCAGCAGTTGGGACATTTGAAGGACGCCCTGTTGGTGGAGTCCCGCTCGTCCGTCTCGATCCTCCGCCTCATGTGGTCCAGCTTGTATTTGACTACATTGACCAGCAGTTTATAGTTGATGAAGTAGTAGTTGTGACGGGTGGTCTTCCCGTCGCTGGCGGTCTCCACGCGCATTCGGCTTTTAATAAACTTGTCCCCCTTGAGAGTGCTCAGCACGGCTCGCAGCTGCTTGCGGTCGAATTTAAGCAGCTCCAGCATGTCCTCCTCCTTGACGCACGGGTTCCGGATCAGGATGTCCAGAGCCAGGGCATGTTCCAGGCCGTAAAAGCCCCGCACCACGTACTTGGCCAGGCGCTTCAGCACGGCAGGGACCTCGGTCACCACGTCGGGGTCCGTCATCTCCTCGGAGCCTTCAGAACGGAAAACATACGAGTTCATACAGAGCAACCCCCAGGACACTCAGCCAGCCACATCCATCCAAACCATAAGCTTTGTGGCTGAAGCACCAGCGAGCGACATATTATCCTCCTCCTAACACAGAACCCAACACAAAGAACAGTGGGCCCTATTTTTAGGGGACAGCCCCCCCCCCCGACTCTTTGACCACAGGTAACCCCCCCCAAACCCATCTTAGCCTAAAGGTAAACGGCACCCGAGTCCACGTTCCGCCCCAAAGGGTCACAGCGAGGACGACCAGGTTACATTTACTTATATAAAGGAATAAAAACCAGTGATCTTTACCTAAAAGCTTAGAATAGGCATGCATTATAACACACATTCACACATATATAATGCACTATACAGACTCCCACAACTCGCAGCCAGCGAGGGGGTATCAGTGGACATTCTAAGTAACTGCTGTCCCTTCTTTCTTTGCTTAGATACTTTTTTTCTTTTAAATGTACATCCTCGTTGTACTGCGCTGCAGAGCATGCTGGCGCCATATTAATTCCCCCTGTCAGGGATGCTGTTATGTGCTAGCAAACATTTGCCCTCAGCATGGCCACTAATGCCACTAATACCCCCAAAGCTCCTCCACTCACCCCTCACTCTCAGCTCGCAATGCCGGCCACACTGAACTGCGTCACCACCTATAGGAAGCGCATTCTAATGATGTAACGGCGCACGGCCGCCATGTTGGATTCGGTAATATTACCCAAAATGCGTCACAGGAGCCCGCTTCGGCTTAGTGATACTTCTCCCAGTTATCAAGCGCTAACTGGGCGAGTCGCAAACAATATGGTGTGAGAGGCCTGGTGTATTCATACCCAATATAATTCTATAGCTCCGCTTCAGAAGCTCAACTGCCAGCATTAAACATGGCCGCCGTACTAAATGCGTTCCAGGGTGAAACGCAATGCGCTAGACCTGACCGTCGGCCTTCCTACAGGCCTATAGAGTGATAACTCGTGTGAGCCAATTAAGGCAGCGCTTTCAGGAGACAGCCAATGGAGAGCTGGCATAGAGGAGGTTGCCTCGGTAACCGGAAGTTAGCAGGTGGCTCTGCCAGTGTGGAAGGGGCAGGTGACTGCTGGCTAATATGGCGTCACTGGACAGGGTAAAAGTGCTGGTGCTGGGGGATTCAGGTGAGCCGGGGGAGCCCAGAGCCCGAGGGGATCATAGCACCCGGAACCCGCCGGCAGATCGGCCCCATCCGGCCCCCGTCTAGTCGGCCGTTTCCCCTGCTGTAAAGACTCAAACCTTAATCAGTCGTTGGTCTCGTCTTAGATTCAGGACCCGTATGTCTATCCCATGCGTGTTTAATACCCTCACTGTATTACCCTCTACCACCTCTGCATTGTCTGCAAGTCCTCAGAAATAACTACCCCCAGTCCTTCTCTGTTGTTGCTGACAGAACTGCTCGCCCTCCCTGGGGTATTATTTCTTACTGATTGCAGGCGACATCCCCTCCCTGGTCTAGCAGGCTGCACATCGCGTGTTATTTACTGCAGCTTAGAAGCTGCCACCTGATTCTTAACGCTCGCGATTCACGCGGCTGCCGTATCGTTCGCAGGAGTCGGGAAATCCTCCCTCGTTCACCTGCTGTGCCAGAACCAAGTCCTGGGGAATCCGTCCTGGACGGTCGGCTGCTCCGTGGACGTCCGGGTGAGTGTGAGTGTGAGCGCCCGCTCGCTGAGCCGGGGGATGAAATATTTCTTGGCACCAAACTTCTTACCAGCGATGGCCAACCTCTCTCTCTCTCACTCAGCACAGTAGGGACACAATATGTATATAGGATGGACTGTGGTCTTTTTTTCAACCTTATGAACTGTTACTCTCTCTGTGTCTCTCTCGCTCGCTCTCTCTGTCTGTCTGTCTCGCTCGCTCTCTCTGTCTGTCTGTCTCGCTCGCTCTCTCTGTCTGTCTCTCTGTCTGTCTGTCTGTCTCTCGCTCGCTCTCTCGCTCTGTCTGTCTGTCTGTCTCGCTCTCTCTGTCTGTCTCGCTCTCTCTGTCTGTCTCGCTCTCTCTGTCTGTCTCGCTCTCTCTCTGTCTCGCTCTCTCTCTGTCTCGCTCTCTCTCTGTCTCGCTCTCTCGCCCGGTCTGTCTGTCTGTCTCTCGCCCGGTCTGTCTGTCTGTCTCTCTTGCTCTGTCTGTCTGTCTCTCTCTCTCTTGCTCTGTCTGTCTGTCTCTCGCCCTCTGTCTGTCTGTCTCTCGCTCTCTCTCTGTCTCTCGCTCTCTGTCTGTCTCTGTGGAATCGTCACGTCTTGCACTCCCGTTATTTTTAGCTGCATGAATACAGGGAAGGGACCCCGGAGGAAAAGACCTACTACACAGAGCTGTGGGACGTGGGGGGCTCGGTGGGCAGCGCCAGCAGCGTGAAGAGCACGAGGGCCGTGTTTTACAACTCTGTCAACGGTGAGTCTTGGCCCCCGTACTCCGGCATCCCGTCCACGCGGTGCTAAGGGGGGTCCGCGTCCGACAGGAGCACGAGGGGCCGCTCCGTAAACCACCAGGCACCGTCTGTATTCTAGCTACAGTCCTCTTCTGCTGCCGTAGAGACCCCGTCCAGAGCGGCCCTCCTTCCTATATGCTGTAAAATACGAAGGGGCCGACGGGAATCTGTTTATTTTGAAGGAGCGGCCGTGGCGTCGTTACTTTTTAATTGTATTCGTTGATTGAACCTCCTTCCAGGGATCGTCCTCGTCCACGATCTGACCAACAAGAAGTCTTCCCAGAATCTGCACCGCTGGTCGCTGGAGGTGCTAAACAGAGACGCGCAGCCGAGCGGGGTCCTGGTGACCAACGGGTGAGTGCTCACTGTGCCGAGTGCCGTCTCAACGGGTCTTGTGATTGGCCGAGTGATGGATGGCGGTACCTTAAATACAATTTTATCTGCTGGGGGGGGCAATGGAGATTTCTGTTAATTATCGATTTATTTTGGGCCACGATCGGTGGATTTGTGCCCCGCGTGTCACTTATTCCTGCCCGTTTCCAGGGACTACGACCGGGAGCAGTTTGCGGATAACCAGATCCCGCTTCTGGTCATCGGAACCAAATTGGACCAAATCCCAGAAACCAAACGCAACGAGGTCCTGACCCGCACCGCGTTCCTGGCCGAGGATTTCAACGCCGAGGAGATCAATCTGGTGAGTTTCTTATTCTATATATTATAGGATTATTAGAATTCTGATTTCTCGGATAAAAGTGATCCGCGTGGGGTTTATTCACTGAACCTGAGTGATGATTTTGTGTGTTTGCCCCCTCTCGGCGTGTTTTGGCACATGTTGGGGGGGGGGGGTCACCGTTATGTCCGCGGATAACTCCCGCTCTCTCCCCCCAGGACTGCACCAACACGCGCTACCTGGCTGCCGGCTCGTCCAATGCGGTCAAACTCAGCAGGTTTTTCGACAAGGTAACGGTCACCTGGATAGCGTTCCATATGAATGTCTGCGTTGCCATAGATACGGATAGTTTACCTAATATCTTTAGGAAAATAATGTGCTATTCTGAATACTGTGTGTTCAATCCAATAGATTGCAAGCTCCCGGGACCCTCTTCTCCTTCTGTCCCTGTGTGTTTTAATGTGGTTTAAATTTCTCTCTGCCCTGTTGTAACAGCGCTACGGAATCTGCGGGCGCCATATGAATAGATGGAGTATAAGTCGCGTCAGCGTGGCCGCCATGTTGCTTTTGCGTCCTGAAGGGTTATAAACCGGTGCGCTGAAATATTATTATTATCGCGGAGCCTCGAACGCGGAGACTTTTATTCTATTTTATTTATTTTATTTGGTAATTTCTTTTTATCCGTTTATTCGTGAAACGTTATTTTCTTCTTCACCGATCTGTTCTTCTCGTTCTGTTTCCAGGTGATTGAGAAGAGATACTTCTCGCGAGATTCGAATCCGGTACGAATCCCTCTAATATGTTTTTATATCGGTGACGTCAGCGCGTTTTTTGTGATTTTCCCTCCGTGGGACCTGCTGTCCTGCTCTGGATTCCGGTTCTTTCTGTTCACTCCTCATCATACGGGGTTTAAACCGGATGAAATCAATGATGGCATCGCCCAGAAACAAACATGACAGGGGGGCAGCAAACAGCAGGGCCGGCCCGACAATGGAGCCGAGTGGGGCAACCGCTCGGGGAGGCACTTTGCCCCAAGCCCCTTTTTTTTAGCCGAGGAGAGAGAGAGAGTGGTTTTCGCTTACCAAGCTGTCAGTACCCGCTCGGCGCCCCTCTCTCCTCTGCTTGCCCTCTAGCTCCGTCTCGGTGCCGGCTTGTAATGCTGAGCACTGGAAGATGATGTCATTTCCGGCTCTCAGCATAACAAGCCGGCACCGAGACCGAGCAGGGAGACTCGCCGCAGGACTGCTGAAAGGTAAGTACGGGGGGGGCGGCGACGGCATTTGAAACTTCGCCCCAGGCGGCATTTTGTCTTGGGCCGGCCCTGAGCAACAGTTATCCTATTTCTCTTGGAGCCGTTACGTTTTTTTTATATGTTTTTACTGTGCTCTGTCCTGAGAGGAGGTAGATAAGTGGAACAGCCTCCCAGCAGAAGTGGTAGAGGGTAATACAGTGAGGGGATTAAACACGCATGGGATAGACATACGGCTCCTGAGACGAGACCAACTGAAAAATGTACGATTAGATGGGGGCCGATCTGCCGGCAGTTTCTGTTTTTACCGTTTCTTTTCTCGCCCGCAGCTCTCGGGATTCTCTGAGCGGAAGCGTTTTGGAGGAGGATCGTTTAAAAGTTTTCACGCTGACTGAGGCAGGGTCTCTGCGCCGCCGGAAGCCACCGCTGGCTCGTCTGGACGTTGCCGTTTGTCCCGCTAGACTCCGGAATCGGGCAGGACTGTCTGCGGTTATCCTCGGGCCGCGCTGGGAACGTGCGACGATCAGAAGTCCCGGCCGAATCCCGGACAACTGGGACAGTCTGGAACCGCCACGGACCTGCGCCACGGGAAACGAGCTTTTACCCTCTCGCCGGCAGACGGATGGCTGCGTTACTGACCCCCTATTTACTAGACTGGCCCCGGAACGCAGCCGTTCGGCCCCAGCACTCGCCAATGTTTTCCCGCTCTCTGTTTGGCGAGTGTTGGGATCTCCTCCTGCTTGGCTCCTTGTAATTAGAGATAAAATAGAGAGACCCCTTTCTGCTCCCAGGCGCACCGGGGGGGGTGAGAACGATGCTTAGCAGACATGGCAGCTGGTAAGGTGTCCGGCTCTGGCCAGCAAATGGATCCGGGATGAGCAGCGGGGACGTTTAGTGGTGTGAAGAAGGACGGGGCGGCCTGCGGGGGTAAAAATGGAGCCGCTGGAAGGAAGGTGAAACCAGTGAGAGCTGCTAAAGAGCTGGGGGCCCACGTGGCCTTCACACCATCATGAGGGCAGAGGGGGCAGGTCTGGGGTATGGAGTTAGCGGGAGGATTGATCGGAGGGCAGGTTTGCTGATGGGAATATGGCGTGTGGGGTGCGGCCTTTCCTGGGGGCTCGGGCGTTGATCAATGGGATGGCGGACGGGGCTCAGGGGGTCCCGAAAATGATCCTCCGTGCTGGAAACTCGGATAAAGACGTCTCGCTGGCTGCGCGGCCGATCCGGACGCCTCTGATGTCCCGGCTTATAATGCGATCTCAACGCAAGGAATGTTTTAGAGTCAATAAAGTGTAGAAACGGATAATCCCAGATTATTATATAATACAGCGGCTTTTATAAATACAACGTAAGCACAGCGTGGCCAATAAAATGACACGAAATGGATCCGACATCCAGCACAGACGGGGTTAATGCTGTAAATGATTATTGTAGCTGGAAACGCCATACAGAGGCCCTTTATCACTCCCATCACTCCTGTGTTCCAATGGTCCTTTATCACTCCCATCACTCCTGTGTTCCAATGGCCCTTTATCACTCCCATCACGCCTGTGTTCCAATGGCCCTTCATCACTCCTGTGTTCCAATGGCCCTTTATCACTCCCATCACTCATGTGTCCCAATGGCCCTTTATCACTCCTGTGTCCCAATGGCCCTTTATCACTCCCATCACCCCTGTGTTCCAATGGCCCTTTATCACTCCCGTCACTCCTGGGTTCCAATGGCCCTTTATCACTCCCATCACCCCTGTGTTCCAATGGCCCTTTATCACTCCCATCACTCCTGTGTTCCAATGGCCCTTTATCACTCCCATCACCCCTGTGTTCCAATGGCCCTTTATCACTCCCATCACTCCTGTGTTCCAATGGCCCTTTATCACTCCCATCACTCCTGTGTTCCAATGGCCCTTTATCACTCCCATCACTCCTGTGTTCCAATGGCCCTTTATCACTCCCATCACATAAAATTAGATTTTCCAATACATGGCGAATTCCACGAGATCTCTGGGGCTGTTTCTGCCGCAGCCCCGGGGAGATATTGGGTAAAATCGCCTGTGGGGGGGGGGGGACGACACATCAATTACCCCCAGGGCCGGCCTTAGGGGTGTGCGACCTGTGCGACCGCACAGGGCGCCATGGTTGCAGGGGCGCTTGCCTGGGACTTAACTTGAAACATCGTTGTTTTTTTTTTGCATTTTTTTTAAACTTTATTTAACATCATTCATGTTAAATAAAGTTTTTTAAAAAAAAACCCCGATGCTTAAATCTAAGTCCCGGTCAGGGGCGCCGAGCGGTTGCTCGTGAAGTTCTCGGCAACCGCTCCGCGCCCCTCACTCTCCGTGACTCCGTTGCGGTGCCGGCACCGCGGCAGAGCGAGAAGACGGATGCCTCCCGCTCTCACCGCAGGACCGGCAACAAGGTAAGTGGGGGGGGTGTAGTTTGAAGGGGCAGAGGGGGGGGTGTAGTTTGAAGGGGCAGAGGGGGGGTGTAGTTTGAAGGGGCAGATAGGGGGGTAGCGAGGGGGGCGCCAGAGGAGTAGTCTGCACAGGGCGCCACAACGCCTAAGGCCGGCTCTGATTACCCCCACCCAGTAACCGCTACATCTGTGAGCTGCAGGGGTTGGATCCCCGCTGTCCCTGCTCTGGTTTTACCACCAAACTTCCTCTTTAACCCTTAGTTTTCCAAGCAGTGTACTGTCAGCATCTTTCTGCCTCGGTTCTGCCCCAATTTAGCAGCCTGACAGGTAGTGCGGATGTGCCTTTGCCACCCAGGGTCTGTCTACTAGTTTGCCAAGCAGGAATAAGCTCTCACTATATTAGCCTCTGCCACTTCAGCTGAGAGGCTGTTCCAGTTATCCCCCACCCTCTCAGTAAAGTAAAACGTCCTTGCGTGACACCGAAGCCTCTGACCTTTTAGTTTTAGATGCTGGCCTCCGGTCTATGTGTTTGTTTTAGGGCTTTGGTGTATGCGGGGTGTGCGTCGGCCCCTCGGACGGCCCGTGTCGCTGCGGATTGTGCAAGAGGTCTGCGTGTAATTAAATCCACATTGAGTTACAGTTTAAATCTCCTGCAAACCTCTGAGCGGCTGCAGAGCATCTAACTTCCAGCGGAGATGGCAGAGCTGAGGGTGAGTGTTAAATCGGGACAGAGAGGGGGGGCGGGGGGGCTTTAAAGAAAGAAAATGCAAAAAATCTTTCCGCTAAAAATGATTCATTTTCTGAAAATGCAAAAAAATGTAAAATATTCTCAACCAAAGTCTGACCGAAGATAACTTCTAGAGAGGGTCCCAGAGACCCCCAGAGGTCCGGGAAGGGGGTGTCTGCAGGACGTGGTTTACTAATAGAAAAACCTCGACCCCGCCATCAGATCGGCCCCATCCGGCCCCCCGTCTAGTCGCCCGTTTTCTTCGTTGGTCTCGTCTTAGATTCAGGAGCCGTATGCCTATCCCATGCATGTTTAATCCCCTCACTGTATTACCCTCTACCACCTCTGCTGGGAGGCTGTTACACTTATCCACCACCTCCTCAGTAAAGTAAAACTTCCTTCCGTTCCATCTCAGCCCCTAGATTCTGGTCTCTTCCCTCCTTTCCTTTGTTAAATCCCTTTTAGAGTGTGAGCTCCTGCGATCAGGCTCCCTGCCTTGCTGTATGATTTATGGGTATGGAGTATCTTCCTTCTCCGTTCTGTCCGATATATCGGTGACTTGTAGCCCCCGATCCAGATATAAAACCTGACCGTGAAACCTTCGAGGTGCAAATGAGGGACAACAGGAGGCTCAGTGAAAAAAGATTGAACCTGAATAACTCACCTGTGTTCAAGCAGGAATAGCTATATAGCCTACTTTGAGGCTTAGAGAGCCGTATGCCTTTCCTTTGCCTGATTGTTATCCGATGGATTAGCGTGTATGCGCAGTCTGACTGTATGATCAGGTTCCAGCGTATGTATAGAGCAATAGTCTGCATGCAGCGTATGATCAGGCTGCAGCTCATGTATAGGGCACACAGCAGTTGGTGCGGTGGGGCATTTGGGATCTTGGGATTTTGCCCCGTGTTTCATTAGTTACGCCAGACGCTGGATGTATCGGCGCAGAGTACATCGTGGGCTGCGGTTTTTATGTTACGTATCATATATATATATACTGTCTGCAGAGCATTTCACCTCCGACGCTGCAGGATATCGTTATAATTGGGTAGAAGGCATTGATCCCGGGGCCCCTGCCGGCTCTCGCCGGTGACCTTGGGACCCCGCTGGTTCTGGTTGGACTTTGGCTGCCAGAGGTTGACAGGGGTGGGACGAGGTGGGCGTGCTCTCCTCAGCCAATCACAGCCCGTTGTGCTGCATCTGCCCAGCTGTTCCGCCACATGGAAACTTGCAATCTACGGACTTCAAAGCGGAGCCGGATTAACCCTTCCCTCTCCCGCTTACTGCACGTTTCAATGCTTTATTCTTCACACATACATGCGCTACATACGTGTAACACGCAGAGGCGGGACCGGCACACGGCAACTGCCTGGCGGGCCGCTGGGCGACATCACCCGGTACATAGTGGGGAAATGACCATCAGGGGTCCAGCCCCCGGTCACACGCATGATACAGGCTGTACATGCAGCTACTCGCTCTATACATACGCTGCAGCCTGATCATATAGACTGTACATACAGCTACTCGCTCTATACATACGCTGCAGCCCGATCATACAGGCTGTACATGCAGCTACTCGCTCTATACATACGCTGCAGCCTGATCATACAGACTATACATACAGCTACTCGCTCTATACATACGCTGCAGCCCGATCATACAGGCTGTACATACAGCTACTCGCTCTATACATTTGCTGCAGCCTGATCATATAGACTGTACATGCAGCTACTCGCTCTATACATACACTGCAGCCCCATCATACAGACTGTACATACAGCTACTCGCTCTATACATACGCTGCAGCCCGATCATACAGGCTGTACATACAGCTACTCGCTCTATACATACACTGCAGCCTGATCATATAGACTGTACATGCAGCTACTCGCTCAATACATACGCTGCAGCCCCATCATACAGACTGTACATGCAGCTACTCGCTCTATACATACGCTGCAGCCCGATTAATACAGGCTGTACATACAGCTACTCGCTCTATACATACGCTGCAGCCCGATCATACAGGCTGTACATGCAGCTACTCGCTCTATACATACGCTGCAGCCCGATCATACAGGCTGTACATGCAGCTACTCGCTCTATACATACGCTGCAGCCCGATCATACAGGCTGTACATACAGCTACTCACTCTATACATACGCTGCAGCCTGATCATACAGACTGTACATACAGCTACTCGCTCCATACATACGCTGAAGCCCCATCATACGGACTGTACATGCAGCTACTCGCTCTATACATACACTGCAGCCTGATCATATAGACTGTACATGCAGCTACTCGCTCTATACATACACTGCAGCCCCATCATACAGACTGTACATGCAGCTACTCGCTCTATACATACGCTGCAGCCCCATCATACAGACTGTACATACAGCTACTCGCTCTATACATACGCTGCAGCCTGATCATACAGACTGTACATACAGCTACTCGCTCTATACATACGCTGCAGCCTGATCATACAGACTGTACATACAGCTACTCGCTCTATACATACGCTGCAGCCCGATCATACAGGCTGTACATAGAGATTCTTGCATTAAATGGCAGGTAATACTGAATGTTAATTAAAGGGTTAATTACCGTGATGTTATTTAGTATAAGTGTTTAATTAGATTGCGCTTCGGGGAGGAGACCGCCGAGGGTTCTGGTGCCATTTATAAATAAATCATTGTGATTGTGAGGATCCAGCGTTGCCGGCTCGGGGAAAGGTCGCCCATCGCTGGGTAACTGGCAGGGGCAAGAGAGGGGCCCGGATACCCCGCTGAATATTTCACAGCCGACCCGGGCCACGAGCGCCAACAAACAAAATGTCACAAAGAACAGACAACCAGACACACAACACATAACCAAGGGCCGTGTCAGGCCACCTCCGCTGGGTCAGCTACTCCCATCAATCTCAGCCGACATCTGGCTCACCCCTCACAGGAGACCAGCGGACACCGAGACGTCATTTTATTATTATTGCGAAATAACTTCACAATACCAGGGGCAGAAAGCTGTGGGGGCAACAAACACCATCATTAAAAAGGGACTGTGACAGGGCCAGGCTAGCTGGCTCATGTGTCATATGAAGTTTAGCCGGGTCACGGAGCACTTTTGTGTCCGGTTCCGTATACCGTGACCCGGTAATATATTATATTGTGTTTATTGTGTAACCGGCCCAGAGACTGATGTGGATTCAGCCCCAGCCTTCAAAGAGACGATCCTATAATCTGGCTGGGGCTCTTAATCAGCCAACACAGCCCTGTCTGCCCAGACGGCCCCCGCACTACAGGGGGGATAACACAGGTGGGGGAACCCATTGTATTCTGTAATCCCCTCACCTGATACATCCCCTGTATACTGATGGGATTTGTGATGGGATGGGAGTGATGGGATTGGGGGTTGGGTTCGGTACACATTGCATTGGGATTGTATATAAGTTCTGTGTGTTTGTAATAAAGAGAGTTCTTCTTGGTTTGCTACGAATGGTGGTCTGGATGATCCGTGGATAGCTGAGTGCGATCCGTATGAGGGACTGACCGGTGATTCCTCAGCCCTCAAACAGGGGTACCCAGCCTTGGGTACGGTGACCCTGTAACAGGGACCCCCCACGTGTTTTATTCCTCGTATCAGATAAATAATACCGTCCCGTAAATATTCCACTGTTTACTTTTTACCCGAGTTGTAGTTTTTGCCCCATAATATAAAGTTTTCAGGCAGCTGCATATCAGCCGCTTGTATGATTCTCGCTCTGTTATCTGACCCCCGATCTACTAAACCCCCCGACCCCTTATACTGCCTGTGGGGGGCAATAGAATGGCTCAGTCTTAATCACCCAGGTGTCAGGATTTACCTCTTTATCCCTAATCCCAGGCTCAGGGGTTATATTACTGTATACAGCGCTGGGGGGTTATATTACTGTATGCAGCGCTGGGGGTTATATTACTGTATACAGCACTGGGGGGGTTATATTACTGTATACAGCGCTGGGGGGTTATATTACTGTATACAGCGCTGGGGGTTATATTACTGTATACAGAGCTGGGGGTTATATTACTGTATACAGCACTGGGGGGTTATATTACTGTATACAGTGCTGGGGTTATATTACTGTATACAGCGCTGGGGTTATATTACTGTATACAGCGCTGGGGGGGTTATATTACTGTATACAGCGCTGGGGGTTATATTACTGTATACAGCGCTGGGGGGTTATATTACTGTATACAGTGCTGGGGTTATATTACTGTATACAGCGCTGGGGTTATATTACTGTATACAGCGCTGGGGGTTATATTACTGTATACAGCGCTGGGGGGTTATATTACTGTATACAGCGCTGGGGGTTATATTACTGTATACAGCGCTGGGGGGTTATATTACTGTATACAGCGCTGGGGGTTATATTACTGTATACAGCGCTGGGGGGTTATATTACTGTATACAGCGCTGGGGTTATATTACTGTATACAGCGCTGGGGTTATATTACTGTATACAGCGCTGGGGGTTATATTACTGTATACAGCGCTGGGGTTATATTACTGTATATAGCGCTGGGGGTTATATTACTGTATACAGTGCTGGGGTTATATTACTGTATACAGCGCTGGGGGTTATATTACTGTATACAGTGCTGGGGGTTATATTACTGTATACAGTGCTGGGGGGTTATTAATGTATACAGCGCTGTACTGCCTGTATGTATCACTGTGCGCATGTACAGTGCCGGAGGAATACACAACTGCAAAATATGCATTGCTCATCCCTCTGGCACACAAAGGGTTCATTCCCCCCCCCCCCCCCCCCCCGGAAATGGGTCCCAGATGGAATCCCAAGCTCCAGCTGATACATTGTGACTCAGCAAGATTCCGCGGCGCCCGTTATCGATCTATACAGCGGCTGCTCGCTCCATACCCTCTGACCCCCTGAGGGACCTGCAGCCGTGTTCCGGGGGGGCAAAATGTAACCCCTCGGTAGATGGAGTCTTTAGTTTCATCTGAAGATGAGACCGCTGAGGTGTATAAAGTTTATGTGATTCTCTATTATTTGGGCAAATACATCCAGGTAATGGTGAAATATCCAGGTTCCGGGGTTTTTACGTCGCAGGGTGGGCCCCTATCAGACACGCACAGGGGGCAGGATGTGGCTCCCAAGGGCTTTTCTGTGGCCCTAAATATTCAGGGTTCTGGGGTCTTCTCCCAACCGACACGTTTACCGATACTGAGCTTTTGGGGTCCGCTTGAGGGCCACGCGCTTGGTAATTATGGGGGGGGTATAGAAGAGCTTCCGCACCCCAATAAATATATACCCCATAAACCTCTAGGACCTCAATACCCCAGGATTAATACCCCGGTGCAACGGGAAATACCCCGCTTTTATTGCCGTAGTGAAAATAGTTTTCGCATTAAATGTCATTTCTTGTGAGAATTCTGCCCCAGAGGTGGTCGGGGGGTAGATTTTGGGGGCCGGGGGGCACAGTAGGGCTGTCTTGTTGAATGACCTTCTCTCTCTGTTCTCCAGTACCTGTCTGGATTCGGGAACGAGTTCTCTTCAGAGGATCCTCGCTGCCCCGGAGCGTTACCCGAGGGGCAGGTATGTTCACCCCAGACGGTGCAAAAACATAAAAACCTCCGCATTCCAATCCTGCGCATCTCATCTTTGCCCTAATTTTACCTCTACCCCCTCTGCTGAAAGGCAGATCCGTGTGGTAACCTCTGCCAAGCATCCTCTGCCTCCAGCTCCCCAGACAAACGATGAAGAGATTTCCTCTGACCCAGACACAAATATTAACCCTTTAACTTCCCATTACACAGAGCCTTATGGAATCCCTGACTGTGTTCAAGCAGGGATTCCAGCTGTGATAAAGCAGAGGAGAATATGAAGGGGTCGCCTCCAGACTGTGAGACCCCAAGAATCTGCCGCTTCACATTAGACCATTTGGGGTAAAATACCTGAGAATCTGCCCATTAACCCCCCAGACCCTGGCGAACAAGAAACGGAGCAGCAAAGTCCCGACTTTAA
The DNA here is from genome assembly GCA_023333645.1 of Sceloporus occidentalis. Classification (NCBI taxonomy): domain Eukaryota; kingdom Metazoa; phylum Chordata; class Lepidosauria; order Squamata; family Phrynosomatidae; genus Sceloporus; species Sceloporus occidentalis. Next base: position 1,420,108 of record JALMGF010000148.1, read on the forward strand.
TTAATATTTAATCTTTTTAAATCTAGAACAATCCTCAGGTCTGTCCGTACGGCCTCTACGCCGAGCAGCTGTCCGGATCTGCCTTCACCTGCCCCCGATCCGCCAACAAGCGGAGGTAATTTCACTCGCCTGCGTCAGAAAGGATTTTATATTTTAAAATGTACTTCCAGGAACCTAAATATCATCATTATTATTATTACTATTATTTTTATTATTCATAATATTATTATTATTGTTATTAGATTCTAGAATGCAGGAACTTTGTGTATTTATTTTACCAGATCTCACCCTTTAGCAAAATGATTGACATCAAACGATCCATAAAATCCCCCATTTTGTTCATTTAGGTGAAAACCAGAATTAAAGGGAAAGTCCCCATAGAAAAAAAATTACTCTCCTCGAACACAACCCCAGCGCTGTATACAGTAATATAACCCCCCAGTGCTGTATACAGTAATATAACCCCCAGCGCTGTATACAGTAATATAACCCCCCAGTGCTGTATACAGTAATATAACCCCCAGCGCTGTATACAGTAATATAACCCCCAGCGCTGTATACAGTAATATAACCCCCAGTGCTGTATACAGTAATATAACCCCCAGCGCTGTATACAGTAATAACCCCCCAGCGCTATATACAGTAATATAACCCCCCAGCGCTGTATACAGTAATATAACCCCCAGCACTGTATACAGTAATATAACCCCCCAGCGCTGTATACAGTAATATAACCCCCAGCACTGTATACAGTAATATAACCCCCAGCGCTGTATACAGTAATAACCCCCCAGCGCTGTATACAGTAATAACCCCCCAGCGCTGTATACAGTAATATAACCCCCAGCACTGTATACAGTAATATAACCCCCCAGCGCTATATACAGTAATATAACCCCCAGCGCTGTATACAGTAATATAACCCCCAGCGCTGTATACAGTAATATAACCCCAGCGCTGTATACAGTAATATAACCCCCAGCGCTGTATACAGTAATATAACCCCCAGCCCTGTATACAGTAATATAACCCCCAGCGCTGTATACAGTAATATAACCCCAGCGCTGTATACAGTAATATAACCCCCAGCGCTGAATACAGTAATATAACCCCCCAGCGCTGTATACAGTAATATAACCCCCAGCGCTGTATACAGTAATATAACCCCAGCGCTGTATACAGTAATATAACCCCCAGCGCTGAATACAGTAATATAACCCCCCAGCGCTGTATACAGTAATATAACTCCCCAGCGCTCTATACAGTAATATAACCCCCAGCGCTGTATACAGTAATATAACCCCCCAGCGCTGTATACAGTAATATAACCCCCAGCGCTGTATACAGTAATATAACCCCCAGCGCTGTATACAGTAATATAACCCCCAGCGCTGTATACAGTAATATAACCCCCGGTGCTGTATACAGTAATATAACCCCCCCAGTGCTGTATACAGTAATATAACCCCCAGCGCTGTATACAGTAATATAACCCCCAGCGCTGTATACAGTAATATAACCCCCAGCGCTGTATACAGTAATGTTGGTTGGTGACAAAAACTTGGGGTAAAAAAGAAAACAGCAAAATATTTGAAAACTTAGTTAATCTGCCCTTTCTGGAGTCCTGCTCCTGTACATAAATACCCCGTTACTTGCTGTTCGCAGCTGGCTCTATCGCATATTGCCCTCCGTGCGTCACAAACCATTTCAGCCTCACAAGCAGGAAAACCTGACGGACAACTGGGACGAGGTGGAACCGGAGCCCAACCAGGTAATGGCCGTGTGGGGGCAATGTGATGGGGCTGGTGGTGGCAGAGAGGGGGGTAAAGCGTCTCGTTAAGCGTCATGGAGTCAAGCCTTTGGGGCTCCGTAGGGTTTGGGAGACCCCGTGGAGAAGCAGCAGGTCTCGGTCCCGCTGATCACCTGCAGAACTTCATTCTGTTTTTTTTTATGCTGGTTTAGGGGTCTTCTTCCCGGGGTGACAGCCTTTCAGGTCATGGGGATGCAGGACTCTCTTAATGGTGGATGTAGATACTTTGGTAGCTGATGCCTCCAACCCCATCACCAGCTCCTTTGTTGTTGCCTTTGGGTCCGTTCAGCCCCGAGAGTTACTTTGTTGCCCCTTCCTGAAGTCCGTCATATTTTTTTCTGAGGTCTCGTCTGAGTTGTTTGGATTTTCCCGGTGTTATCGAGGGCAAAAAGACCCCGGCTCTCTCCATGTAGACCCTTAAATACGGCCACGGGAGCCAAACAACTCCTAACCGATCAGAAGACCCTGAAAAGTCATTCCATCAATTTCCGGAATCTTCCAGCTTGGTGGAATGCGAACGTTCGGAATTCTGATCTGGTGAAGTTCTAAAAAAGAATTCGGTTCTATTCACATTCGTGAGCAGAAAGAGATCCCTGAAGGTCTCCGGGCCCGGGGTCCGCGTCAAAAAAACCCACTGCGCCCAGCGTCAGCAAACAGATAGGGGGGCCATAAAACGTCACCCGGGGAGGACCGGCCCGCGGGAGAAGTAACGCTTTGATGAATAAGGAAATGCGGACGGACTCGCCATGAATGTTGTGACCGCTCTGTTCTCTCTCTCCTCAGCTGAGATGGAAAGCGTTTGAAATTCCCGAGGCGGCCGAGGGGAAGGTGGACTTCGTGGCGGTAGGCGGCCGGTTCCTCCGTAACGTTTCCCGGCACGGCTTTACGGTTTATCTATCGTTAGCCCCAGCAGAGAAGACGCTCTTGCGTTGTCCTTTTACCCTCATGTTTGCGCTGGTTTTCTTAAGATAATAACAATTGAAATAATGTTCTTATTAGTCAGACGCCATTTTTGGCCCCGGAGCCGGAGGGCGAGGTGGGTCTGGGTGTCGATCCTTCAGCTCAGGTGCCTCCAAAACAACCCCAACAACAGTGAAACGTTCGAAGTGTTAGTGAAGGTGTGGAACGTGAAACGTGCTCTGAATCATCCGCCTGGGAACATCGGAGTAGATCCCAGGGGCAGATTAACCATGAGGCAAAAAGGGGTATTGGCCCCGGGGCTCCCGATGGCGAGGGGCCCCCCACTTACTGCCCACCGATGACGTATAAATAAGTCTAATTACGTATATATCCTATAAAAGCCCGTGCGCAGTCTGTGTTACCCAGAAATACCCCGGTGTGGGGTTGTTTGGCCTGCCTTAGCCCTTTGTTTTCCCCGTGCGCAGGGCCTGCACACCCTCTGCGGAGCCGGGGACCCGCGGTCACGGAACGGAATCGCCGTCCACATTTACACGTGCAATACGTCGATGATTGACAGGTAACACGACTCCAGCGTCAGACCTTTATCTGTGACGACCCAAAAACTGCACAAACTGCCCCAAAAATTCAGAGGAACAGAGAAGCTCCATCTGAGATGCTGCAGCAGCAGCAGCAGCACAGAGAGAACACCCCGCGCAGGCTGAAGAAGATATCTAAGTTGTCTTGAAAGCTTGCGCTCTAATTCTACGCGGTTGCCTCATTATTGTATCACCGTTCCTCCCGACGCTCCGGTCCGGTCTAGTTTGTGGCTAACCCAGCCCCACTCGATGCTTATTACAAAAAAAACACTCTATGGGACAAAAATAACGTTTTTAACCATTCCCCCCGTTTATTGCATTTTGTGGCGGATAACGTCTCTTCGCTGAATGTATTTTTCCCCCCCTTTCTCTAGATGTTTTTACAATTCTGACGGGGATTTCCTGATAGGTGAGTTTAGTCTGTAATTTTTGCCCCTTTGGGGTCTTTGGGGTAGCTTTTTTTTTTTGTTCATGCCGAGACCTTCCTGCCTAAGACTTTTGCACAGTGTTGTATAAACAGTATATATATATATATATATATAAAAAAAACTGTTGTGGACTACACATCCCATCACCCTCAATCAGACCAAGGAGGCTCATGGGACTCGTAGTCCACAAAAGATGGTGCAATATGTATCGTCTCCCTAGATTTATGGTATTAACCCCTTCTTATCTGTGACCTACCGTGCAATAAGCTCTGCACCGTCACCAACATGTGCTGCGTGTGCAATGTACACATATGTCCCGCCGCGTGTACTCGTTTTGGTGTAAATGACAAACAAACCCAGACCGTCATCGTTGGCTTTGAGTAACTTTTACAATAACGTTTCCTGTAACTAAGGCCCTCCGGACAGCCCTGCGTTTGGAATGCCACGGCCGGTTGTGTCGCCCTCCAGTGTCGGCTTCCAGCAATCACAGCTTTCTGTAAAACTTACATTTTTGCTGGGAAGGCTGAATTGTCATGTGACACCATAGCAGGCACTGATAGGCTGTCTCCTGGGCTTTTCCAAAGAAAGAATAAAACCGAAAAGTATTTCTCGTGCCTCGTTCTATAAACTATTCTTTCTGAGATGCCCCTCACAGCTCCTGTGTCTGTTTTTGCCCCCCAGTGCCGCAGCAGGGAAAGCTCCTGATCACAACCGAGTTCGGGAAGATGATGGTGGAACCCAACGAGATCTGTGTCATACAGGTAGCCCTGCCACGGCCCACATCCCGGGGCCAAAGGGCCACAGGGGCCCCTATGCATGGAATAAACATGCAGTATCTGCTGCCCGGTATTGTGGGCTCCAGAACCTCCGCTCCTTCCACGTATAATTATAATATAATATAATACGTCCGGGGCCGGGGTATCCTGGGTCATACATTTCAGCCCTTTCTATAGCCATTGTACAGCGCTGTGGAATCTGACGGCGCTATAAAAACAATAAATAATAATAATCATCTGCCCCGTCTCTCCTGCTGTAACGACTCAAACCTTAATCAGTCGTTGGTCTCGTCTTAGATTCAGGAGCCGGATGTCTATCCCATGCATGTTTAATACCCTCACTGTATTACCCTCTACCACCTCTGCTGGGAGGCCGTTCCACAGTGAAGTGATACTTTAATGTATCACAACAGCTTTTAACGTCTGATACAATGATCTAGAATTCAGAGATTTACAGAAATCATATGTGATGTACGGCAGATATAAAATGTATGTAATACAGAGCCGTGTGCCTCGGTATCCGTTCTGCCCCATGAATCGCACTAACTGCCCCTGCCTCCCCAGCAAGGGATACGGTTTAGCGTGGAGGTTTTTGGAGAGACTCGCGGCTATGTTCTAGAGGTGTATGGAGTCCACTTCGAGCTCCCGGACCTGGGGCCGATAGGTAAGTGTCTGCGTGTCACAGATAAAATTATTAATTATCATTATCCTCCTTTATTTATTAACCCCTTCGTGGCACCGGGGTCTCAGGACATTTTTGATTCTCCTTTCCCTGTGCACCCCAACAAATTATATGTAAAGGGAGGGCTTTCTCTGTATAGTATAATATAGTATATTTATTATATTTATTATAAATAATGTTAAAAAATCAGTAAAAGTAAAACATTTTTTTAAAAAATTGCTAAAAAAAACCATTTTTGATTTATATTCATTAACATCCCCTGAATATAAAAAAAAATATATTTTCATTTTACCCCCCCCCCGTTTCTCCCTCTTTTCACTTTGATCACTACTACTGCAGAGTGATCAGTAAGCAGGGCTCCATTGCCCTGCATTGCTGATCGCAGTAGCAGCCTGCAGGGGGGGCTTTTTACTTGTTTCAGGAAGTTCAGGCATTCTCAGCTATACTGATGTAGTCGGCGCTCACTCCGAGCACTGTTACATCGGATCAGCGAGAGGGAAGCTGGCGATGCTACGCCCTGATCTCCCGTACAAAAACCGTACAAGGTACTATTACGTCCTCGTCACCTAGGGCTTGTTTCTGATGATGTAATATTACATCCTATGTCACGAAGAGGTTAACCACCTACAATTTACTCAGCAAGTTTTTGGGGTGCTTAACACAAACATAGCAAATATACACAAACGCTTACAGACACAACAGGCGTTGAGAGCCCTGCGTGTGAGCCGCCATCCAGCCTTATGGTACATTTTACACAAAGTTCCTGGCAGGAACGGTGGGCTTATGAGGGCCCCGCGCGTTATCACAGGCAGGGCTCAGTGCCGGAGCCCCCAGTCCCCAAAACATTACATTTACATTATAGAGGAAGGAGGACAATCCATAAAACTCAGCCATGGCGTGTAGGTAAAGCTCTGCTCTGTTCTAGGGGCTAACGGACTGGCTAATCCAAGGGACTTCCTTACCCCGGTGGCATGGTATGAAGACCGCGCGGTGCCCGGCGGGTACTCCGTTATCAGCAAGTACCAGGGGAAGCTGTTTGTAGCCCAGCAGGTAAGCTGGCCAGGCACTCGTCTCTTTTATGTACGCCCATCCATGGAATTACCCCACTGGGGCATCAGTAACCCACATGTGCTTTTGACGCCTTCTCATTGTAGGATTTCTCCCCGTTTAATGTGGTCGCCTGGCACGGAAACTACACTCCCTACAAGTACAACCTGGACAATTTCATGGTGATTAATTGCGTTGCGTTCGATCACGCGGTAAGTTCCTGGCGGAGCGACGCGGTGCCCCAAACCCCCCAAAAAACCCCAAACACTGGAGGCATTCCCAGCGGATCGTAGGAGTAAAGCGATCATTAAACGCCCCCAACAGCGCTCTATCCTGCCAGAGGGGGGCACTTTTCTAAGGGTTCTGGTTAGAGGCATGGATGGGGGCAGGGATTTGTGTAGCTTGGTGACGCATTTAGAAGAAGAATAATGGAGTTTATTTACCCCGTTTAATTTATAAAGCCGTTCCCTGCTGTTTCTATACACATTATCGGGGCTTTTAGGGCCGTAGAACCCTGCGATACCCTCATACCCAGCAAACATTCTCACCTCCTAGAAAAGAGGGGCATCGGGGGAGGAGAGAGGGGCATCAGGTACTTGGGGCACAAATCATCAGATTATTATTAGACTGGCTCACGTTTCATTAGGTTGCCATCGTGTTCCTGTAGGATCTGCTTTAAGCTCTTGAGCCGAGAGCTTTTATCACAATATTTCCCATAAACTACCCCGTCCGTATCTTACGTGTCTCTCCAGGACCCGTCTATCTTCACAGTCCTGACAGCGAAGTCTCTGCGGCCCGGGGTAGCCATCGCCGACTTCGTTATTTTTCCTCCCCGCTGGGGAGTAGCCAATCACACTTTCCGACCTCCATATTATCACAGTGAGTTCCTCTCTTGCTCTCTACGAGACTGAACACTAAAAACCACAGCATTCCTCCGCTGATAAAATCTGATCTCTGAGCAGTTGCTTATTCTTTCTCGTATACATATATTTTTTTTTCATTTTACCGCTTCTACAGGGCGGCTCTTCCAGGCATCCACTACTGTTATGTGCATCCAATGAGGGTTAATACAGCATGTAAAGATGCTCTATTACAGCATACGATTCACGAGTAAAAATCAAGCTACAATGTAACCAAGTATTACCCCAAATGTAGTAACACCACCCCGTTATCCCCCCCGTTCGTATCCCTCCTTTCCAGGGAACTGCATGAGTGAGTTTATGGGTCTGATCAAGGGCCACTACGAGGCTAAAGAGGAGGGTTTCCAGCCGGGAGGTGGCAGCCTGCACAGCGCCATGACGCCCCACGGGCCAGACGCAGAATGCTTCGAGAAAGCGAGCACGGCCAAGCTGGAGCCGGAGAGAGTGGCCGAGGGGACCATGGTGGGTGCAAACACATAAAAGGGTTGCATTTTAAAGTTAAATTAGATAACTCGGCTCGCACCGGCCCCGGGCATGAACAAACCACGCCATTCATCTACTAGTACCGTCCCAACATAGCAGAATAATAAATCCATAGGGGCCGGTAGTCGCAGCGTGCACGGGAGCCACGTCTTCACTACATGAACAACCTCAGCCGAGGTCGGCCAGAAAGCAAAGATGGCTGCTTCCAGGGACTCGGGTTTGTAAGAGATTTGGTTAATGTGCATGGCAGGAACCGTAAGCTTTCACATGGGTTTTTCCCCCCCAGGCCTTCATGTTTGAATCCTCGCTGAGTATGGCCGTCACCCGATGGGGTCTACAGACCTGCAATCGTCTGGACAAGGATTACTTCCAGTGTTGGGAGCCTCTGAAGAGCCATTTCCAGCCCGACCAGAAGCCTGCCGGCAAGCGAAGCAGAGCCTTGGATTAGAAGCTAAAATAAATAGTTCCGACGTATTTACCCCCAGTATGTACCCCAGCGCAGGGTATTTACAGCCCCTCTGCTTAAGCTACCAACAATAACTGGTCTTGATATATATTTGATCCAGTCCAGTCCTGGTCCGGAGTTCATGTAATTCATATGCAATCTTCTGCAAACTATTACTATTATCACTCATTTTCACCCCAAATGTCAAACATTCCAAGTTATTAGTAAGAAATCTCACAAGGCATCTTCCCGCTGTTCAGTTCCACTAAGATGAATTCATCGATTCCACACAGCAGAGTATGCCTTACAGCCACTTAGACCCAACATTATCTGGGTAATTTAAAACTTGGATATGAACCACTTTTTTTCTGCTGCTACGGCAATAAAATCATTCAACTAATGCCCACTTACGGCCTCATATGACTACAACCAAAAATGAAGCGGCTCCTGTGAAGGTCTAAGAAACGGCTTGTGATCAAAATCTAGGGTTTGGGTTTGAACGAAGCAGGTGGAGGATCCAAGAAGGATAAATGGACAGAAAAAAATACCCCAGGGGCACATTCATAGCAGCCAATAGAAATAAAGGACGGCGCGGCTGTCTGTAGCCATGGGCTAACTGGTATTCTGGGCGTGACTTGGGCATTCTGTGTGGCTAGTGACAGGGGGGATATATTTGCCTTGGCGGTTGGAACAGCAGCTTCATACCCATTTCTTTGTAATCAACAATAAAGATCTCACGTTCCCGGCAATCACCGTCGGGTCTCTGCGCATGTTTTCCTTGCACAGGGGTAGACGTCTTTGGCAGACGGGTTTGGAGACAACATCCACTTTTATAATCTTCATTCTAATCCCAATAACGGAGTAAATAAAAGCAAATTCACTAAAAATCACATTCTAGAGAAGCCAGCATTAACCCCATTACCAGGCAGCAGGTGCGCCAAGGACAAAAATTCATGTAAAGTAATAATTAACCCTTTCAATGGTTTTACTTTTGACTCAACTGCATTGATGTGGCTGGACCTGGCATTTGTGGCATCAGTTGAGTCGGGTCACACCAGGCTGGCCACCCTGCCACACACACAGGGACAGTTTTGGAGGAGTACCTGATAAAAGTCATCGCTGTGTCAGCAGCACTGTCCCTGAGCATGCGCAGAACATCGGTAGCCCCTGGACTAAGGTGACCGGCTACTTTTTTAAAATTTAAAATAAAGCCCCTGGATGCCATTACTTCATGCCCTGAATACCGCTGTAACCGGAAAGGGTCTTCTCACTGCGGTTAATTCATTCAGATTTATTACGTTACCCCATCTGCCCACTCAGGCCCTAACTATCACGCCTGAATATTGAATTTATACAAGTTACCCCCCATTACGAAGGGTCAACCCCAGCGAGTTGCTCCTGCAGAGTCTGCTACCGGCTCCCGGACTTCTCAGTGACCCCAGGGGGCATCTCCTGCAAGAAGAGCTGAGGCCCTGTATAATGTATGGTTAAATCAGTGGGCCAGATTTCAGGAAATCTCACCACCTTAATCGTAAATTATACAGGGCAAAGTCCCAGTTCAGAGAATAAATCAGCCGAGTACTGAGAATAATGCACCCCACGCGAAGACGCACAAAACGCAGCGAGATGCAGGCGGGTTAAATGGAATAAGTTTACATTTTATTATCTCGAGGAAACCTTTTGCACACTTTATACAGTCCTGATCGGTCGAGAAGCCAAATCAATAGGACAACTGGAATGGCCGCTCCAGCTTTCCCTCCTGAATCAGTTTTTCCTTGCGATCCTATAAACAAAGAAGAGAAATCCTGAGTCTGGGGCCTGGACAGTTTTACTGCTATAGGCTAATGGCCATCACAATGTATACCTCACAACGCCACTTACAGTAAAGCCTGTGAGATATACAAGTAGTGACCCAAACAGAAACGAAACATGGTCTGCTCCATTATTACTTCAGTAATTAGGCAATATGAGAGGAGATGCTGCTGCCCCGGGCGCGGAGCCCCGGGGTTTGCTCCTTACCCGATCTGTTTTGAAGACGTAGTACCAGAAGAAGAGAGGTCCGATTCCCCAGAACAGGCCCATCAGGGACGTCTTGGGAGTAGGCCTGAAGTTAGGGTATATATTCCGGTTCCGAGCAAACATCCAACGGTTCAGGGCTGGATCATCCTAAACAAGATGGGAAAAAAAAGCCCAAGAGGTTGAATTAAACATCGTAGCGGATCAAACAAATAATCAGAACCGCGAGGGCACAGATAGCATATTCAGAGCAAACACAGCCCCCTCTCCTGCCCCGCTACTACTCGCTTTCAAAACTTAGCAGTAAATTACGAGCCTCCTCCTCCTCCCTGCGATCAAAACCGGCCAGGTCCATATACTGTATTCTACATAAACTGCCCCCATCTGTGACTCTTCTACCCCATCCTCCCTGGTGATCCTGAAAGCTCCCGTCTACAGCAACAGGGACCATCTTGTACCCAGCGACAATCACCCTTCCACCAGTCCACATCCCAGGCCAGTGACCCCTAGCAGTCTGTACTGTGCCCTGGCCCCCACTTCCATTGCAGCCCCTAAGAACTCCCCCCAACCCGCCTGCCTGCCTGCTATGCGACTCGCTTCATGCCACCACAGCCAGTTCTCGAGCAGTGCCACAGATCCCCCCTTGGCCTTTATTCTCTACCCGGAGTAGTACTCCAGTCCTAATACCCCCAGTACCCGTCCCTCCAGCAGCGCCAGACTCACTATTAAGGTCTTCCTGTGGGGGTCATTGAGCTGCAACTGGTATTGCCTCTTCAGGTTTGCCCTCAGCGCCAGCCTCTCCTCCGCCGCCTGCTTCTGCTCCGGGCTCAGCCCGTAATAGCTGGGCTCGAGGGTCTGAGGTCGGCTTGACAGCGGAGCCTCCCGGTAATCCGCCATGATACAAGGACACCCCGGGCACCACAACAACTTTATTGACAGCTTCCGGCGCGGACACACAGCGCAGTACCAGCAGCAGCCAGTAGGGAGAGCCAGAGACACAGCACTGTACGCCGACGGCCAACAGAGGGCGCCCTGCCTGAGACACAGCGCTGCCAGGTAAAGCTGCTGTCCCACCGGAGGTGTAGCATAGGAACTCAGTGATTTTTTTTAAAATATATTTATTTGTACGGGTCCGACGGGGCCACCCCTAACCCCGCATCGAGCCTCTACTATAATGACACAAATGGGAGGATAACTATGGAACGATGTATTAGCAGCTGCAGACTCGTCAGGCCATAACTGACAGATTGTCCTTCTCAAACAGGGACACTGCATGTATACAGAGGAGTGAATTTTTCGGGTCTTAGGGGCCCTCAAGGATTCTTGCTGTACAAAGGGGACCTTTGAAGCTGCACAGAGACTAGCGCCGCTCACGGCTTCTCTATGCGCATGCGCCGGGTGTCCTGTACGTATTTACTATTTATCTATCTACCGCCACCTGTTGGTTATCTGCAGAACTGCAGGCCTCCTGCAAGAAATATAAACGCAATCCGATTCCTGCAGGATCGCCCTCACATTCCGGATAAAAAGGATAATCACATTCCACTCTATCATTAAACGGAATTATCAGGGGAAATCGCGAACGCAGTCCCACTAACAGAAATTATAGTTTATTGAACAGAAGGGTAGGAAAATAATTTTTCCTCGCAGGATTTGGCCTTCTGAGTGTAAATCTGCCGCCACCTAGTGGTTATCCTGGCGGTCGCTGTGTACGGTGACACAAAAAGAACAAGCACTGCACGTACAGAGGAGTTTCCAGAATAAGCAGCCGTCTCAACCCCCCCCCACATGAAAAGCCTGTCAGCTCTCATTATACCAAGCAACCCCCCCACACACACCGCAGATTAACCACTCGAATTCCCTGCGTTTGGGGAAATGGATGAATTGCAATTTAATTGAAGTCTCCTCTGCTGGACAGAGACTCTCGGCTGCCATCTGTTGGTTATCCTGAGAAAAATACAGATCCAACAAGAATTAACAGTGATAATTATAATCTGCTTTACACAATTCCACAGAAAAAAACAGCCAAACATCCATCCCACAGTTCTCAATAAAAAGAGGACAATCTATTAGTTATCCTGATAGCGGCTCTATAAAGAAAACAACCAACAAGAAATAAAAGTAACAGCCATACAAACACTTATTCCTAGAATATCCAGCTGCTCGACCGCCCCCCCATCCCCGCACGGAGAAATCTTGTCAGCTCTATCATTAAACAGAATTGAAAACGCAAGCTGCTTAAGCGGACATTACTTATATAACAGGGGTCATTAAAAGGTCAGGAAAGTTAGGGCATTAAGTTTTGGCGGGCTATGTTAGCTAAGCCCAGTTTTAGGTTGCCGGGCAGGTAGCTTAGTTAGCACAGCTGATTGGTTAATCAGCTGTGCTGCAGCGCGAGTGTTCTGTGCGGCGGGAAAATAAGCATTGCTGATTGGCAGCGCGAGACAATTTTAAAATAAATAAACTGCGCGCAGAGAGATTAAATTCACCTCAAGCGAAATCTTCAAGAAGCTGTTGCTGAGCGAGCGTCCCACCCCCCTTTTTTGTGTTTAAATGTATGTTATATTGTCGTAGTCTTATAGGGGTAAAGGTCGCCTCTGTGTTGAGGAGGGCAGAGGCTTGGTGTTACACAATCTGGCTGAGAAAGGGGTGGATTGTATTTGGTGTGTTATATAAGAATCTATTTAGTTGTTATTACATTAAATGGTTTGTGTTGTTAATGCCTCTTATACCCACTTCAATAAAGCTACGGCCAATTTTGTCCAATTTACGATACTACGTCTGTGGTCTTTTATTGATTTGTTATGGGTTAATATGTACACGCAATGGACATGAGCAGGGGAAAGCAAACGCAACAACCTCAATAAACAAATAAAATTATAATACCTGCTTTCTCTACCATTAAGAATGCAAAAAAACAGAATGTTGCAGAATCTTGTTCTGTTTTTTTGCATTCTTATACACTGGACTAATACGGCTACCCCAAACTACAGTTCTACCATTAAGGAAATTATAACAGGAAGCACCAACTCTCTACTACCAACTATTGGTTATCATACACTCCGAAAATAATCAGCCATATCCCCCTAGCAGGCACTTCAAAGACATTCAATTCTATCATTCTACAAAATAATCAGGGGAAAGCGCGAACGCAGTCCCCCACTACCACAAATTATGCAGTCGAGTTTCCCGCATTTGGGGAAATCGCAGGGGTCAGCACAGCCGGAGTGCAATGGATGAGCCTCGCCCTGGGAGAACTGCCTTCATGATCACAGTGTCTCCCCTGCCAGGTAAGTATGAGTTGTTATGGTAAAAGGAGGGGGCGCTGCTTGGAACCCTTTCGCCAAACTTAAGGGGATTTTTTTTCTCCAGGACTCCATTGTGCTAAGAAAAGCTGTTCTGAGCAAACTGCCGGCACCTAGAGAATTCCTTATTATTTAAGATCAGAAAAAAACCTTCGGTGTCCAGCCGAGGACTCAAAATAAGCGATCCCAGAGTGCATTGCTACAAGAACATTTGCATACTGTAGCACCACCCATCTCAGTAACAGCATGCAGCGCCTTGTCAATAAGACCTATGGACGCTCTGCTGACACAGCTCTTCATAGCGTAAAAGGGCCTGTTGATGACGTCAGAAATCTCCCCTTTAACCGTCCCATTGAGCCGAGAGAAAGAGGTCAATCTTGCTCTCTTTGTATATCTAGCATTAGGTGTAAAGACGCAGCACACAATAGGGAGTAAAACAGCATTGATAATGAGATCTTTCCTCGAATAGAGAAGCTTCTCAAGGACCACAAACCAATTTCCTTTCGTTACATCACCATACAGCACGCCTTAAACATATAAAATATCCGCTAATGTGTCTAGTGGGTGCAGCACACGCCTGTTCCTCACCCGCTACATTTTCAGCCACATCTTTCAATCTGTTTGCTGCCACTTTCACCAAAATGTTATAATCTGCGTTCAATAAAGAAACGGGCCTCCAATTTTTTAAATCCATTCTCTCCCCCTTTTTTTAAACAGTAGAACAGTAGATCTGTTTCTGCGCTCACTCATATACTTTCTCGCACGTTCCTTCGCATCCGCAATCCCATCACTCACATCCAGTCCCAGATGGTTAAATTATTTGTAAATAAATTAGTCTCTCATTCCGTTTTTTTCAGTCATTTCTAGAGTTACGTTCTTTTCTTTCTGCCTTCTCTAAGGAAAAATGTTTTTCTCTTCCCTTTCGCCTGTTCCCACCACTCACATACGCTCTCAAAACATTTAATAATTAAATAATTGTAACTTTTTTCCAGAGCTGTCTACCCCCTTCCTTACGGATACAGTTACCGTACGTTCCCTTCCCAGAAGGAACATTCTAGGCTTTTCGAATAGAGCCAACCTGTCGCTGTTTTCAGATACAATTATAACTCTAAAAACTATACCCCATTTCTAAAGAAAGCCCCCCCCCCCTTTACAACTTCTGTTTGTTTCAACACAGCGAACAAATTGTTTTTAAACAAAATCCCCATTTCTTTCTAAACTATAAGAAATACAACAAGGTCCCTTGGTCCAAACAGCAGACCGCGGTGGTTCCTGTAAACAAAGAACGTCGTGACCTTTGGAAGAAAAACAGTCAAATAAAAAATCTCTCCATGCCGCCCCTTTAATGCTTTCATTTTGCGAGGCGATACATGGAGCCATTCATAAAAGGAGAAAGGTCTCTCCCGGTGCTTCATTCAGCCCAAGTGTTGCCTTTCGTCGTTTAGGTTTCATGCCCGGCTTCCCCGCCATCGATGAGACAGCCTGTTCGCTGAGATAAGCCCCAGATTCTCCGAGGACTCAGAGCAGGGAGAGAGACCACCATCCCTGTCACCCTCAGGATCTACCCAGTCAGGTCTTCTAGGATACAACTCGGGGCAACTCAGCGAAATGATTATCTGAACCACACAAGTCACGTCTTCTTTTTTGTACAGTCAGCAGCAAAATGTTTAATGGAACCACAGATTCTGCAACAAGGGCCCAAAATGCCGGCATGTTTATTCCATCCACCAGCGTTTTCAGCGCTCTAAAGCTGTCATCATCCAAGCAGCCATCACAAAAGACGTCATAAAATCCCAGTTGTACACAGAAGACAGAGCGGCTCGGAACTTCCAATACATTCCAGTAATCTGTCTCCAAAGTTACGACTTCCAATTTAGCCTTCTGAATCCACAGCCGTACCGTATCTCAGAGATTAGGAGCAGCCATCTCTCCCGTGTGACCGTCAACAGACGCCAACCCCCGTAAACCGTACCCCCGGCAGGCAAACCTTATAAACAAAACAGTAGACCCCTATCTCTATCATAAACAAAATGATCAGAAGACGCACCAAGCTCCTCCGGCTACACCAAGAAAACCTTCCACTACCATCTGTTGGTTATCAGACACAGCACAATACCTCAAAATTATCAGCAACATCCATCTACAGCTTACAAAAATAATTTAATTCTGTTATTATACAGACTGATCAGGGGAAAGCGCGAACGCAGTCCCCCACTACCACAAATTACGCAGTCGAGTTTCCCGCATTTGGGGAAATCGCAGGGGTCAGCACAGCCGGAGTGCAATGGATGAGCCTCGCCCTGGGAGTACTGCCTTCACGATCACAGTGTCTCCCCTGCCAGGTAAGTATGAGTTGTTATGGTGAAAGGAGGGGGCGCTGCTTGGAACCCTTTCGCCAAACTTAAGGGGATTTTTTTTCTCCAGGACTCCACTGTGCTAAGAAAAGCTGTTCTGGGCAAACTGCCGGCACCTAGAGAATTCCTTATTATTTAACATCAGAAAAAAACACTCCGGTGTTCAGCCGTGGACTAAAAACGAACAATCCCAGAGTGCATTGCAGTAAGTATATTTGCATACTATAGCACCGCCCATCAATCGACATTCAACCCTGAAGCGTTTACCGTTAGCTTTATGTTTTCGGGAGGGGGTCTTGCCTTTTGGCCACCGTGAAAGATCCCACCCCCCCCCCCCGACTTCAGACCGCAGCCTTGGAAGGGAGGGAGGACTGTTGTGAATCCGGTTGCCGCTTTTGGAGAACGGACACCGTTTCCTGCACCGAAATATATAAAAAAAAAACTTTTACTGGATATATCATTTATTATGTAGTATATTATTTACTATGCATTCTACTGTATGTTTTATGCTGCATATTACGGTATATACAGAGAGTATTCTGCTATATGTATTATGCTAGGTATTATATCTATCATAGATATATACTGAGTGTTCTATATGTTTCATGAAGTATATTATAGTGCACTACTCAGTTTATAGTTAATACATTTATTATGCAGGTTTTTCTATATTCTATACACATTGCAATATATGTATTATGCTGTGTTTTATATATCTATATATACATGTCTGTCTCTCTCTATCTCCCCCCCGCTTCAGACCGCAGCCTTGGAAGGGAGGGAGTTGTGAATCCGGTTGCCGCTTTTTGGAGAGCGGACACCGTTTCCTGCACCGAAATATAAATAAAAAAACCTTAAAAGCAGGAGGCGGGTAACGGGACTTCACCGTTAATGCTTTATTTTGGTACATAAATCATCTGTTAGCAGCTCATAAAAAACAAGCATTATTAACCCCTTCCACCCTTCATGACATTCTTAATACATGTGCCTTGTATATATATAATGTATAGTAAACGCGTAGAACGCCACGTCTTCAGTGGCAGCGTCCATGACCATGCTCACCGCTATCCGATGGTTCCCGGGGCAGGTGCCTGCTTTGTAACTGCCCTGGAACAATCACTTGCCCTCAGCTTATTTACCGGTATTTATGTTTTTTCTTCCGTCTTCGGGAAGTAAGTGAATAGCGCTCTAAAAGTAGGGAGCCACAGTAGAAAACGGGCCCCTAACCTTTCTCTCCTGGGGAAAGAGAGGCAGACAAGGCACTCAACTGTATCCCAGTGTGAACTCCGATTAAATAAATAATAGACGTGCAAATGGACCAAAAACAATTCGGACACATTTTTTGGGCTCGTTTTTGCCCCATTCATTTTCGTGTAACGAACTTTGTCCCCGGCCCATTCAGTTCAGCCAAAAATTGGAGGGCGTTTTTAATTCGGGAACGAAATTCGCTGCCTGCCCCTTACGAAAAATTACTGCAGTTTTTCTGAAGTAATACTGCAGTTTTTTGGACATGAAAAAACTGCAATACTGCACTTTTAGTGCACTTTTTTTTTTTATATTGCAAACCTACAGTTGTACTTCAATGTACTGCAGCTTTATTGCATTTGTACTTCTGCACAAAAATAACTGCAGTACAGTGAAGTACAAATGCAGTAAAAGTGCAGTATTGCAGTTTTTTCATGTCCAAAAAACAGCAGTATTACTTCAGAAAAACTGCAGTAATTTTTTCGTAAGGGTGGTGCCCACATTCACTTGCACTTACTCTCATTCTCTCACATTCTCTTAATGCTTCTCTGCCGGCTGCTTCCACGTCTTCTTCATCTTTTACCCTCTCCCTTCTATAATCGTCTGCATCTCCGCAGACATAATACCACAGGAACTGACTCCAAAATGGTGGCACTTGCTGTGATGGATCAGGGAGAGTTGCCCCTCAGTAGCCATTTTTGGGATGTTAAAGGACTGATGATTGGAGGAAAGACCCAGGAGGTTTGACCCAGACCCTATTGGGAACGCAGATCATGCCCCCACTGCTGGCTGATCATACAAACTGCGATCATGACTGCAGGGACGAGGGTGCCCAAGGGAAGTTAAATTATGTACTCCAATAACCTGTACCGGTAGAACTAAAAGTATAAAATTAAAAAAAACATGCTCCAAAATCCTAAAAAAAGCCAGAATAGGATATTAGGTAAAGAAATAATGTGGCTGAGCTGGAGGCTGTGGAGGAGTTAAGGAGTAACACGGAGTTGGTGATACGGGATGCGGATGAGGGGGGAGCCAGCAGACAAAATGACATTAAGGAGGCCTTGAGGAAACTTCTGGATCCCTCAAAAGATAAGAAGCTCTTGCTTAACCCACTAAAGTCTCTTTCCGGGGACTTTTAGTTATTCTGGATTTAGGGGTAAATCTGGAGAGCGTAATATTGATGAGGTTCCGTTCATTTACAGCGAGAATCCTGCGCAGCCAATTCTTCAAGTCTCTGAAAGACCCCCCGGCCGGCCAATCATTGGTGGGCTGGGAAAGGGTCCTCGGTGCTTACGGACCTTTATCTTTAACCTTTAGTTGTATCCCAAATAGGGTGTATTAGGGACACAAATTGAGTTTTGCAGCAGCAAAGATGTCCGTTTGCGTGAGGAGTTCACACAGCTTCCCCTTCACGTTGTTTTTTGAACTCGGATCTCGCATAAAGAGGGGCTTGAAGCCCTTCGCTGGGGGTTTATGAGACGCAGCCATTATAAGGATTCTTCGAGTGATTTTTTTGGTTGTAGATTTTGAATTTTTGGTAACTCGGAATTATTTTCTTTTTGGGAGGAATGTTATTTAGTCTCTCGGTACGGCAGTGGGGGTGCGGTTTGCGCCTGCGTATGCTAATCTGTATTTATCTTATTGGCGAAGTCAATATTTAATATTCCAGGAGCAGAACCCTTTTAAGCCGTATATGGTTTATTTTGGTCGATATCTCGGCGATTTGTCGCTGATTCGGTCAGGTAGTAAAGAACAGGCCGTCTCCATTTTGGAAAATGCGAATTCTAATGCTCTAAACCTGAAATTTTCTTCTGAGCTCAATATCTGTAAACGCTGCGAACGTGAAGATAAATGCAATCAGTTTACAGCCTCTGTTTTAAGCGTAATTTAAGTGTAATTGATATATATTTTTATTTCTATAATTCTGTGATTGTTATCTTTATTTCTGATTTAATAAATTCCTTTTCATTGTTTAATCTTGTCGGTACAAATTGATATATTGCAGCGAGTTTCGCTTATGTTTCCGGTTAATTGGAGCAGGTGCGCAGGGATGGATGTGAAATATGTTTTTAAATTCTACCTTTTGGTAACTTTGACATTTTCTTTTATTGCCATCCCCGCTCAGCTATAATCTAGTTAATAATTAATTGATTTGGTAATTGTGTTTTTAATAGCTTTTTAGTCTTTGTAATCATTACATTCGTATAGCTAGATGGGCTCAGGGCAAAACTCAGAATTAACCTTTTTTCCTGCATTCTGTATTACTGATATATTTTTTTTTTTACAATAAATATTTAATTAATGCACCCTGTAGCGTTACAGCTCCAGGACGGAGGGTGTTGTTGATTGTCCATTTGTTGGTTCAATGTTTGGAGATTTTTTTGTTTTTATTTCCTTTTATTTGCCAACCTCCCCCCCCCCCCCCCACCCCGTCTGTCTGGACAGAGACTCTCGGCTGCCATCTGTTGGTTATCCTGAGAAAAATACAGATCCAACAAGAATTAACAGTGATAATTATAATCTGCTTTACACAATTCCCCAGAAAAAAACAGCCAAACATCCATCCCACAGTTCTCAATAAAAAGAGGACAATCTATTACAGGGGCGTCCAACATGCGGCCCGCGGGCCAAATGCGGCCCGCGAGACCTCGAGGTGCGGCCCGCGTAAGATCGGCAGCCAGGGCAACCGATCTTACACGAGCCGCACCTCAAGCCCTGCTACTTACTTGTGGGAGGGTCTTCTGGACAGCACAGAGGAAGCGGAGTTCACGTGACATCCTACTTCCTCTGTGCTTTAGCAGATAAGGCAGAGGGAGGCCGCGCCCCCTGCTGAAGTCTGTGAGCGGCATCGAGGAGCTGCAGTGCAGGTAAGGGGGTGGGGAGGGTGTTTGAATGAGTGTGTGTGATTGAGGGAATGAATCTGTGAATTAATGATTATATGAATAAATGAGTGTGTGTGTGTGTGTGTGTGTGTGTGTGTGATAGCATGGATGTGTAAGTGCTGGAACCTAGGCATGATGGGACTGTGATTGCTGTTAGCAATCACACTCCTATCATGCCAAGCCAGCCAGTACATGCTGAAACCTGGCCAGCTGCCCCCCTTGTGTAGTGATGCTGCCAGCAGTATGGGGTCTGCACTTACAGCCACCCTGTACCAGCATGTACTGGCTGACTTGGCATGATAGGAGTGTGATTGCTAACAGCAATCAGAGTCCCATCATGCCTAGGTTCCAGCATTTACTGGATGGATGTGTAAGTGCTGGAACCTAGGCATGATGGGACTGTGACTACTGTTAGCAATCACACTCCTATCATGCCAAGTCAGCCAGTACATGCTGAAACCTAGCTAGCTGCCCCCCTTGTGTAGTGATGCTGCCAGCAGTATGGGGTCTGCACATCACTTACAGCCACCCTGTACCAGCATGTACTGGCTGACTTGGCATGATAGGAGTGTGATTGCTAACAGCAATCACAGCATACACACTCCTATCATGCCAAGTCATATTGCTAATTTTGCCCAATTGTGTGTTACCTACTTTTATTAAACATGTGAGTTTTTATTATTATTTTTAAAGGTGGGGGTCATTTTCGGTTTTGGCTAAGTGAACCCTGAATGTTTTGGTCCAGAATTTTCATTTTAGTTCATCCCTAGAATAAATCTAGGGAATCCTGAATTTGTAGTCGCAAAACTTTCAAGGCCCAGAAATCAGTGAGAGGCAGAGTAAAGGTTTTGTGTCATTTTACTTTATTTTAAGCTGCATATTTTATTAAAGGCCATATTTTTTGTCACAGTGAAAAATGAGTGCGGCCCGCGCACGGATACAATTCTGATGAAGTGGCCCACTGCAGAAAAAACTTGGACACCCCTGATCTATTAGTTATCCAGATAGCGGCTCTATAAAGAAAACAACCAACGAGAAATAAAAGTAACAGCCATACAAACACTTATTCCTAGAATATCCAGCTGCTCGACTGCCCCCCCATCCCCGCACCCCCATCCCCGCACGGAGAAATCTTGTCAGCTCTATCATTAAACAGAATGATCAGGCGAAAGCGAACGCAACAACTTGATACCCAAATAAAATAATAAACCCCGCTTTCTCTACCATTAAAGAAATTATAACAAGAAGCACCAACTTTCCACCACCATCTATCGGTTGCCGTGATGGTTGCACCATACGCCCTCAGAATAATCAGCCACATCCCCCTAGCACGCACATGAAAAACATTCAATTCTACCATTCTACAAAATAATCAGGGGAAAGCGCGAACGCAGTCCCCCACTACCACAAATTATGCAGTCGAGTTTCCCGCATTTGGGGAAATCGCAGGGGTCAGCACAGCCGGAGTGCAATGGATGAGCCTCGCCCTGGGAGAACTGCCTTCATGATCACAGTGTCTCCCCTGCCAGGTAAGTATGAGTTGTTATGGTAAAAGGAGGGGGCGCTGCTTGGAACCCTTTCGCCAAACTTAAGGGGATTTTTTTTCTCCAGGACTCCATTGTGCTAAGAAAAGCTGTTCTGAGCAAACTGCCGGCACCTAGAGAATTCCTTATTATTTAAGATCAGAAAAAAACCTTCGGTGTCCAGCCGAGGACTCAAAATGAGCGATCCCAGAGTGCATTGCTACAAGAACATTTGCATACTGTAGCACCGCCCATCTCAGTAACAGCATGCAGCGCCTTGTCAATAAGACCTATGGACGCTCTGCTGACACAGCTCTTCATAGCGTAAAAGGGCCTGTTGATGACGTCAGAAATCTCCCCTTTAACCGTCCCATTGAGCCGAGAGAAAGAGGTCAATCTTGCTCTCTTTGTATATCTAGCATTAGGTGTAAAGACGCAGCACACAATAGGGAGTAAAACAGCATTGATAATGAGATCTTTCCTCGAATAGAGAAGCTTCTCAAGGACCACAAACCAATTTCCTTTCGTTACATCACCATACAGCACGCCTTAAACATATAAAATATCCGCTAATGTGTCTAGTGGGTGCAGCACACGCCTGTTCCTCACCCGCTACATTTTCAGCCACATCTTTCAATCTGTTTGCTGCCACTTTCACCAAAATGTTATAATCTGCGTTCAATAAAGAAACGGGCCTCCAATTTTTTAAATCCATTCTCTCCCCCTTTTTTTAAACAGTAGAACAGTAGATCTGTTTCTGCGCTCACTCATATACTTTCTCGCACGTTCCTTCGCATCCGCAATCCCATCACTCACATCCAGTCCCAGATGGTTAAATTATTTGTAAATAAATTAGTCTCTCATTCCGTTTTTTTTCAGTCATTTCTAGAGTTACGTTCTTTTCTTTCTGCCTTCTCTAAGGAAAAATGTTTTTCTCTTCCCTTTCGCCCGTTCCCACCACTCACATACGCTCTCAAAACATTTAATAATTAAATAATTGTAACTTTTTTCCAGAGCTGTCTACCCCCTTCCTTACGGATACAGTTACCGTACGTTCCCTTCCCAGAAGGAACATTCTAGGCTTTTCGAATAGAGCCAACCTGTCGCTGTTTTCAGATACAATTATAACTCTAAAAACTATACCCCATTTCTAAAGAAAGCCCCCCCCCCTTTACAACTTCTGTTTGTTTCAACACAGCGAACAAATTGTTTTTAAACAAAATCCCCATTTCTTTCTAAACTATAAGAAATACAACAAGGTCCCTTGGTCCAAACAGCAGACCGCGGTGGTTCCTGTAAACAAAGAACGTCGTGACCTTTGGAAGAAAAACAGTCAAATAAAAAATCTCTCCATGCCGCCCCTTTAATGCTTTCATTTTGCGAGGCGATACATGGAGCCATTCATAAAAGGAGAAAGGTCTCTCCCGGTGCTTCATTCAGCCCAAGTGTTGCCTTTCGTCGTTTAGGTTTCATGCCCGGCTTCCCCGCCATCGATGAGACAGCCTGTTCGCTGAGATAAGCCCCAGATTCTCCGAGGACTCAGAGCAGGGAGAGAGACCACCATCCCTGTCACCCTCAGCCGAGTGTGTGTACGATGATTCTAGCTTCCGTTTTGTCGGTTCCGCATTAACAGCTGTTGCAGGCAATAAGTCCTCTGTTAGGATCGCACCCGCAGGGTCCCCCACAGCAGACTCGGACTTGGAGGAGTGGGTCCGGGACCTGCTCCACAGCTCGTTCATTCTCACAGAAGTTCAAAGTAGCAGTGTTGGTAGTGGGTACAGCGCTCTGCGTAGAAGTAGGGTTGGTAATTGAGGCTCCATTTTGCACAACAGGGTTAGTAGAAAAGCCGGCATTAGGATCTACCCAGTCAGGTCTTCTAGGATACAACTCGGGGCAACTCAGCGAAATGATTATCTGAACCACACAAGTCACGTCTTCTTTTTTGTACAGTCAGCAGCAAAATGTTTAATGGAACCACAGATTCTGCAACAAGGGCCCAAAATGCCGGCATGTTTATTCCATCCACCAGCGTTTTCAGCGCTCTAAAGCTGTCATCATCCAAGCAGCCATCACAAAAGACGTCATAAAATCCCAGTTGTACACAGAAGACAGAGCGGCTCGGAACTTCCAATACATTCCAGTAATCTGTCTCCAAAGTTACGACTTCCAATTTAGCCTTCTGAATCCACAGCCGTACCGTATCTCAGAGATTAGGAGCAGCCATCTCTCCCGTGTGACCGTCAACAGACGCCAACCCCCGTAAACCGTACCCCCGGCAGGCAAACCTTATAAACAAAACAGTAGACCCCTATCTCTATCATAAACAAAATGATCAGAAGACGCACCAAGCTCCTCCAGCTACACCAAGAAAACTTTCCACTACCATCTGTTGGTTATCAGACGCAGCACAATACCTCAAGATAATCAGCAACATCCATCAACAGCTTACAAAAATCATTTAATTCTGTTATTATACAGGCTGATCAGGGGAAAGCGCGAACGCAGTCCCCCACTACCACAAATTATGCAGTCGAGTTTCCCGCATTTGGGGAAATCGCAGGGGTCAGCACAGCCGGAGTGCAATGGATGAGCCTCGCCCTGGGAGAACTGCCTTCATGATCACAGTGTCTCCCCTGCCAGGTAAGTATGAGTTGTTATGGTAAAAGGAGGGGGCACTGCTTGGAACCCTTTCGCCAAACTTAGGGGGATTTTTTTCTCCAGGACTCCATTGTGCTAAGAAAATCTGTTCTGCACAAACTGCCGGCACCTAGAGAATTTCTTATTATTTAACATCAGATAAAAACCTCCGGTGTTCAGCCGTGGCCTCAAAATAAAAAATCCCATGGGAAATCTATTTCCCATTGCAGTAAGTATATTTGCATACTGTAGCACCGCCCATCAGCCTACCTTCAACCCTGAAGCGTTTACCATTAGCCTTATGTTTTCGGGAGGGGGTCTTGCCTTTTGGCCACCGTGAAAGATCCCCCCCGACTTCAGACCGCAGCCTTGGAAGGGAGGGAGGACTGTTGTGAATCCGGTTGCCGCTTTTGGAGAACGGACACCGTTTCCTGCACCGAAATATATAAAAAAAAAACTTTTACTGGATATATCATTTATTATGTAGTATATTATTTACTATGCATTCTACTGTATGTTTTATGCTGCATATTACGGTATATACAGAGAGTATTCTGCTATATGTATTATGCTAGGTATTATATCTATCATAGATATATACTGAGTGTTCTATATGTTTCATGAAGTATATTATAGTGCACTACTCAGTTTATAGTTAATACATTTATTATGCAGGTTTTTCTATATTCTATACACATTGCAATATATGTATTATGCTGTGTTTTATATATCTATATATACATGTCTGTCTCTCTCTATCTCTCGCTATCTCTATCTCTCTCTGGCTATATCTCTCTCTATCGATCGCTTACAGGTATATGTATGTGTGTATATTTATATATATATATATATATATATTAGGGCTGCAACTAACGATTATTTTAATAATCGATTAGTTGGCTGATTATTTTTTCGATTAATCGGATAAAAAAATGCAATTTTTTTTCAATTTAAAATAATGTAATAAAAAAACGTACAATTTACACTTTCATCTCTTTATTGCGATGGCCTCTCTCTATTCACCTTCTTATTTTACTGACATAATAATAAAAGCTACAAGAACCCAAACACAGTGTTTCTCAAACTAGGTCTTAATACAAAGTTATTAGTAAATATTAATTCATATGTTAACTATTTTTCATATTTAATAAAAACTATGAGAAAAAAGCCTTGTTTAAATTTTCTCTTATGTACCAAACTGCCCCCCGGTTATGCACATCTGGCCCCCAGCTTGACACTCTGCCCCCATATATGCCTTATACCTCTTATATGCCAGATTCCACTGTGCCCCCTGATATGCCACTGTGCCCCTGATATGCCTTATACTCCTTATATGCCAGTGATATGCAACTGAGCCCCCTGATATACCTTTTACCCCCAGATATGTTTTATGCCCCCCTGATATGCCTAATATCGATATGCCTTATACCCCCTATATGCCCTGAAATTCATAATACCCCCCATACACCACTATAACTCACCCATACACCACTCTGGCTCCTCCCCCTCCTATACACCACTCTGGCTCCTCCTCCTCCCAGACACCACTCTGGCTCCTCCCCCTCCTAGACACCACACTGGCTCCTCCCATACACCACTCTGACTCCTCCCCCTCACATATACCACTCTGGCTCCTCACCGTCCCATACTCCACTCTGGCTCCTCCCCCTCCCATACATCACTTTGCCTTCTCCCCCTCCCATACATCACTTTGCCTCCTCCCCCTCCCATACACCACTTTGCCTCCTCCCCCCTCCCATACTCCACTCTGCCTCCTCCCCCCTCCCATACTCCACTCTGCCTCCTCCCCCTCCCATACTCCACTCTGCCTCCTCCCACCTCCCATACTCCACTCTGCCTCCTCCCCCTCCCATACTCCACTCTGCCTCCTGTCAGCAACGGAGGTTCACAAGACACCAGGGAGCTGGGTAGAGAGCAATGTTCCCTCTAATTTTTCTTGGGTGATGTGCGCAAAAAATTTCTGTTGTGCAAAATTTTTCCCAGAGCCAAAATTGTGTGCGCACAATATGCTTCTACAGTCCATATAAAGTTGGTGGAGCTGAAAAAAAAAAATCACATTGCAAGGGGGTGGAGTTATATATTTCCAACCCTTTTGACTCCATGGTCTATTCTAAAGGTGAAATTCTCACCGCAAAAATTAATTATGAGCGAATCATGAGCGGGGGCTCCGGGCTGCATAAAGGATCAATATATATACCGTATTTGCTCGATTATAAGACGAGGTTTTTTTCAGAGCAAATGCTCTGAAAAATACCCCTCGTCTTCTAATCGGGGTCGTCTTCTAATCAGACCTCAAATAGAGTCTGATTAGGAGACTAAGATCCAGATCCCCCGCACCGCTGCAGGGGACCTGGATCCTCCTGTCTCACCCCCCCCCCCCCCATCATACACACACTTACCGGTGCTTCCTGCTGTATTGCCGGGGCAGCGGGTTGACGTCTACGCGATCCGCGTAGACAACGTCCGCTGCAGCCGGAAGGAGGTGTGGCTAGCAGCGGGGGTTGTCTGCGTCCGTCGCGCAAACCTTCCCTGACTGTCAGAGATCAGAGTTCCCCGCACCGGTGCGGGGAACTCTGATCTCTGACAGCCGGGGAAAGTATACGCGACGGACGGATACAAACCCCCGCTGCCAACTCCACCTCCTTCCGGCTGCAGCAGAAGGCGACGTCAACCCGCTGCCCCGGCTGGAAGCACCGGTAAGAGAGGGCTGAGAGGGGAGGGGAGGGGAGAGTGTGTGTGTGTGTGTGTGTGTTAGTTAAATGGGGGTATAGGGTGTGTGTGTGTGTGTGTGTGTGTGTGTGTGTGTGTGTGTGTGTGTGTGTGTGTGTGTGTGTGTGTGTGTGTGTGTGTGTGTGTGTGTGTGTGTGTGTGTGTGTGTGTGTGTGTGTGTGTGTGTGTGTGTGTGTGTGTGTGTGTTAAATGGGGGCATAGGGCATTTCTGGAGTGGCGTTAAGGGGGCATTTAATAGAGCACTCTGCCTCCTGAAATGCCTTATACACCTATATGCCACTCTGCCCCATAATATGCATTTTAACCCCCTAAATGCCAGAGTGGCATATAGGGGTATAAGGCATTTCTGGAGGCAGAGTGCTCTATACAATGCCTTTTAACTCCCTTAATGCCACTCTGCCTCCTGAAATGCCTTATACCTCCCTATATGCCACTCTGCCCCATAATATGCATTTTAACCCCCTAAATGCCAGAATGGGATATAGGGGTATAAGGCATTTCTGGAGGCAGAGTGGCATATAGGGGTATAAGGCATTTCTGGAGGCAGAGTGGCACATAGGGGGTCAAAAGACATACCATGGGGCACAGTGGCATATAGAGGGTTAAAAGGCATATCATGGGCCACAGTGCCATATTGGAGTGGCAAGCCTGGGGGCAGATGTGCGTAACTGGGGGACAGGTTGGAAAATACAAGAAATAAAAACAAAAAAAATATTTTTCTCAATCATAGCTTTTATTAAAAAAAATAGTTTACATGAATTAACATTTACTGGTAAAACTTTTTTCCTTTAGGGTCGTCTTATATTCAGGCTTTTTCTTTTTTTCCTAAGTTAATATTCAGATTTTGGGGGGTCGTCTTATAATCAGGGTCGTCTTATAATCGAGCAAATACGGTATATTATTTCTTTTTTTTATTGGGAAAAACTGCATACCATTGACAGGGGTACAGCATAACACCTATCACTATATACTGAGGCACACATTGACTGTGGTACAGCATAACACCTATCACTATATACTGAGGCACAGCACAACACCTATCACTATACATTGAGCCAGACATTGCCAATAATGTAGCATTACCCCTATCATTATATACTAAGCCAAACATTGATGTGGTGTAGGCCTACTGCTTCAGTGTCTGGCTTAGTATATAGGGATGCACCGAAATGAAAATTCTGGACCGAAAATTCAGCAATCACTTTATTAAAAATAACACACCAAAATTGGACAAAAACCCCCAACAACAATATTACATATATATATACACACACACATATATATATACACACATATATATATATATATACACACATATATATATATATATATACACACATATATATATATATATATACACACACATATATATATACACATATATATATACACATATATATACACATATATATATATATACACACATATATATATATATACACACACATATATATATATATACACACACATATATATATATATATATACACACACACATATATATATATACACACACATATATATATACACACACATATATATATATACACACACACACATATATATATACACACACATATATATATATATATATATATACACACACATATATATATATACACACATATATATATATACACATATATATCTATATTTACACACATATATATATATACACATATATATATACACACACATATATATATACACATATATATATACACACATATATATATATATACATATATATACACACATATATATATATACACACATATATACATACACATATATATATACATATATATACACACATTTATATATACATATATATATAATTGCTAACAGCAATCACACTCCTATCATGCCCACGCGGCCAGTACATGCTGGAACCTGGGCATCATATGAATGTGATTATAGCCTCCCTATGCCATGCTATCCCCCCCCTTAAACATCCATGCTATCACACACACACACTCATTCACAAACATTCAGCATAAACTACAGCATAACACCCATCACTCTCACACACTTACTCATCCACTCTCACTTAATGTTTTCCTACCTTTCCTCTGTTAGTTACTTTTCCTCCTCCTCTTCGTTCTTCCTCTTGACTCTTCTTCTTCTTCTGTGTCCTGTCCTTCCGGTGCGGTAAAGAAGGTGGGCGTGGCTTCAGTGCTGTGACATCAAATACCGACGCACAGCATCAGTTGCCGCGCGCATCGCAAGGGAGCAGGATCGGAGGTCTGCATTAACAGACCTCCGTCTGTTAATACCCCCCAGTTCCCCGTTAGGTACTATGCGCACAATGTTAGAGCGTGTGCGCTCCCTCGAAAAGTTATGTGCGCGCGCACAAGCGCACAGCTTAGAGGGAACACTGGTAGAGAGGCAGAGTGGCGTATGGGAGGGGGAGGAGCCAGACTGGTGTATGGGAGGGTGGCTCCCATAAACCCCTCTGACTCCTCCCCCCCTCCCATACACCGCTCTGCCTCTCTACCCGGCTCCGTTACTGACTTCATAGAAGCCTCAGCGTAAGTGAAGGTCAGTAACGGAGGCTGTCTGTGCGATGCAGACCCCCACCGGCTGACAGAGAGGATGATTCTCTGTCAGCCGGTGGGGGTCTGCGCGATGCGCACAGCCAGCCTCCGTTACTGCCCTTCACTTACGCTGAGGCTTCTATGAAGCTGCAGTGAAAGTGCCTGTCAGTAACAGAGTCAGGAGAGAGGCAGAGTGATGTATGGGAGGGGGGAGGAGTCAGAGGGGTGTATGGGAGGGGGGAGGAGAGACGGAAGTGAGAGACCGGCCGACAGTGAGGGGAATCCAGGTCCCCTGCAGCGTTGCGGGGGACCTGGATTCTAGTGTTATAATCCGATCTCTGTTTGCTCTGAAAAAAAACTCTTTTTATAATTGATAAAAATCGATTCGATTAATCGATAATGAAAATCGTTTACAACGATTTTCATTATCGATTATTATCGATTTTATCGATTAGTTGTTTCAGCCCTACTTTAATTCATAATAGAGCAGCGAGGTAAAATCACAACAGTACATCAATATACATACAGAGAAGTGTCAAAGAAATGTCTGAGTACAGTACATCCAGATGTTGAGATAAATGCACTAGAAGAGGAGGCATACTGTAGCATAACAATGCTTACATATCGACGTTTGGTGTTGCTCGGATGGAAGCGACAAAGTGAGCTGAACAACCGGGAGTAACAGTAACACAGTGTGACAAAACAATACCCTGTATCCATGAAATAATGGGAGAGGAGGAAGTCCCCATGTATTTGTGTAAATCAGAGTAATATTGACAAGTACCACTGTAAAGTTTTACAACATAGGGAAGAAATGAGGGTACCAAATATGTCTTGGATACAATGAACAAGGGGAGGAATACAAAAAATTATATACTGAGAATATTCTGCTATATGTTTCGTGGAGCATATTGTAGACAATATTCAGTTATATGTAATCTGCAGGGTATTGTATTTATTATGTATTTTTATTAAATACTAATATAGTTTATTATATTATATATATATATTACTGTCTAGTGAGAGTATTCCACTATATTTATTATGTTGAGTTTTATATTTCTTATATACTGAGACCATTACACTATATATATTATGTTGAGTTTTATATATAAACTGAAAGTATTACATTATATATAATATTGCATCTATATAGCTATGTGCAGGGGCGTAACTAGACGCCTCAGGGCCCGGGTGCGAGAATCTGTTAAGGGCCCCCCCACCCCCTCACCCCCCCAAAAAAAACATGATTTTTACCCAACAATTTTTTTTCAACTAATTCAACAAATTCAATTTACATATTGAATCATATCTGTAAAAAAATCAAAGAAAAAGGGGCGCATGTACAAAGGGCATAATCCAGGGGTGTCCAAGTTTTTTCTGCAGTGGGCCACTTCATCAGAATTGTATACGTGCGCGGGCCGCACTCATTTTTCACTGTGACAAAAAATATGGCCTTTAATAAAATATGCAGATTAAAATAAAGTAAAATGACACAAAACCTTTACTCTTCCTCTCACTGATTTCTGGGCCTTGAAAGTTTTGCGACTACAAATTCAGGATTCCCTAGATTTATTCTAGGGATGAACTAAAATGAAAATTCTGGACCAAAACATTCAGGGTTCACTTAGCCAAAACCGAAAATGACCCCCACCTTTAAAAATAATAATAAAAACTCACATGTTTAATAAAAGTAGGTAACACACAATTGGACAAAATTAGCAATATGACTTGGCATGATAGGAGTGTGATTGCATTCTGTGAATGAATGATTATATGAATAAATGAGTGTGTGTGTGTGTGTGATAGCATGGATGTGTAAATGCTGGTACCTAGGCATGATGGGACTGTGCTCGCTGTTAGCAATCACACTCCTATCATGCCAAGTCAGCCAGTACATGCTGGTACAGGGTGGCTGTAAGTGATGTGCAGACCCCATACTGCTGGCAGCATCACTACACAAGGGGGGCAGCTAGCCAGGTTTCAGCATGGACTGGCTGACTTGGCATGATAGGAGTGTGATTGCTAACAGCAATCACAGTCCCATCATGCCTAGGTTCCAGCACTTACACATCCATGCTATCACACACACACACACACTCATTTATTCATATAATCATTCATTCACAGATTCATTCCCTCAATCACACACACTCATTCAAACACCCTCCCCACCCCCTTACCTGCACTGCAGCTCCTCGATGCCGCTCACAGACTTCAGCAGGGGGCGCGGCCTCCCTCTGCCTTCTCTGCTAAAGCACAGAGGAAGTAGGATGTCACGTGAACTCCGCTTCCTCTGTGCAGTCCAGAAGACCCTCCCACAAGTAAGTAGCAGGGCTTGAGGTGCGGCTCGCGTAAGATCGGTTGCCCTGGCTGGCGATCTTACGAGGGCCGCACCTCGAGGTCTCGCGGGCCGCATTTGGCCCGCGGGCCGCATGTTGGACGCCCCTGCCTTATTTAAAAAAAAAAAAAAAAACGGAAAAAAGATTTCGGGCGGCCCCTTGGCTTGGGCCCCCCTGCCGCCGGGGCCCGGTCGCAGTCGCGACCCCGGTAGTTCCGCCACTGGCTAGAAGGTGATTTGCTGCCTTTTTCAGACAGGGCGTCATTTATATTTTACTGATCATCGATATGGAGTTAGTCGACATTAAACATCTCGCGGTCATTACAACATAAGAAGCTCAACGCAGATAAATGCAAAGTCACGAATTTGCAACAAAATAGTAATTTACAAAAATAGTGGTTTATTCGGTAAAAGCCGAGTCAATATTGGCTTATGGGCACATTTTTCGTGGCGGCATAAAATGTCATGAAGGGCATCCCTGCAAGATGGGCGATGGATGGCTTCCCTGGGGCATTTCTGTACCTGGTGCCCCTGTGGCCGTGGTTCCTGACAGTTGGTAAGTACGGTTTTTGGATATCTACGGTCATGTCATGCAGCCGGATCATCACTAATATTACCCACGTTCTGTGGTTTGTTTTTTTTGCAGCTCTCACACACATTGTGTTTCTTGCCCTTAAGTTTGGCAAAAGGGTTCCAAGCAGCGCCCCCTCCTTTTACCATAACAACTCATACTTACCTGGCAGGGGAGACACTGTGATCATGAAGGCAGTTCTCCCAGGGCGAGGCTCATCCATTGCACTCCGGCTGTGCTGACCCCTGCGATTTCCCCAAATGCGGGAAACTCGACTGCATAATTTGTGGTAGTGGGGGACTGCGTTCGCGCTTTCCCCTGATTATTTTGTAGAATGATAGAATTGAATGTTTTCCATGCGCATGCTAGGGGGATATGGCTGATTGTTCTCAGGGCGTATGGTGCAACCATCACGGCAACCGATAGATGGCGGTGGAAAATTTTCTTGGCCGTGCCGAGGAAACTTGCTGCTTCCTGTGACCATTTGGTTTCAGGGGTCGTGGAGGGGCTTCTGCACCTGCTTATTCTAGGAATTTGGGTTTGGGCGCTTCTTTCTGTTACTTCTTGTTGGTTTCCTTTTTTTAACCAATGGATGGCAGCAGAAAACCATGGTTTCCAGCATTAATCCATTTGCTGTCTTCTTGGCCTTTTGGCTACGATCAAGTGAGGGAGGGAAAGCTCTGGTCCTAGGGCTGGGAAAGCATGAAGCCCTGAGTATGTTTTAGGTCCAGGACTGGGCGCTGTGCACAGGGTGTAAGTGTGAGGTTAAGCGATCTTCGTCTTTTGGCTCGGTGTGCGGTGCATACTAGAAAAAAAAAATCACACCAGCCGAAGGGCTGGGGCTTCCTAGGGGGAGCGCTTTGTACATAGTTTTTGTTTCACGTGATCAAACCACAAAGTGAATTGTCAACAAAATGACATGTAATTCATTGATCTGACACAAGGGGGAAACAAATTATGACAAAGATACAAAGTAAATACAGCACTTAGCAAAAAAACTAACCTTTCTGAATAAGATCATTATTGTATTTATCACAAAAAAGAAAAATGAGAGGAAAATCTAGAATAAAGATTAAACCAAAAATTCAAAAAACAATCTACATCATAACGACCACATGGTTTTCGAGTGCCAAGGTAGAATATCCAATAAACCTGTTGTTTTTTCAAATGAGGAATAATATTACTACCTCTTGATGAAGATTTTACACGTTAAATGCCAATATATTGGAAAAAGCAAAGATCACCTCCGAGCCGAGAACTTTAGGGGAAATATCTGCTAGGTGCTCACAAATTCTGTCCTTTAATTCCCTAACACTGTGCCCTACATACTGTATACCGTGTTTTTGGCACACATTTGGTGGAACAATTAATATATTGTTTCATATTAAATATCCTCCTATTAGAGAAAGAAGTGAAATGATTTACAAACTTCACATACTGCAACATTTGCAAACATTATGGTTCCCGGGATAAACTCCCCCTACATGAAGCCGGGTGCCTGAGCTTTTTGTTGAACTTCTCAGAACTGTCGGTGAAAGAATTTTGCCCGATGTCTTGGCCTTTCTCTTTCGCACTTTCCCTTGATCGTTCTGTTTAATGATAGAGGTTTATCACGCGGAGAAAGAAGAAAAGTTTGTATGGGGAAAATTATCGGGACATAAGTTGAAGATAACCAAAAGTGGGCAGTAAGAAATTTAAAGTTTTAGCTGAGGGAGCTTCGCTCTTTCCCCTGATCGTTCTGTTTCCTACAAGGGGTTGTGTGTCTGATTGTTATAGGATTAGTATTTGCGTTGTTGCTGTTCCTTCTCGGTTCTCTTTTTCTTTAGAAAGCAACCGTCAGGAAAACCAATAGATGGCAGCAGAATATCTCAGGTGCCCCGGTGTATTCGCTACGTGTCTTCTGGCGGCATCCTTTAGCAGGGCCAGACTGGGACTGAAAAGCAGCCCTGGAAACATTTGAAGAGCAGCCCCATATAGTTTATCTCGCGGTCGAGCTTTTATACCCACACGCACCCCTCATACACACCCGAGTCACACTATTTACCATACAAATAACTATGAAACATTCTTTTTATCACATTATTTGTATTAAAATGCCAGAAAGCAAAAGTGTTAAAATGCCTTTATAAGGCATTTCTGGAGACAGAGTGGTATATAGGGGGTTTAACATTACTTTAGTTTTCCAGGGTTCTGATCTGAACCAAACCTGTGCTAAAAGACATGTAGTCTAAACAGATGTAGCAAAGTTTCCTCCTCTAGGCTCCATAGAGAACAAAAAGAAAAGAAGCCCCTCCACGACCCCTGAAACCAAATGGTCACAGGAAGCAGCAAGTTTCCTTGGCACGGCCAAGAAAATTTTCCACCGCCATCTATCGGTTGCCGTGATGGTTGCACCATACGCCCTGAGAACAATCAGCCATATCCCCCTAGCATGCGCATGGAAAACATTCAATTCTATCATTCTACAAAATAATCAGGGGAAAGCGCGAACGCAGTCCCCCACTACCACAAATTATGCAGTCGAGTTTCCCGCATTTGGGGAAATCGCAGGGGTCAGCACAGCCGGAGTGCAATGGATGAGCCTCGCCCTGGGAGAACTGCCTTCATGATCACAGTGTCTCCCCTGCCAGGTAAGTATGAGTTGTTATGGTAAAAGGAGAGGGCGCTGCTTGGAACCCTTTCGCCAAACTTAAGGGGATTTTTTTTCTCCAGGACTCCACTGTGCTAAGAAAAGCTGTTTTGGGCAAACTGCCGGCACCTAGAGAATTCCTTATTATTTAAGATCAGAAAAAAACCTCCGGTGTTCAGCCGTGGACGCAAAATATAAAATCCCAGAGTGCATTGCTGCAAGTAGATTTGCATACTGTAGCACCGCCCATTACAGTGACGGCGTCTACCCGCAGGCACAGACGTTTAACCTGCGAAGCGTTTCTGTATAACAGGACGTGGCTGTTACTGTCTTATTTCGGTACAAACCGTGTATGGATTAACCGCTCATAAAATACAGGAGATATTAACCCCTTACACCATTTATTACCGAAATATTATGGCGGCACAAACTTTATTAATATTCGGATAACTGATCTATTTATCTATCATTAGATTATATTGCGGGCCGATTAGCTGTCTGTCCAGCATACGAATTAAATACAGAAGTACAGAGTGAGAAATCATTTAAAGGCCCCAGAATGTCTCTGTAGCAGGACCCTGTAACGAGTCGGCATCTTGTAGAAGCGGCGAGGTGATAGAAACGTAGAATTTGCTGGTAGAACATTCGGATCTCGTGGCCCTTAATGTAATAACCGGGCCCCTGATGACAGCGGGAGGAGCCCTTCTCAGCGACCCAGCTCTGTAACCCCTCACCCCCACCCCTATACTGCCCCAGCTCTGTAACCCCTCACCCCCACCCCTATACTGCCCCAGCTCTGTAACCCCTCACCCCCACCCCTATACTGCCCCAGCTCTGTAACCTCTCACCCCTATACTGCCCCCAGCTCTGTAACCTCTCACCCCTATCCCCTATACTACCCCAGCTCTGTAACCTCTCACCCCTATACTGCCCCCAGCTCTGTAACCCCTCACCCCCACCCGTATACTGCCCCAGCTCTGTAACCTCTCACCCCTACCCCCTATACTGCCCCAGCTCTGTAACCCCTCACCCCCACCCCTATACTGCCCCAGCTCTGTAACCTCTCACCCCTATACTGCCCCAGCTCTGTAACCTCTCACCTCTATACTGCCCCCACCTCTGTAACCTCTCACCCCCACCCCTATACTGCCCCCAGCTCTGTAACCCCTCACCCCCACCCCTATACTGCCCGCAGCTCTGTAACCTCTCACCCCTATACTGCCCCAGCTCTGTAACCTCTCACCTCTATACTACCCCAGCTCTGTAACCTCTCACCCCCACCCCTATACTGCCCCCAGCTCTGTAACCCCTCACCCCACCCCTATACTGCCCCCAGCTCTGTAACCTCTCACCCCCACCCCTATACTGCCCCCAGCTCTGTAACCCCTCACCCCACCCCTATACTGCCCCAGCTCTGTAACCTCTCACCCCCACCCCCTATACTGCCCCCAGCTCTGGAACCCCTCACCCCCACCACCTATACTGCCCCCAGCTCTGTAACCTCTCACCCCCACCCCTATACTGCCCCCAGCTCTGTAACCCCTCACCCCACCCCTATACTGCCCCCAGCTCTGTAACCTCTCACCCCCACCCCTATACTGCCCCCAGCTCTGTAACCCCTCACCCCCACCCCTATACTACCCCAGCTCTGTAACCCCTCACCCCCACCCCTATACTGCCCCAGCTCTGTAACCCCTCACCCCCACCCCTATACTGCCCCAGCTCTGTAACCTCTCACCCCCACCCCCTATACTGCCCCCAGCTCTGTAACCTCTCACCCCCACCCCCTATACTGCCCCCAGCTCTGGAACCCCTCACCCCCACCACCTATACTGCCCCCAGCTCTGTAACCTCTCACCCCTACCCCCTATACTACCCCAGGTCTGTAACCCCATGCAACGTGTCTCAGCCTATCCGGCATTTAGTCACGTGACATGTAGGACTCACGTGGCGCGTCTCCCTGGTTACTGTACGCAACCGGTTGCCCTGGAGACGCAGTATACTGTGCGCTGGGGCCTGCACAGCTCCCGGTCAGCATGAGCCAGACAGTGACTCACAACGTGGCCCCCGGGGGCCCTTACCGAGCGAACCGGCCATTCGACTTTCTGTACGGTAAGACTTCCCCGGTATCCTGACTCTGTACCCGCTCTGGGGACCCCGAGTGTTCCTCTAATTCAGTGACTGCCTTTATACCCTGTGAGGGTCCCCCTGTACTCTGTGAGTGCACCCTGTGCTCTGTGAGTGTGAGTGGCCCCCTGTACTCTGTCAGTGACTCCCTGCATTCTGTGTGTTTCCCCTGAACTCTGTTTTTCCCCCTGTATTCAGTGACTGCTCCCAGTGCTCTGTGAGTGTCCCCCTGTACTCTGTGAGTGTCCCCCTGTACTCTGTGAGTGTCCCCCCAGTACTCTGTGAGTGTCCCCCTGTACTCAGGAGCAGTGTATAGCTGTGGACATGCGCAGACGGGTTTGGGGAGTATGATAGAGCTGAGTGTCTGTGTCTCAGCTGCCCTGAAAGCCGCACGTCCTTTACATCTGTTACTCACCGCGCGTGTAACGGCTTCTGAGAGCCGTGATCCTTCTGTCTGTCGCTATATGTGTAACGTGCCCTGAGACCGTGTGACAGGGCCAGGCTAGCTGGCTCATGTGTCATATGAAGTTTAGCTGGGTCACGGAGCACTTTTGTGTCTGGTTCTGTATACTGTGACCCGGTAATATATTATATTGTGTTTATTGTGTAACCGGCCCAGAGACTGATGTGGCTGCAGCCCCAGCCTTCAAAGAGACGATCCTATAATCTGGCTGGGGCTCTTAATCAGCCAGCACAGCCCTGTCTGCCCAGACGGCACCCGCACTACAGGGGGGATAACACAGGTGGGGGAACCCATTGTATTCTGTAATCCCCTCACCTGATACATCCCCTGTATACTGATGGGATTTGTGATGGGATGTGGCTGATGGGATTGGGGGTTGGGTTCGGTACACATTGCATTGAGATTGTATAAAGTTCTGTGTGTTTGTAATAAAGAGAGTTCTTCTTGGTTTGCTACGAATGGTGGTCTGGATGATCCGTGGATAGCTGAGTGCGATCCGTATGAGGGACTGACTGGTGATTCCTCAGCCCTCAAACAGGGGGACCCGGCCTTGGGTATGGTGACCCTGTAACATTGGTTGGCAGCGGTGGGAAGAATCCCACGACTTGGGTGAAATCCAAACCACCAACTGGGATTGCAGACGAGAGACACCAAGAGAGCTCCTGGAGGTTTGTAGCAAAGGAAAGGCTACTCTGATTGCGGACTGCAGAGAGATGGACCGGCACCAGGATGCCCCAGAGGAGAGCCTCGGACTGAGTGCTCTACAAAAGAACATTCTATGGCACCTATCCCTGTACCCAGGAGGGGCTACATTGGAGCAAGTGATGACGGTGATTGAAATGTGTCACCAGGAACTGAGCCAGAGTGGGTCTGTATCTCCCAGACTAGGGGAACAGACCCCCAAAATATCATACCAGGATATCCAACCCTTCCGAGAACCAGAGGATGAGACAGACCGGGTTACAGCCGAGGTGTGTGAGCTGGAACACCAGCAGAGGCAGTCAGAATCTGCGCCTGCAGACTGGAGGGATGATTTCTCCCATCCCCACTTCGAATCATACTGGGCACAGTACTGGACAATGTGGGATATACGAGTTCCACTCCTGGGGGACAACCCGTTGCCGGAGTGGGAAGACGAATTGAGGGGTCTCATATATGCAGAGCTCGACCTCCAGAGCCGCTACCAGGGATTCTCCCAGCAGTTAGCAGGTGAAGACCACAGCGACCCTCTGATGCTGTATAGCCCCGTCGACCCAGGACTGATATATGATGCCTTCCAATTTGACTCGTCCTTCGGAAGCCCCTGCCAGTACCGCAGGGATACAATCTGGGACAACCGTGCAGAAGTCCTGGTTTATGCTATTCCCCCCGAGCTGGAGGCTGTTATGGATTGCCTGGTCCAAGAGGAATGGCAGCTCGAGAGGGACTATAAAGAATTGCTGCGGAGAGTGGAGCTCCAGGAGTTACAAGGAGACTGGGAGCATGGTACTACAACTTGCGGGAGTGGGACCGAGGTCCTCTTCACCTACTCCTCGGCCCCTGCCCTGGCGAGAAGAACCGAGGTCCTCGCCAGCAAAAAGAAGCGGAGGAGGAAGGCAAAAGCTCCGACCCAAGTCCCCACCAACAACCCTGGCTGCTCTACCCCAGCAGAAGAGATGACTGTCCCCACCGCCAGAGTAAGTGGCACAATCCCCCTCACCAAACCCTTATCTATGCTCGTAGAAGCCAGTGCCCCAGACTGTCCCCCTGATTTCCCGAGTGTCCTGGGAGAAGTCCGGGTCACTGCCCCAGAGGTTCCCACTGAAGTCCCCGGTGACCCGGTAGAGGCACCGTTCCCCGACCTAGTGAGGACGCCAGAGGGGCTGCCGAGTTCCCTGGGTCCTCTCAGTAGCCTGGCGCAGGCCCTGGTTCCTATCCCTGTGTTCTCCGAAGTGATCCCTGGTTCCCCAAGTGTCCTGGTAGAAGCCCAGGTCACTGTCCCAGAGTGTTCCTCTGACTCTCCCCGTGCCCAGGCAGAGGCACCTGTCCCAGAGAGGAAGATCGAGGGTCTGATTAACCCTCCCGGTGGTCCAGTATTGGCACCTGTCCCTGCCCCGGAGTATTCCCCTGGGTCCCCTGAGTACCCCGCAGAGCTGCTTAGCTCGCCCAATAACCCTGTAAGGGCACCTGTTCCTGTCCCAGAGTGTCCCCTAGGTCACTCCAGTGTCCCGGTAGAGGCCTCGCTTACTACCTCTACGTGTTTCCCTGGTTCCCCGAGTGCCCCCGGCCCGATCAGCAGGGTTTTCCTTCCATGCAACCGCCCTGGCCTGGCAGCTGCCCCAGACTCAGTTCCCAAGACTAGGGAGCAAGAGTCTCCAGGTGCCCCTGTTACCCCGGTGAGGGGGATAGCCATGTGCCCCCGGCTGAGCTGGGACCGTCCTCCAATTCACAGAGGACTACTGACTATCCTTTTGCGCAACCAGGGCCCTGGCCCACCTTCAATGGATGATTCTGACAAAGGGGGCCATGAACTAAGGCCTGCACCTGTGAACTTTGTCCACTCGGACAGCCTGCAGCAGACCCGTGTGGATCTGCCTGGTCTGCCGGACCGTTGGTCAAGGGGGAGATCTGTGACAGGGCCAGGCTAGCTGGCTCAGGTGTCATATGAAGTTTAGCCGGGTCACGGAGCACTTTTGTGTCCGGTTCTGTATACTGTGACCCTGTAATATATTATATTGTGTTTATTGTGTAACCGGCCCAGAGACTGATGTGGATTCAGCCCCAGCCTTCAAAGAGACGATCCTATAATCTGGCTGGGGCTCTTAATCAGCCAGCACAGCCCTGTCTGCCCAGACGGCCCCCGCACTACAGGGGGGATAACACAGGTGGGGGAACCCATTGTATTCTGTAATCCCCTCACCTGATACATCCCCTGTATACTGATGGGATTTGTGATGGGATGTGGCTGATGGGATTGGGGGTTGGGTTTGGTACACATTGCATTGAGATTGTATATAAATTCTGTGTGTTTGTAATAAAGAAGTTCTTCTTGGTTTGCTACGAATGGTGGTCTGGATGATCCGTGGATAGCTGAGTGCGATCCGTATGAGGGACTGACTGGTGATTCCTCAGCCCTCAAACAGGGGGACCCAGCCTTGGGTACGGTGACCCTGTAACAGACCGCGTGTCCCTTCTGTCTGTCGCCGTACGTGTAACAGGGGCCCCTCTTTATCTGGCATACTGAGTGTCTCGGGCGTCTCTCGGTCTCTGCTAATCACGTGCTGTCTCTTCATTGCAGACCCTCTGTACACCGTGTCTAGTGAGAGAGATCATGTACAGGCAAACATCAGAGCACGCGTGTCGTATGACCGCATGGTAAGTATTTCTGCACAGCTTTAAATGCGTCTCCGTCAGCTTAACCCCTTCTGGCCCCCAAAGTGGGGTAAATATATTGATGACGGGGGGGGGGGGGTGAATGCCGTGGCCCCATCGCTTGGTCTTTTACCGGCCGCTGAATTTCCGTTCCAGCAAAAGGTGTCCGAGTTCCCGACTTTGTTCAGTGAGCTGGTCCACTGGCCACGAATCACCCTGCGCCTGCAGCTCCAGGACCCTGTACCGCAGTTTATTGACCGCCGATGGAGGGGGCCAGAAGGTCAGAGGTCAAATGCTCTGAAGCAGCTGGCTGGGTAAGTGTCCCTCAGTCCCCAAAACCAAGGGTCCCACTCCCATGGTCATGGATGGGCCCATGGGAAGGATAGGCCAGGGCTGCCTCTGGGGGTCTACAGGATGGGGGATCATAGGACGGCGGCCAATGGCGAGGCTCCAAGTCGGTTTCATTATTTCATTAATTTTTCTTTCTGGCCCACAAACTTTCCAAAAACTTGCCTCTCAAACTGAGAGCTATCGGGTGTCTCTGCCCCCCCCGAATGTTATTATATAGTGACAGCCCCCACTATTTGCCCCTTTGGGTACTGGGATTGGGGCAGATTACTGGTGTAAAGGCTCATGCTCCCAGATAAGCCCCCGTTGGTTCATAAGGCTGTAGGGTAACTGGGGTATTAACAATATTCCGGAAGACTCCATGTTCCCCATAGCCCCCCAGCCCCCCCAGCATCACACAAATACGCCGGTTTTACGTCTCTCCTCCGCGTCAGCCGGCGTCTCTGCATGTTTCATACCTCCCAAGTGACCTGCTTTTCGCACTATAGTCATGATTTTTTAGCTTTTCTGGCCAGTGGGGATAGAGGCCAGATTGGGAGATCGTCTGACCTCCTCCAGCCGGCACAGGGAGATATAAAACCCCGTGATCGCCTTGTGGCGCTCTGACACCGAGAGCTGCGGGGGGGTCTCTTTTGGGTAAGGTAGATGTACAGTCCCAGCCCCACCTCCACACCATGTGTTATACACTGAACATGCGTGTTTCATACATGTAATTGGCTGCTGCTACTTTCGTGGCACTGAGCACGTGCGGGAAGCGCACCGACAAATGGCAGCTGGAGGAGGAATCACAGGACACAGAAGTCTCATTTCTAACTCCAGTAACTAAAGAACGTCCGCAGCGACGTACACGAAGTGTAATATATCACATATACTATGCGTTTAACATAAAGGATAGCCTGAAGCGCTCCTCCATCCTCTCCCGACTGTCTCTTTTGTAAGGAAGGTATTTCGATGTGTATGTATTTAGAAGTAAGGGACCGTAGGCCGCTATGGATCATGCCTAGGGGTCAGCCGCACACATTTAACCCTGCTGGGCCCTGGATCTTCTCTCTTAGATCTCAGACTTCGGGTCCCCATCCAGTCCCCCGACACGGAGATGTTTCTGGGAGAGACCGGTACAAGTTTTTTGAGAGGTAAGTAAAATATCAGATGACGATATCTCCTCAATTCAAACTGGGATTTATTAACCCTTAAAAGGAATAATAACAGCAGAGCCCAAAATACATTCTGATACAGAAGCAAAAGAGGGCCCTGCAGTCTAACGCAGTCTAACGCAGAAGATTATAATACGATATATATATATATATATATATAATATGTTATAATCCCCCATTTGTATCCTATGGGAGCGGCCGTCTTGACTTCCTTGTCTCAGCATCTTATTCCTCCCCATTAAGTTATCTCTCACTATTGTTAAGTTGCTGATTGGTTCGGGCACCCTTTGTTATGGAGGGGGGGGAATTGAGATATTAATTCTGGCTCTGCCACAGGCTGCCACTCATCTCATCTTCCCTGGGGTAAAATAGCCCTTTTATTTTAAACTAAATGTCTCCAAAACAATTACTTAACGGACAAAATAAGCACCATCTGCGCGTGGAAAGAGAGGCATCAGGGAAAATGGGGACTGGCCAAACCAAACAGGGATTCTTGGCAGGTGTGCTAAATTAGAAGCCCCCCCCAGTTCTCCGGACCCCCCCACTGTATTCAAGCAGCCCTCCCCTGCCTCATTCCCGATCGACCACCAATTAGATTGCAAGCTCACAAGAGCAGGGCTCACATTTAGCAGCGCTACAGCATCTGCCGGAGCTATATAAACGGATGTTCTGGACATGGCACTCGCTCCGCTTGCCCGTCTGTCTCTCTGACGGTTATTCTGTGTTCTGTTCCAGGCCGCTCATACCTTTCACCCAGCAGATGGCACCAAACGTGCTGCTAGCCATCCCACGGTGAGTACG
Source organism: Sceloporus occidentalis (assembly GCA_023333645.1). Classification (NCBI taxonomy): domain Eukaryota; kingdom Metazoa; phylum Chordata; class Lepidosauria; order Squamata; family Phrynosomatidae; genus Sceloporus; species Sceloporus occidentalis. The sequence goes on from JALMGF010000148.1 coordinate 1,463,230, forward strand.
TGCCGAATCTCTCGCCACCAGTCCTGGGGTTTCTCCAGACAAACTGTGTCTCAGACCAGAGCTAGACTGGGCGCAGAAAAGCCGTCCTGGCACTTTAAGGGCATCTGCCCGGGTATCGTCTCGTGGCCAGCGTACCCTGTTTGCCAGTCCAGGCCTGTCTAGGAGACCCGCGCGTGCTGGTGAACATAGAGGAGAACCTGGGCCAAATAAACGACATTTTATAATTATATAAATTATATTATCCATTAATCGACTACAACTCCCGTCATCCTCTGTCGCTCCTCTTGTTACCTCGTACCTTTATGTTTTGGGTAGAGCCGAGCCGAGCCCCCGCAGCCCGCGAGCGCCCACTCCTCTGGTCCGTACAGTGGGGATTCAGACTGATTACCGGGACAGCGAGACTCAGACGGACCCCTACAGCCCCGAGTATGTGCTGCGTCCCGGCTCTGTGCCTGAGGTACTCACCCTCGCCAATCTCACCTGGGGTAAGTGGACCTCCGGCAGAGGTGGCATTATTACTACCAGTAAGCGTTGGATCTCATCACATTTCACAACAAGGACTCACAAGGCTTGGGGTCTGAGAGCAAATCCGACAGGGCCGTTGTCATCACAGCGTTGCAGATTCTGTAACTGTAATTCTGAGATCCCCTGTATAATGTATAGATAAATCAGCGTGCCGGCCCCTGTATAATGTATAGTTAAATCAGTGACCGGCCCCCTGTATAATGTATAGATAAATCAGTGACCGGCCCCCTGTATAATGTATAGATAAATCAGCGTGCCGGCCCCTGTATAATGTATAGTTAAATCAGCGAGCCGCCCCCCTGTATAATGTATAGCTAAATCAGCGTGCCGGCCCCTGTATAATGTATAGTTAAATCAGTGACCGGCCCCCTGTATAATGTATAGTTAAATGTCTCTTTTGCTTTGGGGTCCCGGTCTCGCGATGCGGGGGCTGCCGATCGTTATGATTGACAGTTAATCAGCCTCGTGCTGGGTCTGGGGTCGGTGCCCCCGCTTTGTCTGCCGGATAACGTGACCCCCGCTCGTTCTGCCCTCATCCCTCTGCGTGTCCCTCGTCTCTCGCAGGCCGCGGCCTCCCAGCCGGGCTGGCAGAAGTGGAGATGATAGAGAGAGCTCGGGAGAAAAGGGCCTGGGAAGCCGCGCTGCCCCCCCTGAGCGACGTCTCCCTGCTGGAGAAGAGGAGGAAGATGATGGAGGAGCAGGAGAGGAAGGAGTGGGCTTTCCGGGAAAGCGAGATCGAGAAGTAAGACTCACCGCGCATGGGAGGGGAATTAGATCCCTCGATCGATCATCGAGTGGGGGGAGGGAGAGCGGACCCGGCAATTCTAATCATTTACATGGGAAAAATATCCATTTATAAATTAATCTTTATTAAATCCGACATTTTTAACCTGTTCAGGACTCGTTGAGGGGCAGCAGGTCGCACAAATGCCCTTATTGCCCCCCCTATGTCACGGCAGTAGAAAGTCTTTTAGGGGTGAATATCGGGGACGTCTCGTTTTGATCCTTTGCTTCCGTTGTTTGCGGCGTCCGTCAGGCTGCAGCATGCGCGGCTGGAGGTGCTGAAGGCTCTGCTGCAGAAACGTGCGAAGGCGCAGGGGGAGATGGAGGAACAGAGGCTGGACTCTCGCTGGTCCCGACTACAGAAGGAGAAAGAGGACAAAGTTAAGCAAATCCGGAAAGAGCACATTCGGGGTGAGTTATACCGAGTTCAGTAAATATTACGAAATGTAAAGATTTTAACGCCAAAGCTGCCCGCGGGTATCGGTCGGACCCCGCAGCCATGCGCGACCCTCCTCTGTAGAAAGGGGGTTCATACGGTGTGTGCTGATAAATTGCGGCACTCGGCTTCCTGAATTCGTCTCTTTTTGGGTTTTTCAGCGATCCGGAAGCTGACAAAAAGCGCGGAGAACGTGGAGGGCCGGCGGGAGACACGCGACGTGATCCACGACTACGCCGATCACGCCTCTCAGAGCCACGCGCCGCTCTCCAGAGTCGGCTACTTTCCCGACCGAAGCTCTGAAAACTACGTGGTGAAAAGCTCTTTCCTGAACTCGTACCAGGGTGAGGCCTTCATGTAAATCGCCATCACATACTGCAGCGCCGTACAACGCAGTAAAGGGAAAGTGTGTGCGGCGCAGGGAGGATGGACAGGCACTTTCTCTCGATAGAGTCCTTGAGTCCCAACTCCAAACCAAGCGAGCGGGCACTGCCGGGACAAGTGAGTGGAAGTCTCCTCCAACAACGCACCGCGGGCTGTGACTGTATCCACGCAGCCCCTGCGCAGGCATAAACGCCCTTACGGGGTCAGCCTGCCTGGTGAAGTTTTTTAAAGGGGGAAAAATATCTGTAAACACGCTTTTTTATTGTAAAATATGTCGGCGTTGGTTATCCTTTAATATGTAATAACGCTTTGTACTTTTTGGGATACGTTCAGGGCCGGATTGTCCGTTAGGAAGCGTAATGCAGATAAGATTCCCGGGGCTGCAGGCTTCAGTATATCACGCACTCCTCACTCACTCACCTGATGGCCACTCACTATCTATACATGAGAGCCGCAGGGCAAGCGTCAGATTAACGAGGGGTAACACACCTCCTCAGGTGCCACGGTTTTCGGGTTAGCTGCACCCGGTACTGGCTTTATCGCTTCTCATGATAGAAGGATAGTTTAGTTGTCGGCGCTGCACCCTGTCCGTCAGACCCCTGTAATTTCGCTCTTGTGTTTTGAGCTCCTTGCACCTGCCCCTGTGTTTGACGCTCTGTTTTTTGCCCCCACAGGGTTACTGGATCTAGAGGCAAGTCTTCCAGACTTTGTGACCCAGCCGCGTATTCGGGTTCCCAAACCAAGAACTGCCACCAAGGACGGCTTCCTGCAGCCAGCAGCTGCGCGCGACCGGGAGCTGGAGCAAGTCCACAAGGTTGGGGGTCTCAGCCTGTGACGGTGCGGGGGGCTTCTGATCATGAAACCTCTTGTATTCTACTGTATGTGGTACTAAACCACATTTGACGGATGCCGTCCTAAACGCCTCCACTCCTCTAGGGATCACTGAGTCCTAAAGGATAACTTCCAAGGTACCGATATACCTATATCGCTGAGTGAGCCGTGGAGGAGTACAGTATCCAATGCGCATGGTTTGCACCGTATGATAACGCCAGTATCATGCGGACCCCCAACGTGGGAGACAGCGTATGCCTTAACGATACTAAATAGTTGTTGGGGTCCCCAAGCCTTTTGACGTCGCCAGTGATTATCGTTCTATCGCCTGGGATCCAGACTCGCGCGAGTTATTTGTGTTGCTTCCAGCGATGGTTAAAGTTCTCCTAATTCTTAGTAAATTCCAGCAGAGAGGATTTAAGGAATTGATCCTTATCGAAAAATGACGTTTCTGTTGTTGAAGATTTTTTGGGTCTTTCAGGCTCTCCTGGCAAAGAAAGACGCGGCGGAAGAGCCGAAGAAGCCGCTCCGCTTCCTGCAGAAGATAGAGAAGCCGGCGCCTCGGCCCGCCACGCCTAAAGCGGAGCCACCACCGGAGGTGAGAACCGGCATCTGCCCCATGATAGACGATAGAAGAAGCTCCTCAGCCGCGTCCGCTCACCCGTCTGCTTCTGTGCTGGCCGGTCCCTGGTGCCCACCCTGCGCATGCTCCATTCATTCTTGTGTGCATGGTTGTTGTCACGTGTTTGAGGAGTCACTGCGTTGGCACGCGTGGCAGTCCTTGTTTCTGCTCCTTCTATCTGCCCCGGACCGTGTCCCGGTCCTGCCGCTCCGCTTCCTTTTGTCATTTCTGGTCCGGCGTCTCCTCGGGATTCTCTCTTCCAAGACGTGGCAGCCGGCCGCGGGGAGCTTGGTGTTCATACAAAGGCTTCAGAAATACTCAACTTATAATTAAATGGCATTTCTCCTCAGGGCGACGAGGAGAGAGAACTCGCTGTCATCTTCTTGCAGAAATTAATTCGGGGGCGAGCCGTACAGAACATGGTAATTCTCCGCGTCTACAGTAATATAACCCCCCAGCGCTGTATACAGTAATATAACCTCCAGCACTGTATACAGTAATATAACCCCCCAGCGCTGTATACAGTAATATAACCCCCCAGCGCTGTATACAGTAATATAACCCCCAGCGCTGTATACAGTAATATAACCCCCAGCGCTGTATACAGTAATGTTGGTTGGTAACAAAAACCCGGTTTTATCTCATTTTGCCCCCAATAACCCCCCTTTATCTGCAGACCTGGAGCCGCCGTTGCTGTCAGTCATGTGATATTTTGGGTGACTTTCCTGACTCAAACACCACACTGAGCTGATGCTTTATGGCATTGATAATGAAGTCCGTTCCTCCATAGACTTTCATTAGTCAGAGAGTCCAGCTAGGTGATTAAGACTGAGCCATTCTATTGCCCCCCACAGGCAGTATGATAAGGAGTCGGGGGGGTTAGTAGATCGGGGGTCAGATAACAGAGCGAGAATCATACAAACGGCTGATATGCAGCGGCCTGAAAACTTTATATTATGGGGCAAAAACTACAACCGGGGTAAAAAACAAAACAGAGCGATATTTATGAAAAATTATTTTTAATCTGATAGAAGGAATGGCGGGAGATCCGCTTTAAGTGAACGTCTCAAAGTCCCGGTAGAATATTTTACGGGTTCCCCGAGGTCTGTCATTATAACACAAATGCCCCGGATATGAGAGGCAACGTTTCTAATTCCCCAATCAAACAGAGAGCGGTGGGTTTAGAGAATAAGAGAATAATGGAGTCAAGAAAGAAATGAACCCCCTCACGGTGACCATTGTGAGGTGAGTGGGCGCTCACCTGCCACTTTCCCGTTTCAGATATTTGAAGGAAAGGAGAAGCGCGTGGAGCTGATCCGGGAGCTGCGCATGACGCATGCCCTGCAGGAGGACCGGCAGCTCCAGAAGCACGAAGAGGAGCGGCTCGTCCGGAGCCTTCAGCGGCAGCGAGAGATGAATGAACACGAGGTGCGTTACAGTGCGTGACGCGGTCCCAACGCATTTAACCCCCCGTTATCCCCCGATACATTTATCTGCAACCGAAAGCCAAGGTGAGGGATAGTCCGGAGAATACGTCCCAATGTGTCCCCTAAACGTATTGCCCTTATTATTGGGACGCCTGAAGTCGGTCCCCGCTTTGCCGCTTGGTGCTTGACAGCCTGGAGCGGCGCAGTCCGCGGGGTGCGATGGGGTTTGCTCCTCTTTTTGTCCTCCCCGCTGCTATTCGCTGTAATTGTCGTCCGCATAGAGAGCTGCAGAAGACGAGCCGCTCTCCGCGCTGGAGGGCGAGGTTCTCTCCGACGCGTTCGACTTCCTCTCCAAAGAGCTGGTGAGGCTGCAGGAGGAGCGGCGCATTCACGCCTTCGCCATGCTGGCCGAGCGACGCAGGCGCGTCCGGGAGGCAGAAGAGAGCGGAAGGAGGCAGGCGGAGGAGAGACGCCGGAGAGAGGAGGACGAGATCTTCAGAAAGGTGCGTCCCAGGAGACAGCGGGTCATTAAGACTCTGGAGAGTTGCGTGGCGTGGCAGGAAGGACCTTACCAAGTCCTAAGATAATGCACAGTACATTACCGCTCACCTTTTCAACAACCCTCTTTGTAAAGAAGTTTTACTTTAATGAGAGGGTTGTGGATAAGTGGATCAGCCTCCCAGCAGAGGTGGTAAAGGGTAATACAGTGAGGGGACTAAACACGCATGGGATAGACATACGGCTCCTGAATCTAAGACGAGACCAACGACTGATTAAGGTTTGAGTCGTTACAGCAGGAGAAACGGGCGACTAGACGGGGGCCGGATGGGGCCGATCTGCCGGCAGGTTCTGGGTTTATGTCAGAAATGATAAATATGAAATAAAGGCCTGGATGTATTAAGTATTCGGACGGAGATCACAATCGCATTGCTTTGATTACAGTTAAAGGGTTTGTAATGGTGGATATTAGAGGGGGTCTCAGTAAAATGTTTGGGGGGTTCCTGTCGCTCCTTCGCCCCCCTGATGTTGCTCTGCTGCGTCCGTCCCGCAGGTGGTTAATATCCATCAAAGCACCGTGGACTCGTACCTGGAGGACATCATTCTCCGGGCCGCCGATCGCACGGCCGAGGAGCAGACCCGCGAGGAGATCCAGCGCAAGGCAGAGGAGATCAATGACATCGCGTACGAGATGGAGAGCAGGTGGGTTTAGAACGCGCGACGTCTCGGCAGGTGGCAGAGAGCGCTGTGTTTGTCCCCGTTCATGTATCGCGCATGTTCCTCAGAACTTACCTGTAAGGCTTCCTGCCGCCTCACACGCGCTTTTATTCTTTGTCCGCAGACGCACTCGCATGCAGTCGGAAGAAATCGTGGCTGAGCTGGTTTACAGTTTCCTGATCCCTGAGGTCCAGAAGACGCATGCGCGGGAGAGAGGTGAGCGAGATCTCGCTGTCCAGAGATAAAAATAAATAAAGGCTCCAGGCACTCAAGGGTTCCGGCTCAGACTTTATCAAGTAAAGCCTTTATTTATTTTGATCTGCCGGGGAGCTGAGTTCCTTCGGTGTGTGCAGATTCCTCATTCTGGTGACTCGCTGTCCAGAGAAGCGAGCCGTTTGGTAATTGGGGGAAGCCGAGTCCTTGGCACTCTCTTCACATCCTGGAAACGGGATGTTTCTGTGTGAGCACAAGAGAAAACATTGGATGTCTTCCGTTGGGCCAACATAGAAAAAGATGTAACGTTACATAAGCTTTCAGAACCTCGGAGGTCTCCTCTTTAGACTCGCACCATTGTTATTAAACAAAATTGGTTGAACTTGGTCCGGCCCCCAACGCAGTCACCGTTAGTGGATGACGGCCCTCAGTAGGCTCACCGACTGCAACAGAAGAGGGGGGGCTGACAACAATTGCCCCCTGATAACAATGCTGGTGCAGGTGGCAGATTCCTACCAACCGCTCTACCCGCAGTATCACCTCGCGGACACTAGATGTCGCTCTAACGCCTCTGACACGCACTCACTGGTTGCTGGAAGCATGGCGCTCTATTAAAGGGACACTCACCCTTATGAGCACTTTAATGCATATTATCATATTGCCAGTGATGAGATGATACTGCTGGGGGTAGCCACAGAAGCCGTTACAGACCCAGGGCCCATCGTCAACAGGGAGGAGGCTGGCAGTCAGGCTTCTCCAGTGGCCCCAGTGATGGAGGCTTCCGTCACACATATCCTCGCTTCGAGGTCCCTTAAATGCCCCCCCAGCTGCTTCCTTTGCAGAAGACAAATCTCTGTCAGCCCCGGGGCTGGCTCAGCAAACCCTGCAGGTAGTTCGGACCCCCCCCAGCCTGGTTTATGGATCGTTAAACTAACCTGCATCCTGTCTCCAGGTCCTTAAACTTACATTGGATTTTATTGGCAATGGTTGCCTGGATTTGGTCCATTACTGTCTAATGCACCAGCTCTATGACATCACACCTCTGCCTGATGTCATTCCCTGCTGTCCGCCATACCACCACAGATGGCGTAGCTACAACTAGGGCTGTTTTCTTTAAAGGTGGTCTTTCACCCGGAAGCCGTTCTCCACGAATCAGCGGCTGAAAATATTTTAGACGGGGTAGCAGTTTGTAACCTTGGAGCGCGTGGCCCCTTATTACCCGTCCGCCTTTTACACCAGATCAAAAAACACAGAAAAATATCAGGAGCTGCAGCTTAAAATCCATCCTCCTGCTGCCAAAACACGCAGTTACCCAATTAGTGAGATCCCCGCAAAAAAGATTGCATAAAAAGGGCCGCTAATCAGGCGTCGGGGACAAATTCATCTCTAGGCTCAACTCATGACGGTCGCTTTATCCGTATGGTTTAGTTAGGTGTCCCATGTGCATTCTGAGCTGATGCCGGCAGATCGGCCCCATCCGGCCCCCATCTAGTCGCCCGTTTCTCCTGCTGTAAAGACTCACACCTTATTAATGTGTTAATGTTATTGTCCAGGTTTGTTTATTCGCGGTTGTAACCTTGTTAGTTTTCACTTCCCTTCTGTAACCGCGCCACGGAATCTGCCGGCGCTATATCAAAAAAAATCTACTGTCCCTTCCTTTACATTGTAAATGTGGGTGACGTCTCTGGGGTAATTACAGTGTCCCGCGGGTCCCCTCTCTGGGGTAATTACAGTGTCCCGCGGGTCCCCTCTCTGGGGCAATTACAGTGTCCTGTGGGTCCCCTCTCTGGGGTAATTACAGTATCCTGTGGGGGTTCTTTGGGGTAATTACAGTATCCTGCGGGGGTCCCTCTTCAGGGTAATTATGTTGCGCTTTCTCTGCCCGTGCAGTGAGAAAGTCCCAGCGGAGACACATTGAAGCTGCGCATCGTGTTATTCACCAGGACACGGAGACCCTTCTGAGTCCGACGGCAGGGCCTGGGGGGCCGTCTGGCACCGAGAATGACCTGGGTGCCCCGTCTGACAGCGCGAGGACACAGGAGGAGGAGGCAGAGTGACACCGCAGCACTGTACAATGTGTGTTATTATTTATATATCGCCGTCATACTCCGCAGCACTGTACAATGTGTGTTATTATTTATATATCCCCGTCATATTCCGCAGCGCTGTACAATGTGTGTTATTATTATTTATATATCGCCGTCATACTCCGCAGCGCTGTACAATGTGTGTTATTATTATTTATATATCACCGTCATACTCCGCAGCGCTGTACAATGTGTGTTATTATTTATATATCACCGTCATACTCCGCAGCGCTGTACAATGGATAAACAGGACATAACAGGCATACATCACAGAAGCAGTATGTAAAAATGCCTGCTGCCCCTTTAAACGATCGTCTAACGGAGCGTCTCGTTAAGTCGCAGCCCCGACCGTTGCTCTCAGCTTCAGCGCATCGTAAGGTGGCTGCGTGGGAGCTGCGATGGGGGTCTATGCAGCACAGAGAGCGGCCGGAAATCGTGACTGTTCATTAGAAAATGGGAATGTTGGGTAGAATGCTTTAAATTACACTGAGCAAAGTCCGCATGCAGATACACACATAGCGCACACACATAATTACTCGTTAACTCGTTAAAGGAGAACTATAACCTTTTAACTAAGTTAAACTCTTTAACTCCTTAACTAAATGCACGAGCTGTGAGCGCAGCGGGGGACGCCAGCGTCGGGAGCAAAAGGGGCCACAACCGGCATTACCTTCTCCCCATCCCCCATAATCCAGGAGCGGGCAGATTCTGAGAACAGGAAGGGAAGATGGCTGCCCCCATGTTGTACATGTTATAAATTATTGTTTTATATAGCACCATCATATTCTGTAGGGCTGTACAAGGGGTGTGCTGTTTGCTTTCCATATACCGTATTGGCTCGAATATAAGCCGCACTTCCCCACTTTAAGTCTTTAACCGCAGCGGTGCAGGGGACCCGCATCCTACTCTCCGATACGCTCAGACAGCACATATTGAAGGGACTCTCCAGTCATTCTATATTATATATATACCAGTATGTATGTATGTATATATATATATATATATATGTATATTATGTATACTTCAATGCATATGACAGCTGACAGGTCCCTTTAAATTTCCATGTGTGTCCCCCTTGCAAACAGATCGGGTGTATTGTGCAGAATCCCCCATTCCCCATCAAGCTGTATGCTATGCAGGCGATGTGCTCGGGGTGTGCGATCTCCCCCCTGTGCATGCGCAGAAACCACTCCCAATGATTATAATGTGAGCAGCCAATCAGCGGTAAAAAAATATCAGCTCTGGAGCTGCAGCCTCTCCTAAAGGTAAGTGACTTGGTTTTGTACAGCGCTGCGGAATATAACGGCGCTTTATATAATTATTCCTGGTTCAGGCCATTGGGCTGTCCCTTTAATAATTTAAATACCTATAGACCCTGTCCACCCTGCACACTGTATGGCGCAGCAGGTAGCCCCCGTTTACACCGATTTCTGCCGCTCGCTGTCTGTATTTCCCGCTTGGCCCGTCCAGCTTGCCGTACAAACTGGCGTCCGCGCTCCCACCGCCTGCCTCTCTGGCTTTTACTCCGATCGTTCTTTGTAACCGCAGAGATATCCAGATCTTTCCGTACCGCTAAGTGCAGCGCGGGGGCCGCAGAGAGCCGTCCTTGGCTCGTTGTACCGATTAGTAGGAAATCCTTGTACTCCGCTTAACAAAAGCGGCTGATTTCTAGGAATAAGAAATAAAATACACTCCGTGCTGGAGCGGCTCAGACACCTGAGAACACGCGGGGTGCGATGAAAGGCTGTTCATTTAGGTCTTTATGAATGTATAGTAATATCAGAGAGCCGGCCCCTGTATAATGTATAGTTGAATGAGCGAGCCGGCCCTGTATAATGTATAGTTGAATGAGCGAGCCGGCCCTGTATAATGTATAGTTGAATGAACGAGCCGGCCCTGTATAATGTATAGTTGAATGAGTGAGCTACACTTTCTGTTATTAACCTCATCCTCTTCACGCTCCTTTCCACCTCGAGCTCTTCCCTCCCTCCAAACCACTTGTAATCCCCGTCCCCTCCACTCCATAATCCCATTAACAGGGCTGTGCTTTGCTCCTGTAATGTGGTTATTGAATACATGATTATCGCTCATCCCGCGGTTATTCCGCCTTCCCAAATGCTTTCATTAACCGGGAGGACTTGTTTTGTCTTCTCAGGTGCCGTTGGCAGGAGACTCGCTGGAGTCCGGCGGCCGATCTTTGATTTATTTAAATCAAAAAACATCCGAAAAGGAAAAATCAAGGAATAAACTTTTTATCCCCGTCCCGATTCCTGGCTGTTTATTGTCAGCTTCTCCATCGCAATGTAGATACAGCAGTACCGGGTCTGATGACCACGAGATGACCGTTCCTGAGGATCTCACGCTATTCACTAAACTCAGGTCATCCTGGTACGAGTCTCAGCGAGCCCAGCAACTCCAAGCACTGCAGACAAATGAGAGAATAGTGAATCCCACCGGTCAGCGTTACGGGACCCCCAGATATGGAGGGATCAGAAAAGGCACCCCTGAACCTTCGTTTCGGACACCAAGGTTCCCATCCGTAGGTCGGGTTCCGCTTTCAGGGTTGACTTTATAGCCACCAACAAACAAGTCCTTTCGAGGAGATGCTGAGACCTTCGGAAATAATCATAAAATATATTAATAATAATAGTCCTGCACCCCGCGCTTTGTATGGAGAGGCGTTCTGCGTAATAAACAGATAACATCCCCCTCCCTGACGCTGGCCGGCAGCCACCCTCAGATACTTCTGTCCTGTTGCCCCTAATTAGGTTTCTGATGTCCTCGAGCCTCACCACCTGCCCCCTCGAGCCTTTTCCATCTCCTACCTTCCCTTTCTAACCTATTCAGGTTCTCTCCATTCACTGACGTCTCCCCATCCCCCTCCAAACATGCTCTCCCCTCCAAAGAAACCTCCCTAGATACCACATCCTCATCTACCGCCCCGACCTCCAACCCGCTGGAACAGCTACGGGGTCGCTCGGCTATGGAGCCTCTTCTCTATCTGCGCTTCGTGTCGGACAATTAACCTCTTTTGGGTTCCAGTCAACAACGCTGTCTACTTTGTTATTATTGTTTATAGTTTTATGTAGCGCCATCATATTCCGTAGAGATGTACATCCTTCCTGTCAAGCCATTCACCAAATCCTGCCACCTTCCCCTGTGAGATGTCTCTTTTCTCACACAGACACCCAAATACTCATCCACGCCATTGTGCTGTCCCGTCCTTAATAACTGGTCTCACCCCTCCCATCCTTCCAATCCTTCCTGGTTTCCTCTACCAGCCTCATTTTGTTACCCCATTGCCCTTTACCTACTGACCCCCGCGTTGGTCCCTCGACTGGCTCCCCATACCCCCCAAACCCCCTATATCTCCGCTCTTGTCTCCAAATACCCTCCTAACCTCTCTGGTCTTCCTGCTTTTTCATCTCTCTTGAACCTCCATCACTTTTCTCCTTTTACATCAGATTTTACCCCAGCTGCACCTCTTCTCTGCCCCGCTCCCCCACACTCTCCCCTCCAGGTCTGTAAGTTCCTGGGATCAGTCTCTGCTGTCTCTGCTTTGGGAACACTGAGAACCTCGAGCATTATTGTAACGGATGTGACAAGACCGTCTTCATCATTGTGTCTACAAATCAAGCAGACCGGTGCGGAGTGTGAGAGCCAATGGGGGCCCCTGGGGCCCTGCAGCGTCCCAGCCCCACATGAAGCTTCACTAAATCTGACTGATTACCTCATGATACATCCTCGTTACATTCTAACTCTACATTCTAATTCACGGAGGCCGCGTATTGCTGCTGCTTTAACACGAACATCTTATCGGAAGGCAGAGGCCAGAGGGAGGGCTGGCAGCCTACGGCCTGGGGGGCAAGTCTAGTGAAGTGGCCCATTGCACCACTGAATTAGCCCACCATCCATGCCCAACTTTTCCTGATTTTCTAATGCATATTGATGTGATGGGATTGGGAGTAATCCGTACACTAAAAAAACATACACGGGACGCCTAAAGCCACAATTTACTACCACTAATCCTTTATAATAAAATATGCAGATTGAAACTGAATGAATAACAGAAAACCTTTACTTTTCCTCTCACTGATTTCTGGGCCTAGAAAGTTTTGTCCTCAGAAGTGACCACAAATTCAGGAGGGGGTTTTATCTCCTGGATAAGTGAAAATGAAATAGTTCAATTTATTCCTACAGTAAGTAAAGTGCCAGAAAACAGACAACCAAATACACACCAGGACAGTCTCTGCCACACCGACACCCAAACACACACACACACACACACACACACACACCAGGACAAACTCTGCCACACCGACACCCGAACACACATACATACATACATACATACATACACACCAGGACAGGCTCTGCCACACCAACACCCAACTGGACGAGAAATTGGCTATAAAAGCCCCTGGTTTTCCAGGACAGATGCTCAGGGCAGGAACGGACAGGGGATAAATTTCCACATTGGCACTTTGAGGTCAGCGGCCAATTAATCACGTGTGTGCAGCTACACGCCACATTCTAGTCTATTGCAGCGTATCGCACGTATCCAGCAGACGGACTAAGGCATTGGATCAGTGGTTATATTAAGGGAGAGGCACAAAGGGCACCGACCGGCCCACCGGGAATTTAATGGTTGTACCCAATGGACAATCTGGCCTGGCTGAGGGGCTGGGAACTCTTTGGTTTTGACTTGGAGTCCCGGGTTGATCATAGCTTCCCCAGGGTCTCTAGGTCACTTTCTCTGGGCTGGAGAGTAGCATTTCGGGACACCCACTACCTACCCAAATGCCCTCGTCCATTACTGTCCCCTCCTCCACTGATGGCTTGCCCTGCGCAGCATGAAAACATCCCCACCAAGCGATCCTTGCAGCTACATAAATAACCATACCATAGCAACCAACAGAATGGACCAATCAGCAGCCATCACTTTTATATACCTAGTACCCCGACTTATTTATAGAACATGTGCTTTTCACGTCAATGATCAGGGACTGTTCTCATCTCCGAACATCTCTTCGCTATTCAGATGTTAAGAAAACATTCTGAAATCTATATAATAATCTATAATATAAATAATAATGTACATTTTTTTCGCTCTCCTTGGAATAAAGGGAAGTCTTTATGTTATAACGTGAACGGGGGTCCCGCGATTGAATAGCCGCCCCAGAAACATGTTTTTTAATGGATTTTCTCATTATTACGTCTGAAGAATGGTTTTCTATACCATCAATAACAATCTGCGGTAATTGCTTCGAGGAATCACAATAACCGTTCCGCTGTCCGGGCCGCGTATCCGAGGATATGGAACCCGGAACATAATGGGAAGCGGTTGGTGATTAGATGTCATTTTATAAATTATCAGTAAATGTCACCCGCGTTTTGGTGGCTTAATTATATTTTTTATTAGAAGGTCAGATCCTTAATTATGAACGTTTCCCTTTACCCCCCCTGATGGACGGCTTTGGGGAGTTAAAAGAGCTTTCTGGGGAATGAGGATCTCATGAGTTGTATGTTTGGGGGGCAGTTGGACACCGGCGTAACCCGATATATTTCCTACAAAGATGATTTCATCAGCTCATGCTTACACCAAACACTAACACACACGCTCTAACTTATGCTGACACTCACACACTCATGCTGACACCATACACTAATACCCGCCCATACTCATACTAATATCACACAGTAACGTGCACAGACACATGCCAAAACCATCCACTCACACATGCTATATGTATATGCGAGAAAGTGTTAGCATGTGTGAGTGGATTGTCTTGTTCCTGTGCATGTTGCTATATGGTATCAGTGTGAGTGTGTGTCGGTATGTGGTATTATGAGTGTATATGTGTGTGAGTGTTAATATGTGTGGCAGTAACCCAAACTCGCTCGAACCTCACTCTAACGCTATACAATAACGTGCGCACATTCTAACAACGCGCGGTTATACGCACACACACTTCACTGCAGTTCTCTCTCCCCCTCTCGCATTCTCTGTGCCGCTGGGCACCTGCACGGCCCTCCGCGTAGAATGCCCTCGGCCAGCCCATTCACAAGGCTCTCGGCGGCGCTCCGTTTTGGGTAGTCACAGCAGGCCAGCTCTTCTGCACCCTACGCTCCTAGACCCCAGCCAGGCCTTCCAGAATGTGTGCGTCACGCTGCGATCCATCGGATAAACAGCTTTACATCAGTACAGACGCATTATGAGTGATAAAGTGCATTATTCAGAACATTCTATACTGTTCCGCACAATTAAGCGCCATCTTCGCGCATTCCCATCCATCGCATTCTCATCCGCCTGGAAGAAGATGGGGGACCCGTGACACGAAGCTCCGCTGGTGGTCCCGTAAATGGCTTCCACCGCCCCAAGCCCATGTTGGCGACCAAACACCCCTTGATAAAACTCACCTGTGCTAAGGCTGCACTCCCCACCCCCCCATCACTCGACTGGTCCAAGTTGGACCGGCTCTGTTTGAAGAACTTGGAGAGGCCCGGAGGGCAATCGTCCCCCTTGCGGCTCTCCGCATCTCCATGGTGGCCACCAACCCACCAACACTGAGCACGGCGTTTATGTCCCACTGGAGGCCGGAGGGAAGCTACCGATTCCCCCAGTATTCTAACCCGGACTCCGTAAATACCCCCATGTCTGACCCCCGCGGCCCAATTTGGAGACAGCTCTCTGACCTCTGTTCTTCTGACCTCATCCCGCGTGGTCCTCACGATGTTTGAGTCTCTCAAACCACATAAAGGCTCCTTTGTTTGCGTTAATGAGCAGCGGAAACACTAAACGGCGTCACTGCGAGTCTCCAACCAGAAGAACGGCCGTTCGTACGACGCCTAACGAGGCTTCTCACATCCGACGTTTCTTCAAACAGAACAGAGATCTGCGATAAAATAAACATGGAGGATGAGACCGATTCACCGAGCCTTCCTCACGAATGGAGCGCACCACAATCATTTATTATTAATGCTATTATTATTATTTATTATTACTTTATCAATTTTATTTATTATGAATTCCCTGGAAGAAAAAACAATCTAATTATTTCCGGAAAGAGGTTCCAGGTTCGGCGGCACCAGGAACGAGGATTCGAACGCCGCATTTGGTGCTTAACATGTTAAAATCCGCAACAGAGGGAACAGCAGCTTTAATCCGCGAATAAAAGAAAAAGTACTTGGGATCTTCCTTGGAACCTGGGCAGGGAGTAGGCGGGCAGCAGGTGGAACGGGGGCAGGCAGGTAGTGGGTGGAACCTGGGCAGGGAGTAGGCGGGCAGCGGGTGGAACCTGGGCAGGGAGTAGGCGGGTAGTGGGTGGAACCTGGGCAGGGAGTAGGCGGGCAGCGGGTGGAACCTGGGCAGGGAGTAGGCGGGCAGCGGGGGGAACCTGGGCAGGGAGTAGGCGGGCAGCGGGTGGAACCTGGGCAGGGAGTAGGCGGGCAGCGAATGGAACGGGGGCAGGCAGGTAGCGGGTGGAACCTGGGCAGGGAGTAGGCGGGTAGTGGGTGGAACAGGGGCAGGGAGTAGGCGGTAGCAGGTGGAACAGGGCAGGGAGTAGCGGGTGGAACAGGGGCAGGTAGCAGAGGGCACTGAACGTCACCCGGAGGTTAAAAAGAAAGTAACGAGTCCCCCGAGACTCCGGAGGGAAAGCAGCCAGACGGGGAGGCGAGATCATTCTCTGTTCTCCTGGTTTTGAGGGTCGAGGACGCAGAGTCTGCCGAAAGCCAACAAATCCACTAGACTAGACGGGACCGCTTACTGACAGCTTTAATTGCTGCATGAGTTACAGATTATGTTATAGGGCTTGGCTCACAAGCTAGCAATCGATTTAACCTCTGAGGTGCCAGCAGAGAGGGCTGTTTTCCAGTCAATTATCCCAAGATGAATAACATCCAAATAGATGTTAATCCGCCGCACAGTGGGGTTCATCCACCAGAGAGAGCAACCTCTTTGCTGCCCTAAATACCCTAAAGACTCACGCTTCTTCTGCCCACTCTTACTATGCCCCACTGCAGAAGTATTTCCACCCCCACTGGGTGTTTGTTGAGAGGTAAATTCACACCGGCCCACTAGATTTGGTGCTAGAGGGGTGAATGATGCACTGCCCAGCACTCAAAGGGTTAATTAAGTCCCTGCATGAAATAAACAGTTACCATAGTGATAGAATGAAGCTTTACGGTAGACTTGTGCATTCGTCTTCGGGCGAACATGAAAACGAGCACGAAGAGGCCGTTTTTTTGTTCGTTCCGAAGGAACGTAGAACAGAATACAGTGCCGGCAAACCGTAGGCGAAGACGAAGACTCACAATCACGAAGAATCGAAGATTCTTCGTGATCGTCTTCGTTTTTGCCGCGCAACCGCCAAAATTTCAAACAGGAGTGAGCTGATCCTCGTCTGTCCAATCAGCTCACTCTTGTGACGTCACGCTAAGGGTCTCGTCCAATGCCTGTGCTGCTGTTTTTTGAATTCTGAAGGCGCCTTTATAAGACCAGAGCTTGCCTGAGAGATCCATTCATTTTTCGCTGTGACTGCTTTGGCAACACTGCTGTGCTGCATCCGAGCGTTACAGAGAGAGATTGTTCTGTTCTGTGTGAGACTGGTAAGCCTTAGCCTGCCATTTCTCACTGTGTACTTCATCCTCACTTCAGTGCTACTTAATTAATATATTTAATAATAATAATTTGATTAATTTAATTTTTTTAAAATTAATTTGTCATCAACTTTAGTGTAAGTGCTGTTGAGTTGACAGTGCACCCAGTGCCTCAGTGGCACTGGGGTGCCCTTGCCCTGGGCTGGCACTAGTGCCTATTGCCTGTCCTGCTTAAATAAATTAAATAGAATTTATAAATTACAATTTAATAGAATCTATAATTTAATAGTTCATTATAATATTATATATATATATATATATTTGTCAGTCATATATATATATATACTATAGTATACTAGTGTAGAGTGTACTGTAGACATTCATCTACTAGTGTCTAATTTAAAATCAGTAATATTAATTAATATAATTAATAATTGAATTCATTATAAAATTATATATATATTTGTCAGTTATAGTTAGTAATAGTATACTAGTGTAGAGTGTACTGTAGACATTCAGAACATCTACTAGTGTCTAATCTAAAATCAGTAATATCAATAATTCTCTAATTCTTTCTTATCTTAATAGTTAATTAAATTAGCTATAAATAAAAGTAATAATATTAATTAATTACTACTAGCGTATAGTTCAGCTAATCTTATTAGTACTGGTGCTGCAGCTCTATAGTTTGTGCTTTGTTTTAGCAACAGTAAGAGACCAAGTCAATTTTTCTTAATTAATCTTTCATTTTATTTCATTTGTTTTGCTCACCTCAGTCCATCAGTGAAGTGAACTTGTTGGGCTAGTGAGTGCAGCCGCATAAGTGCTGTGTTTTTTTTTGATCAGCAAGCAGTGACGTTAACTGTTTTGCAAAGATTTTCTCATTTATTTTACATTTTATTTCAATTTTATTAAAAGTACCCTTAGTGTTTTGCTCACCTCAGTCCATCAGTGAAGTGAACTTGTTGGGCTAGTGAGTGCAGCAAGCAGTGAAGATAACTGTTTTGCTGTGACATTTTATTTTATTTCTAATTCTTTTCAAGAAAAATTGACTGTGACGAGCTGTACTAAGCAAAGCTTCAAGCTACTAGCTGTAGTACTAAAATAATTCTAATCTTCTTTAATCTTAATCTATAATATATTATAAATAATAATATTCTAATTCATAATCTATAATATAAGTAATTCTAATTCTAAATTCTAATTCATAATCTATATTCTTCTATCTATAATACATAATATATAAGTAAATTAGTTCTAATCTATTAATATTATATAACTTAATATTAATTAATAAATCATATACTGAATCTGATTTAACCTCACTTTAGCTTAGTGGGTTTGAGAGCGTCTGCCTAGAGGTAGACTTATAGTAAGGAAATATAGCTTTAGGCTAGCATAGTGGTAGGCTAAGCTCTTAGGCCCGTGTAAATTCAAATTAAAAATAAAATACTGCTAGTTATTAAATAGTTAATCTTGAGTTAATAATTTCAATAACTTTAGGATTTTGGCAGATTGCACACAGCACAGTGCAGTAGTGCATAGTTTTACTTTTTAAGCAGTAGCACTGAAGAGAACTTCCTCTAATTTTTTTGTCTTTAATTCGTTTTTCCTTTTTTTTATTTTTATTTTTTTATTTTTTTTTTATAGTTTTTTAAACACTACACTACACTACACTACACTACACACACAACACAAAATTTGAAATGGATCCTCCTTTTGGGACTAAGGAGGGACAAGCTCCATCTACCACCACCACCACCACCACCAGCACCACCACCAGCACCACCACCAGCTCTAAGATGCAGCCTTTGCGTCAGTCTAGTCGGCCAAGTAGGCCAAGCTCTCGCTTATCATTTGGGGAAGCATTGCTTGAAGGATCATCAAGTAAAGGAAAGGCACCAAAAGCAGGCAGTAGTAGTGCGGCTAGGCCCACAAGCTCTATGGTTTTTTACGGAAAGCCTAAAGCACCAGAAGCACGTTCAAAGTTAAAGGGTAGCACAAGTAGTACCAGCCCAGTGACTAAAAAGAAGTGCCTTTTGCCCCAAGCAGCATCTTCCCCATCCACCAGCAGCATGCAAGGTACCAAGCAGAGCTAAATTAGCAGCAAGACTCAGAGGGGTCCCAAACCAAAGCGATCTCATTCCTTTGTAGGGAAAACCACCACCACCACCACCCCCGCCTCTACCACCACTAGTGCTGCGCCTACTGTTCCCACTGGTACCGCCACGCCATGTCCTCCTAGTACCTCTAGCAAGCCACCAAGTCCTTACAAAATTTTTGTAAAGACAGTTAGAGAGAGGGCTACACATAGTGGAACTCCACCTAGCGAGGTAGCAGAGGAGCCTGAGACTGAGAGGCCAAGTGCAGAGTCTATTCTTCCTGCTCGCACTACTACTAGTCACGAGTCTCACGACGATATCAGTCTTAGCTCCAGCCTAGCAGGAATTCCATTCGATCTGGCTAATGAAGAGCTAGACTATGAGCCAGAGGAAGTAGAGGAGATGAGTGGTCAGGAATCAGATTCCTCAGGGAGCAGTGTCCAAATGACTAGTGCACAATTTTCCCCTGAGCCTCCACCTTCTCCGCTACGATCATCACCATCACCACCACCAGCAGCAGCAGCAAAACCTAGCAAATCTAAAGCAATTAGCAGTCCCACTATGGCCAGTACTGTTACCACCAGTCCCACCACCACTAGTTCTGCCTCTGTTCATCCACCCCGAGCAGTAAGAGCAGCACCCAAGGCACACTCCAAGGCTATGCGCGCCCCAATTTGGGAGCACTTTGAAAATGTTGAAGAAGGGCGCTATGGAAAGTGCAAACATTGTGGGAAGCTAATAAGCAGAGGGAAAGTGTCTGGCCATTTTACCAGTGCTAGCATGAAGCATCACCTCAGCACTCAACACAACGCTGTGCTATTGGGGAAAGATGCAGAGGTAAAACTTAGTGCAGGCAGCATAGCTGGTGGCCGTGGAAAAACCCCAACAGCTGCTTCTGAGCCAATAGCAATAGAAGCAGCAGCAGCAGCAGCCAGTGCTGGCAGCCAGAGACCAAGGCAGGTTGGAGCACTGCATGCCCAGCCCACCCTGGAAGAATTTGGGGCATTCCACTCCAAGAGAACGATGCCCAAACAGCAGGCCAATAAAGTAACGCGACTTATTGGTCAGTTCATTGCTGTTGGAGGGGCATCCTTCTCCATGATTGAAGGGGAGCCTTTCAAACAATTGATGGCGGCTGTGGCTCCACAATACACAGTTCCGTCACGTTCCACTTTCAGCAGGAACATTGTCCCCTCGCTGTATCGGTCCTGTGTTGCAGCAGTGAAAGAGGAGCTTTCCAAGGCTGCTGGTCAGTGTGTTCATTTCACTACAGATTTGTGGAGTGCACCTAGCGCCCAGCATGCCTTTCTTTCTTTGACAGCACACTGGTGGCAGCCCGGTGTGTCTAAGGAAGTTGCTGCAGCAGGCTACCGATCATTCCTTCTCCATGCAGAAGTGATGGATGAAAAGCACACTTCCCAAAATATTCTGCATGCGATTAGGAAAATGTTTAGCCTTTGGGTGGGAGCAGAGGCGGGCACCAATGTTGAAGTTGGTTTTGTGGTAACTGACGGAGGTGCCAATATGGTGAAAGCGCTGCGAGATGGTCATATTGTTGGTGTGCGCTGTGCAGCCCACATCATCCATCTTGTAGTGAAGGCAGCAATGTCAGAAGGAACTAATGTGGCAGCAGTAGTTCTGTCCCGCTGCAGAAAGATCGCTGGGCACTTTCACCATAGTGTTAAGGCTAGCCAACTTTTGAGGGAAGAGCAAGAGAGGTCAGGTCTTCCCGTACACTGCCTACGTCAGGATGTCAGTACACGGTGGAACTCCACGTTAGACATGCTAGAGAGGATTTTGGAGCAGCAGAGGGCAATCCATAATCTTGCCTCAGAGCACAATATTGGGATTACCTCTCCATTGAATAGGGAGGATTGGACAGTGATCGCCCAGCTAGTGGCAGTCCTTAAACCATTCAGGGATGCCACAGAAAATTTAAGCTCAAACACTGCCAGTCTGGCCCAGGTAATCCCAGTGTTCTCCCATCTAGGCAGCAAGATGGATGTGTTCCTTGGAAACCGTGAGGCTGTTCAAGGTGGCACTCTACATCCTGACGTAGCAGCCATAGTCAGGAAGCTGAAGGATCTGCTAAAAGTACACCTTCGCAAGCGAATGGAAGAGAGTCCCGAAATGATGCTAGCGTGCCTTTGTGATCCAAGAATTAAGGGAAAGCTAGCTTTGAAATTCAATGTTCTCAGTAGCTACCGGGAGCAATTGGTCAACAAGGTGCGTGACTGGCAGCGTAAAATGGGAATGCTGTCCGAGGAGGGAGAGGTGCAGGAGGGGGAAGAGATGATGTGGTCTGCTACCCCTAGCAGCAGCATCAGCAGCAGTGCCACAAGCAGCACAACACAGCTGAGTGGAGCAGCTGCGTTTTGGGAAGAGGCACTTGGCAGTATAGTTGGACCATCTGACAGAGCTAGCAGCAGAAAGGAGAGTAGTGCTGCTGAAATGGTCAAACTTTACCTCTGTGAAGTTCCTTCTGCGCCTAATGTTGATCCTCTTAGCTACTGGGATGAAAAGAAGAGTGTGTGGCCTGCACTCTCATGGGTTGCGCAGCAGCTTCTATCATGTCCGCCAACCACTGTTCAAAGTGAGCGCGTGTTTTCTATGACTGGAAACATACTGAGTCCACAGCGCTCACGCATGGCACCTCATCTGATGGAGCAGATTGCCTTTCTTAAATTCAATCTGCCCAAATTGGGTTACCCAGCTCTTAGCTTGGAAAGTTAAATTTTTTCTCTCTAATGTTTAAGGTAGTTTCTCCCCCTGGTTGCACTTGCTGCGGTGTGGCAATGCCTGCTACCTCCGCTGGTGTAGCCAATTTACGCTAGGGCCTAGTGTCTGAGCTCTGTAAGTCCGCTCCCAAACGCCTAGGACTGACAGTCTTTGGATGCTTTGCCCTGGGGTGAAACAGGTGAGTGGGTCGTCAATTGCCCACTCATTCACCTTTTTCCGTTTCCAACGCTGCTGCTGGTGGTGGTGCCAGTATCTTTTGCCAGTTCGCTTCCTGGCTGAAATCATGCCTCAGATGTCCCTAATGGAAAGGGTAGTTTCTCCCCCCTGGTTGCACTTGCTGCGGTGTGGCAACGCCTGCTACCTCCGCCGGTGTAGCTAGCTTATGCTAGGGCCTTGTGTCTGAGTTCTGTAGGTCTGCTCCCAAACGCCAAGGACTGACAGTGCTTGGATGCTTTGCCCTGGGGTGAAACAGGTGAGCGGGTCGTCAATTGCCCACTCATTCGCCTTTCCCAATTCTGCTGCTGCTGGTGGTGGTGCCAGTGTCTCTCTTCAATGCCAGTTCGCTTCCTGGCTAGTGTCATGCCTCGAATGTCCCTGATGGTAAGGGTAGTTTCTCCCCCCTGGTTGCACTTGCTGCGGTGTGGCAACGCCTGCTACCTCCGCCGGAGTGGCCAGCTTACGCTAGGGCCTTGTGTCTGAGTTCTGTAGGTCTGCTCCCAAACGCCAAGGACTGACAGTTTTTGGATGCTTTGCCCTGGGGTGAAACAGGTGAGCGGGTCGTCAATTGCCCACTCATTCGCCTTTCCCAATTCTGCTGCTGCTGGTGGTGGTGCCAGCATCTCTTCTCTGCCAGTTCGCTTCCTGGCTAGTGTCATGCCTCGAATGTCCCTTATGGTAAGGGCAGTTTCTCCCCCCTGGTTGCACTTGCTGCGGTGTGGCAACGCCTGCTACCTCCGCCAATGTAGCCAGCTTACGCTAGGGCCTTGTGTCTGAGCTCTGGAAGTCTGCTCCCAAACGCCAAGGACTGACAGTGTTTGGATGCTTTGCCCTGGGGTGAAACAGGTGAGTGGGTCGCCAATTGCCCACTCATTCGCCTTTCCCAATTCTGCTGCTGCTGCTGCTGGTGGTGGTGCCAGTGTCTCTTCGATGCCAGTTCGCTTCCTGGCTAGTGTCATGAATCAAATGTCCCTAATGGTAAGGGCAGTTTCTCCCCCCTGGCTGCCTCTGTCTGCGGTGTGGCAACGCCTGCTACCTCCGCCGGAGTGGCCAGCTTACGCTAGGGCCTTGTGTCTGAGCTCTGGAAGTCTGCTGCCAAACGTCTAAGACTGACAGTGTTTGGGTGCTTTGCCCTGGGGTGAAACAGGTGAGCGGGTCGCCAATTGCCCACTCATTTGCCTTTCCCATTTCCTTTTCCATTTCATTATTTTCCTTCTGATACACAACCAACCAAACATAACACACACAATAACACATATAACACATATAACACACAGTGACATCACACATAACACACATACACACACACTTACAATGCACAAAACACAAGGACCTTTTCCTTGTTATTTGCCCTGGCCTTCACTCACTAATAGCATTACATTAACACTATAACTCACACTTCACCCTATAACATTTTTCCATCCACATACCTGCCAACAGACCCAACTTTTTCAGGGACAGTCCTGCTTTTTTCCAGTCCTGTCCCATCTAATTTAGCTAAACTAGGTATGCAAAATGCAAATACACATAGGTAGTTATAGCTCGGTAGGTAACGCTACTATAAACATTTAATAAATATAATCAAGTACTAAATAATAAATCTAACTTTAAAATACATTTAAATAAACCCCTATTTTTTTTTTTAAAAAAACATTAAAATTAAATTATTATTATTTAGACATAATCCATCTTTAACCAAACCAGTGCACTGCTACTAATCTTAAACATAACCGTACATTAACCCTAAGCTATTTTTTAGTTCTTGTCCAACATTTTTCCATCAGCATACCTGCCAACACACCCAAGATTTTGGTGGACAGTCCTGCTATTTTCCAGTCCTGTCCAATAAGTAAGTTGGGTTGTTGCAAAGTATGCCATTGTAAATAGGTAGCAAATGTTAGGCATGTAAAGTGGTCCAAAATCAATTTAAAAATGTAAAATATTCCCTATTCTTTTATTAAACATCTATGGACAGTACACCTCAGTACGTGTGTGCAACTCTATTGGTCGTTTCGGCAGGGGGCTCGCCTGCCATCAACGAATGAAGTGCATTCTGCAGTTCTGCAATTCACTCGTTGATGCCAGACCAGCCCCCTGCCGAAACGACCAATAGAGCTGCACACACGTACCTTCACGGCAGCTGCTGCTGCTGTGATGTGTTATTAACCCCGTATTAACCCCTGCTAGGCAACCAGGAGGAAAACGAAGATTAAACGAGCACGAAGAATGTCCGCGAATATTCGCCCGAAGAGAAGACAGGAACGGGCGAATATTCGCGGAATACGAAGATTTTTTTTTCCCCGAAGACGAGCACGAAGACGAACACGAAGAGCCCCCTGGTGCCCAAGTCTACTTTACGGGAGCTGTGTACATGTTGCTATGGTAACTGAGGAGCAATGGAAGCCAGCCTGGAACCATTCATGGGAAAACAGCCAGATTATTTTTTATATATCGCCGTCATACTACGCAGCGCTGCACTATGTGTGTTATTATTTATATATCGCCATCATACTCCGCAGCGCTGTACAATGTGTTATTATTTATATATCGCCGTCATACTCCGCAGCGCTGTACAATGTGTGTTATTATTATTTATATATCGCCGTCATACTCCGCAGCGCTGTACAATGTGTGTTATTATTATTTATATATCGCCGTCATACTCCGCAGCGCTGTACAATGTGTTATTATTATTTATATATCGCCCTCATACTCCACAGCGCTGTACAATGTGTTATTATTATTTATATATCGCCATCATACTCAGCAGCGCTGTACAATGTGTGTTATTTATATATCGCCGTCATATGCCGTAGCGCTGTACAATGTGTGTTATTATTATTTATATATCGCTGTCATATGCCATAGCGCTGTACAATGGGAAGACAGGACATAAGTAGTATATAACGTAGCAATTTGAAACTGAAACATGTGAGGATGGCCCTGTACACAGGAGCATACAATCTAGATCTTCGGCATCCAAATTATTCACAATAATATATATATATTTTTTTTTTAAATTAGATCCAAATATTCCCAGAATTTGATTGTTTAATTACTTCACACGACTTTATCTCCACAATCACTTCTTTCATTAGTCATTAACCCTTCCAGGTGACTACTGCCAACAAAGTAAAAGCATCAGCATGTCGCTCGCCGTCGTGAGGCCAGCTGCCGGGAAAAGAAACGTCCGATCCCTGCTAATGTGCGGGAATCAGTAATTGTGATGTCAAAAGAGAAAAGTAGTCAGAAAATCAGCCAGACTTATAAGTGTGATGAGAGTTGTTATCCACACATGCAGATGCACCAGAGGGGTATGAAGGGGGGGGTCATTCTTATGCAGATGTGGATTTTTTCCTTTAGATAGTGTTATTCTATACACATATTTAATGCATTTAACCCCTTCTTGTGTGCTGACCATGACACATCTCCTCAACTGGTGGAAAGAGAGGGGTATAGAAGGGGGCAGGGATAGCCTGGCAAGGGGCGGGACTAGCTATGAACGGGGGTAGCAGGTAGCACCAGTTGGCCTTTGGGGGGCTCGGAAGTAGGTGGATCCTGCGCAGGAAGTGGGTGTGACCAGACACAGCCTCCCCACCCAGATATTAAAGGCATTAACCCAGCGCCCCGCCCCAGAGACAGGCCCGGCTCTGCCACCTATGTGTGCAATCTACATGTATGCACAACCGCATGTATGGGATGTAAACATGCACTTGGCTTAGCGTGTATTTTAGCGTTAGATCCCGTGACGGCCGAGGACACTGCCCGGAAAAAACATAATAAAAAAATAAAATGTTTCACCAGCAAAACCCCCAGCACTGAAAAGGTTAACCCCCCATCATTGAATATCCTGCATTTATTTTGTCTCTGTGCCCCCCCCCCAAAAAAGGGGTAAGTAGTGGGCAGCGAGAGGTATTTGCTGTGGGACCCGAATAAATAGATCACGTCTCTAGTCGCCATGCTGTATCCTTCAGGATGTCCACAGCCTCCAGGCTCTGCAGAGTATCTACACGTGAAACACTCTGCAGAGGCTCCACCCCTTGTGATGTAACACCATATTACCCTCAGGTTATGAGCCGCGGAGGGGTGCCGGCAAGGTCCAATCCTAAACTTTATCTCCTGCTGTAAAGACTCAAACCTTAATCAGTCGTTGGTCTCGTCTTAGATTCAGGAGCCGTATGTCTATCCCATGCATGTTTAATACCCTCACTGTATTACCCTCTACCACTTCTGCTGGGAGGCTGTTCCACTTATCCACCACCCTCTCAGTAAAGTAAAACTTTATTCCATCTCATGCCTCTGATCCTCTAGTTTCAGATTAAGGTTTCTTCTTCTGCTGTATTTATTAACCAAGTAGGTGGCTGAGAGTCATGAGATGTGGATTCCACAGCAGCGGCAGAACCAATCCATAACCTTTGACACTTCGGTTGTCCTCACTTTGCCGTGACACTTAACATACGAGACTGGCTGAGAGTCATGGGAGCTGGATATATATATATATATATATATATAGATAGATAATATATAAAACTACCTTCTGTCTGTTGCCTGCAAACTGTCTCTGCGCAGGTGGGAACTCTGTGTCAGAAGAAACCACTGTGACAGAAGAGGGGTGTACAGAATTAAATAAAAGCTTTTTGCCGACTACCAGCAGTGTTCCCTCTAAGCTGTGTGCTTGTGCGCGCGCACAAAGGTTTCAGAGGGAGCGCACACGAACAAAAATTGTGCGCACAACCAGTAGCGTACCGAAGGGGGGCGGTCCGCTACTGGTTGTGTGCACGTCACCCCTCCAGAGACAGACAGTAATGTCCGCCGCTAGAGCATGGGCGTAGGAACCCCTAAAAATCTTGGGGGGAAAGCATTTTCCCCCATCAGATCCCCACTTTCTCACACTATCTACCCCCTCTCACACTTTCTTACTATCTACCCCCCTCCCTTCTCACACTATCTACCCTCTCCCTCCCCTCTCACTAGCTACCCTCTCCCTATCACCCCCTTCTCACTAGCTACCCTCTCCCTATCGCCCCTTCACACTAGCTACCCTCTCCCTACCCTCCTTCTCACTATCTACCCTCTCCCTTCCCCCCCTTCTCACTAACTTCCCTCTCCCTACCCTCCCTTCTCACTAGCTACCCTCTCCCTATCACCCCTTCTCACTAGCTACCCTCTCCCTATCGCCCCCTTCACACTAGCTACCCTCTCCCCCCTTCTCACTAGCTACCCTCTCCCTACCCCCCTTCTCACTAGCTACCCTCTCCCTACCCCCCCTTCTTACAAGCTACCCTCTCCCTACCCCCTCTTCTCACTGTCTACACCAGGGGTGTCCAAGTTTTTTCTGCAGTGGGCCACTTCATCAGAATTGTATACGTGCGCGGGCCGCACACATTTTTCACTGTGAGAAAATATGGCCTTTAATAAAATATGCAGATTAAAATAAATAAATAAATAAATAAATAAATAAATGACACAAAACCTTTACTTTTCCTCTCACTGATTTCTGGGCCTAGAAAGTTTTGTGACTACAAATTCAGGACTCAGGATAATTAAAAATGAAATAGTTCTATTTATTCTAGGGATACACCGAAATGAAAATTCTGGACCAAAACATTCACGGTTCACTTAGCCAAAACCGAAAATGACCCCCCACCTTTAAAAATAATAATAAAAACTCACATTTTTTATAAAAGTAGGTAACACACCACAATTGGACAAAACAAATTAGCAATATGACTTGGCATGATAGGAGTGTGATTGCTGTTAGCAATCACACTCCTATCATACACAGGCAGCAAGTACATGCTGGTACAGGGTGGCTGTAAGTGATGTGCAGACCCCATACTGCTGGCAGCATCAATACACAAGGGGGGCAGCTAGCTAGGTTTCAGCATGTACTGGCTGACTTGGCATGATAGGAGTGATTGCTAACATCAATCACAGTCCCATCATGCCTAGGTTCCAGCACTTACACATCCATGCTATCACACACACTCATTCATTCATATACTCATTCATTCACAGATTCATTCCCTCAATCACGCATACTCATTGAAACACCCTCCCCACCCCCTTACCTGCAATGCAGCTCCTCGATGCCGCTCACAGGCTTCAGCAGAGGGCGCGGCCTCCCTCTGCGTTCTCTGGTACTGCACAGAGGAAGCAGGATGTGATGTGATGTCACGTGAACTCTGCTGGGTTCCGGTTCCTCTGTGCAGTACAGAAGACCCTCCCACAGGTAAGTAGCAGGGCTTGAGGTGCGGACCGTGTAAGATCGGTTGCCCTGGCTGCCGATCTTACGCGGGCCGCACCTCGAGGTCTCGCGGGCCGGATTTGCGGCGTTTCTATTGGGGGGTTCCTACGGCCCTGAGGGGGATTACTTAATTATCGGTCCCCCCCGCATGAGTTACTGGGGGGATCTGTCCCCCCCGGTTCCTACGCCCATGCGCTAGAGGAGCAAGCTCGGTTGGGGAGATCAAGGATCTCCCTCTAACCGTCTTTAAAAAAATCAAGGGAGCTGGAGGTCTGTTAATGCAGACCTCCGATCCTGCTCCCTTTCGAAGCGCGCGGCAACTGATGATTGTGCGTCGGGATTTGTTGTCATATCCCGGCGCACAGCACTGAAGCCACGCCCACCGCCTCCACTGCAAAGGAAGGACACTGAAGAGGGAAGAACGAAGAGGAGGAAAAGTGACAGGTAGGAAGACATTCTGTGAGAGTGAATTAGTAAGCGTGTGAGAGTGATGGGTGTTATGCTGTAGTTTAAACTGAATGTTTGTGAATGAGTGTGTGTGTGATAGCATGGATGTGTAAGTGTGTGGGGGGGATAGCATGACATAGGGAGGCTGTAATCATATTCCTATCATGCTCAGGTTCCATCATGTACTGGCTGCCTGAGCATGATAGGATTGCTGTTAGCAATTATATATTTTTTTGTTTAATTTTGGTGTGTTAACCACACCTTTATTAAAAAATTATTATTATTTGGTAACACACCAAAATTGGACAGAACAATTCGATAAAAATATTAATATATATATATATGATTGCTAACAGCAATCCCACTCCTATCATGCCCAAGCAACCAGTACATGCTAGAACCTGGGAGTGTGATTGCTGTATAATATATATATATATATATACACACTAGGCCAGACACTAAAGTGGTAGGCCTACACCACATCAATGTTTGGCTTAGTATTTAGTGATTGGGGTTATGCTGCATTATTGTCAATGTCTGGCTCAATGTATAGTGATAGGTGTTATGTTGTACCACGGTCAATGTGTGCCTCTGTATATAGTGATAGGTGTTATGCTGTACCACCGTCAGTGTTTGCCTCAGTATATAATGATAGCAGTTATGCTGTACCACCGTCAATGTTTGCCTCAGTATATAGTGATAGCAGTTATGCTGTACCACTGTCAATGTTTGCCTCACTATATAATGTTAGCAGTTATGCTGTACCACCGTCAATGTTTGCCTCAGTATATATCCAAAATAAAGAAGCAAAGGCTCAGCACTCAAATGATAAGGTGAGTTTATTTCACGCAGGCAACGTTTCGACGCATCAAAGTGGGATGGGACCGGTAAATCCAATTTTCTTAATTTGATGGTGGATTTTTGTTTGGAAAATCTATTTTTGATCTTCTGTGTAGTTTCTCCCACATATAAAAGGTTACAAGGAAATTGGATTTACTGGTCCCATCCCACTTTGATGAGTTGAAACATAAATTGACGGATCTTAAATTTCGTGTTATTGAACAGGTATGTAGACCTAACCGTGGGGGTGATCGAGTTAATATTCTAAAACAACGTGAAGCATGGTGGATTTATGAATTGGATACATTATTTCCAAATGGACTTAATAGGGAACTGGATTTAATGCCGTTCTTGTGAGCCTATGGCCATACTATCCTGAATATACCCGATCTTGGGAGCTAAGCAAGGCTGGGCCTGGTTAGTATATGGATGGGAGACTACTTGGAAATACCAAGTGTCATAGGCTGTTAACTTGTGTGAAAGCCTTGCCCTAATATGAGACATTTAGGATGATTGGGAATCAAATTATTTTGGAAATATATACTTTTATATAAAGATATTCCTATTTATTAACTTAACCATTATCCTTTATCTCTTTTAGATTCTCCTTATTCTAGCTCGGTTGATGGTTATTCCGGGACGTAGCTGGCCCTGTAGGTTTATTTAATGCCTCTTTGTAAATTTTGAGATTATGTAATTGTGCCACTGCGCTGACAGACCGATCTTTAATATTGTATATTATCATACCACAGTTTTGTTACAGTAATATCTTTAGATCATATATGTAGTACAGTGTTGATTTTAAACTTGTGTACTTTTTTTTATATAATAGATATATATATATATATTTGTAGTATATTTATCTCTTCACCTTCACATTTGTTCATATTTTTTATATAATATTTTTATATAATGTTATTTATTTATATATACACATTGACTGGCTATCTTTGCACTGTCACTTTAAATTGTTATGTAGGATCGGGTGCGTCCGACCCCTTAATCACTTGCTGTTGCATAAATACTTGAGTGTGTGCACTAATGTTTCTAAGGCTTGAGAAAGACCTGTGCGTCGAAACGTTGCCTGCGTGAAATAAACTCACCTCGTCATTTGAGTGCTGAGCCTTTGCTTCTTTATTTTGGATTTATTGAGGGACTTGGTGGTACCCTGGCTCGTGCACCATTTTACTGCTGAGTGCTGCATTCCAACCTTTCTTTTTGTGTGTGCCTCAGTATATAGTGATAGGTGTTATGTTGTACCACCGTCAATGTCTGCCTTAATAAATAATGATAGCAGTTATGCGGTACCCCTGTCAATGTTTGCCTAATGATAGAAGCTATGCAGTTTTGAAGTGTGTGTGTGTGTGTGTGTGTGTGTGTATCCGCCCCAGGTGCCAAATACTCTAGGTACGCCCCTGCGGACAACAGTTTTTCCCAATTTGTTTTTTATCCTTTATGCAGCCCGGAGCCTCTGCTCGTGATTCATAATTTACTTATGCGGTGAGAATTTCACCTTTAAAATAAACATTACAGTAAGTAATAATGGTGTGTAACTAATACTACATGATCACACTATAATGTAGTGTTATTAACCATGAGCGAGCTGTACCAAAAATATAGAATAACAATTTAAATTTTACAGTTGCAGAAGCATATTGTGCGCACAAAATTTTTGCTCTGGGAAATTTTTTGCTCTGGGAAATTTTCTGCGCATACCACCTAAGAAAAATTAGAGGGAACATTGACTACCAGGTGTATTTTCTGCCGCTATGGCTAGAGTCCTCCACCCGGTTAGCTGCTCCGGTACCTCCCGTGACTCTCGCCCCGGGCTGCCCAGCGCAGGGATTTCCCCCGCAAAGTAAATAACGCTTCCTACCCCCCCCATCGATAAACCCGCAACGGGTCGGCAGCCAATTACCTGCCCATTTACCCCGGAATCTCTGACACGGGGGGGGGGTGATGGGCACAGATGGGTTACACGTTGTGTGCGGTGTGTCTGCTCTATGAGTGCGGGTGAGTTGTAGTGGATACTGTGCTCGTGCTCCGTGTGCCCACAGTCCGACGGCTCCGGCTCCGCTGCCGAAACGTCCTTATGATTTGCAGGTTGTCAAAGTTCTTTCGGTAGCCCCGCCCCCTGAGTGTGTATTGGTTTATGCTGCACGAAAATACATTCCAAGCGCCTACAGCCCCGCCTCTGCTAGGCTCCCATTGGTTCGGTGCTCCGGGAAGTTAGTCGCTTGCGGGGTGTGTCTCCGCCGAACGAGAGGAGAGGGGGCACGGGAGAGGAGAGCCCGGGGGCCACCGCCGGGAGAGAAGAGAGAGCCGGGGTCCGGGGTGTGCGGTCGGGCAGAGCAGAAGGAACCGGGACACAAGGTGAGTGACCTGCAGGGTGACACAGACTCCCCACATAATGTGCGAACCGTGTGAGTGTGTGTCACGCTGTGTGTGTGTGTGTCACGCTGTGTGTGTGTGTGTGTCACGCTGTGTGTGTCACGCTGTGTGTGTGTGTGTCACGCTGTGTGTGTCACGCTGTGTGTGTGTGTGTCACGCTGTGTGTGTCACGCTGTGTGTGTGTGTGTGTCACGCTGTGTGTGTGTGTGTGTCACGCTGTGTGTGTGTGTCACGCTGTGTGTGTGTGTCACGCTGTGTGTGTGTGTGTGTGTCACGCTGTGTGTGTGTGTCACGCTGTGTGTGTGTGTGTGTGTCACGCTGTGTGTGTGTGTGTCACGCTGTGTGTGTGTGTCACGCCGTGTGTGTGTGTCACGCCGAGTGTGTGTGTCACGCCGAGTGTGTGTGTCACGCCGTGTGTGTGTGTCACGCCGTGTGTGTGTGTCACGCTGTGTGTGTGTGTCACGCCGTGTGTGTGTGTGTCACGCCGAGTGTGTGTCACGATGTGTGTGTGTGTGTCATGCCGAGTGTGTGTGTGTGGTGGGGTCACTGATACCTGTACAGAGCACATCGCTGTAAGTTGTGTCCGTGTTCTCTGTGCTGCAGCCCCCCAGACTTATATGTATAATATACCCCCCCCCCCCCCCCCCCCCGTTCAAGGACTTCAATCAGATCTCGGGGCAGATATCAGACCGTTCAGCGGATCCGAGTGTTTGACCTCCTTTTGTTGGTTAATATCTTGTGGCCGAAGCATTAACCAGAAGGGGGTAATCCAGTAATCATTACATAATGCCTGTCTCTTGGCCCCCGGGGGCCGGCTGCGCGGTCTCGTTTGTTTATGTCCCGCACTTTACAGTCACCCTCTGCCTGGCACCTGCTCCTTTTATTGCGGGACGCTTTGATTACATCACAGCACAGCCACATATGCAAATGAATTATCCCTCCCCTCTTTCTACTCTATAGATTTTAATTATTTCCATACCACCAACAATTCTCGCCACACTCCCGACAGTCCCTACATTCAAAGGGTCTGGCCGAGCTCTGTGGGTAATTAACCCACTTCACACCGACTCGTTCTCCGTCTGAGGATTCGTTAAATGCAGGTCGGCAGCAGTCAAAATAAGTGTAATAGTTGCCGGATTTCCTGAATCTGACGGGACAGCCCTCATTCTGACTTTTCAATCAATTGTAGACCACCTGTGCAGAGTTCATGAATTACCTCCCGGATTTAACTACCCATCATGCGGGGCCGGCTCAGCCTTCACTGTCTGCTAGTGTTTGCCCTTCATGATGCAGAATTACTATTCATTATATATAATATTCATTATATATACCATGTGTGTGCGTATATACTGTATATGTCATGTGTTTTTGTGTGTATATATGTATATATATATAATATATATATATATATGTGTTTGTGTACATACATGTAGGTATATATGTACCGGTTGTATACGTCATCCTGTGGTGTATCTCGTGGGGAGGGAGTCTGCATGACGCGGGGTTTAGGAGTCAGTCGGCTTCAGAGATATGATAAGACGATGCGTTGTAACGCGCTGCGTGCGCAGTTGATATCTCTGCTTATATCGCAGACATATGTTTTTTTTATTGGGGTCTATTTAATCTTCCAAGCGTCCTTCTTTTTTTTTTTTTTTTTTATGCTTTTCTGTATCTAAGCGATTTAGATATTTATAGGAAGCGGCATTTACTGGCAGCGCGTGACGGACAGACACCCCGCACACACACGTATAACGCATCCCATCCTTATAACCCGTTATATCCCTGTATATTCCTCATATTATATATTATATACTCCCCCCCCGTATAACTAATCCCGTCCTTATAACCCGTTATATCCCTGTATATTCCTCATATTATATATTATATACTCTCCAGCCCGTATAACTAATCCCGTCCTTATAACCCGTTATATCCTGTATATTCCTCATATTATATATTATATACTCTCTATCCCGTATAACTAACCCCGTCCTTATAACCCATTATATCACTGTATATTCCTCATATTATATTTTATATACTCTCCGGCCGTATAACTAATCCCGTCCTTATAACCCGTTATATCCTGTATATTCCTCATATTATATATCATATACTCTCCGGCCGTATAACTAATCCCGTCCTTATAACCCGTTATATCCCTGTATATTCCTCATATTATATTTTATATACTCTCCGGCCGTATAACTAATCCCGTCCTTATAACCCGTTATATCCTGTATATTCCTCATATTATATATTATATACTCCCCGGCCGTATAACTAATCCCGTCCTTATAACCCGTTATATCCTGTATATTCCTCATATTATATATTATATACTCTCCCACCGTATAACTAATCCTGTCCTTATAACCCGTTATATCCTGTATATTCCTCATATTATATATTATATACTCTCCGGCCATATAACTAATCCCGCCCTTATAACCCGTTATATCCTGTATATTCCTCATATTATATATTATATACTCTCCCCCGTATAATTAATCCTATCCTTATAACCCGTTATATCCTGTATATTCCTCATATTATATATTATATACTCTCCCCCGTATAACTAATCCCGTCCTTATAACCCGTTATATCCCTGTATATTCCTCATATTATATATTATATATTCTCCGGCCCGTATAACTAATCCCGTCTTTATAACCCGTTATCTATCCCTGTATATTCCTCATATTATGTATTATATACTCTCCCCCCATATAACTAATCCCGTCCTTATAACCCGTTATATCCTGTATATTCCTCATATTATATATTAAATACTCTCCGGCCGTATAACTAATCCCGTCCTTATAACCCGTTATATCCTGTATATTCCTCGTATTATATATTATATACTCTCCCCCGTATAACTAATCCCGTCCTTATAACGCGTTATATCCCTGTATATTCCTCGTATTATATACTCTCCCCCGTATAACTAATCCCGTCCTTATTTTTACTGTATTTTATTTATTCTGGGGACATTTATGGCGTACTGAAATCCGGGGCAGTTGTCAGGTATAGTGAAGGAGATCCGTTGGTTATGGCGGTCACTTTGGACTCGCTTTATAGAGCGTGGGGCGATAAACCCAATCGCCAACCGCTAGCCCCCCGCCCCCCCAGCGCGGGCAATCGGCGTGTTTGTCATTATATACAGAAAAAAAGACGTCATAAATTCTAGATCAATAACCAATTCAATGAGATCGCCGGTGATTGGCTGTATCTGGCGGGGGCCGGCGCGGATTTCATCGCCATTAATATTATTTTAACATATTACTAATTATATGTATAGAAAGCAGAAAGCGGGATTTACTCAAATGGGGCTCAGTGAAGCGTGTGCTGCTCGAACACACACACACGTGTTACACGTATTAACCAATAAACTCGGTCCATCATCAGGAATATATTATCAATCGCTATGGTGATAAGACCGTTTTTTTAATTATATTCAAATTTGCAGCATAGTCACTTTTTGTACTTAACCCCCATACATATAACTTTACATTATACAGGGTTCCGGCTCGCTGATTTATCTATACATTATACAGGGTTCCGGCTCGATGATTTATCTATACATTATACAGGGGCCGGTCACTGATTTAACTATACGTTATACAGGGTTTCGGCTTGCTGATTTATCTATACATTATACAGGGGCTGGTCACTGATTTATCTATACATTATACAGGGGGCAGCTCGCTGATTTATCTATACATTATACAGGGGGCGGCTCGCTGATTTATCTATACATTATACAGGGGTCGGTCTCTGATTGGAGGAATGAGGCAAGGCTGCCCCCGAGGGGGCGTGCATGGCTCCGCCCTTTTGCTGAAGTGCTCCAGGAGCTCAGTATAATCCGGCCGGATCCGTGGAGAAGGTGAATCGTCTCAGCAGCTCCCAGAGAGAACAAAGGCACTCTCCTCGTTATCGGAGTGTTTTGTGTGAATCCCCCGTTTCCTTGGTTTCGGGTTGCGTTGCCGTAAGAGACGCACCCTGTCGATTCCCGTAAAGCCGGCGCATGGTGGAGTCAGGCGCCAGGCAGGTGGTGGCAGGAAGTCTGTTACATAATACATGTTCCTGCGTGCCGGGGTTTGAGGGGATTCCGGTTCCCGTTATGTAATCCCCCTTCTGCGCCATGAGCTGTAAATTAAAGCTGCCGTTCCACCCGCTCTACTGAATCCAACACCTTTATGGACAGCATTAGTAGCACCATCCCCCGTCCTGTCCATGCCCAAACCCAGACCCTGCCGGCAGATCGGCCCCATCCGGCCCCCGTCTAGTCGCCCGTTTCTCCTGCTGTAAAGACTCAAACCTTAATCAGTCGTTGGTCTCGTCTTAGATTCAGGAGCCGTACGTCTATCCCATGCGTGTTTAATACCCTCACTGTATTACCCTCTACCACCTCTGCTGGGATGCTGCTCCACTTATCCACCAGTAAAACAGGAATCTGTGTGTTCTGCGGCCAGCGCTGGGATCGCACTTTTTTTCTCTGTTTAATAATAAATAGCTTTTGGTTTTCTGGTCACCAAAGGGTTACGTTTCTGCCCTGAAACCTTTTGAAATTATTTAGCCGTTCCTGTTTGCCGCCCGGCAGACGCTTTAATAACCGGATAAACCGGTTCCAGGGATTTTTTTTCCGCCCTTTCCATTATCTGTGTGATGCGGGTCACCCCCTGCGGTCGGGGCCGACACGGATACCCCGGGTACTGGGGCTGTTTGCTGCCCGCGTGGAGCTGACACGGATGTCAAATACACCAGAAACGAGCCGTGACTGAGGGTTTAACCCTTTAGCAAACAGCACGCCGCCTTATGCTTAATATATGCTTTAACTTATGGAAATGAAAAGATTAATTGTAACAATTAGGCTAATTAATAATTACACCGAGGGGGCAGGAGCAGCGTCCCAGACCGTGTTCACCACTGATTACCCCGGGGGACTTCGCCCCTGGACTCCGGAGTCGTTAATTCCCCAAAATGTATCAGATTAAACATATCGCTCTGTTTTCCTTTTTTTACCCCGGTTGTAGTTTTTGCCCCATAATATAAAGTTTTCAGGCAGCTGCATATCAGCCATTTGTATGATACTCGCTCTGATATCTGACCCCCGATCTACTAACCCCCCCCCGACTCCTTATCATACTGCCTGTGGGGAACAATAGAATGACTCAGTCTTAATCACCCAGTCTGACTAAAGTCTATGGAGGACCGGACTTCATTAGCATTGCAGTAAAGCGTCGTCCCTGTGTGGTGTTTGAGCCGGGAGGTCACCGTGCTGCTGGCTGTCTCTGGATATGTCAGTAAACGGGCTGAAATTGATGAATGTGATCATTTCTGTTATGGTTACTATAGTAACGGAGGGCTTAGGGTTTTCTTACCATGTGAATAGAGAATAAAAAGGCTGATATGGAGACCACCGTGGCCGCTCTGCGTCTGTTCCCCTCCGTCTCCGGTCTGCAGCTGCCTCGGGTGTCATTTAAACGGACCTTTCATCCCCAGATATGTCTGGAGACCGTTTTGTGTCTCCTTTTCCAACTGAAGAGGAGACCTCAAAGGCCTCCTTCATTCCCTTCCCTTCAGGCCTCTTTTCTCCCTTTCTTTCCCGGTGGGCGCTTGTCACCTGAGGCGGACGCAGACACTGATAGGCTATTGCTATAGAAACAAACTCTTAAGTTTTTTTTTATATGCAATTGAGTTTCTGAGGAAAGAATGAGGCTTCTGCACACAAAGTGATTAGTGGAACTGCAGCTTTAAATCCGATAACCCTGTCACTGTAACAACTGGAACAGCCTCCCAGCAGAGGTGGTAGAGGGCAATACAGTGAGGGTATTAAACATGCATGGGATAGACATCCGGCTCCTGAATCTAAGACGAGACCAACGACTGATTAAGGTTTGAGTCGTTACAGCAAGAGAAACGGGCGACTAGACGGGGGCCGGATGGGGCCGATCTGCTGGCGGGTTCCCTAAAGGTTTCTTTATTTTGGGGAACATCTGGAGAAATCTGAAGAAAGGAAAGAGTTAACCCGTTGTACTGCGCTACGGAATATGATGGCGCTTTGGTGTATAAACAAAATATGCCCTGGAAGGTCCCTGAGCCCGGAGGGGGTGGCAGAGGGTAAATTACCCCCATGCTGACAGCTGGACAGAAGCCAAGAGGTTATTGCCCCTGGGATATTGCTCTTCCTTAATTATTGCCCCATGAGGTGTACAGAATGCAGTAAATGTCAGAAGGTGTGAGGCAAAGGCCCGGCTCCCCTTCGTGCTGCGCATGTTACAAGCCCCCCTGGGGTGCAGGTTTCTGGGGGCCGGGGGTCTCTGTATTGATTATAACGACTGAACAGATTAACCCCTTGATTAGCAATTGGTGGTGTGTCCAATTGAAAGGGGCTTTTTTTTTTTTTTTTTGCTCTGTACCCCTCCCCCATGGGGCACCTGTCATTCATCACACCCTGATCCTCTTTTTCTGCCTCCTTGTACCTTCCTTCTGTCCCCGTCTGTCACTTTTTGCCCCCCCCCCCCGCCCTGGATCCGGAATGTGCCGTGGAATGGATTCCTCTCATTTTTCTATCTTTTTGGTGCAATTTCTGGAATTGCGGAGCTCGGGGGCAGCTCTGCTGTAAATTTGGTGGTTGGGGGCCCCGTTTCCGCAGTGGGGCGTTCGGGCGCTGCGTGCGTTTCCGAGGACTCGTCATCCCCCGCTGATTCCATAAAAAACAAAATACAAAATAAAAAAATAATTTGGTGAATCTGATCCAATGAACTCCACAGGGGTGCAACTAGAAACCACTAGGCCCTGGCCACCTTTGCCCCCAAGCAGCTTATAAGTGCCATCTTAACCACCAAACAGCCTGTTTCTGCCATCATTGCCCCCAAACAACTTGTCTGTGTCGTCTTTCCCCCCCAACATACACTGTGGCACACATATGTAAACACACTTACACAAATAGCACACATTTACTCATACTCACTAACACACACTCCATCTCGACCTACTTACACATCCATGCTCACATACATACATACATTCATTCATTCATACATACATGCTTACATACATACACACACACACATACATACATTCATTCATACATATATACATACATACACATATATATATACATTCCTGCCTGCCGCGCTTGCCTCTCCTGCAGCTTTCGGCGACCAGGGTCACCCCAGGGCCCTAGAGGCATGGGCCCCCCGTCGCAGCTGTGACCCCTGTAGTTACGCCACTGGAGTTGCACACAACCAAATGGTACCTGGGGCCAAATCTGCAGAAACCAACGACCCCCTGATTTACCCCTCCCATCTATGCTGAGACCCAGCCCACGAGGAGCTGTACAGGGGTCCCCTGGTCGAGATCTCTGGTCACCCCGACTGTTCCACGAAGCAGACTAATTGCCCTAATAGGGCGAGCTGCCCCGGGTTTTTTAAGCAGAGGGTCTGCCATCCTCTGGACCTTTAGCCCTAGGCCAGTGTGCGCCATGGCATGCTCAGCTTGGTAATAAATTCGCTTTGGAGGCCGCCAACTGGTGTCGCGTGGCAGCCTCAGGGTGGGGGGGTTGGATACCCCAAGTTGCCTCAGGTCCCCGATTTCTTAACAGAAAATAATTGGCTGATGTTGGCAGACAGCGGTGTCGGCAGCCGGGTGAAGGATTGGGGCGCTGGGGGTTGGTGGCCCTTTTCCTCTCCCTGGCCGGGTATGTTGGGTTTGGTGCGTTGCCTTCCTGCGCCCCCCCAGGCTAATGGCGTCTCCTCTTGCTATATATTTCCAGTTTGGGCTGAGGAGCTGGACTGTAAATCCGAGAAGTGGCTGTTCTCGGGGGTCGGGGCTGGGTGACCGAGCCATGTCCAAGCTCCAGGAGGCCATCGTACTGGAGGAAGAGGAGGAGGAGGAGGAAGAAGACGCCTCCACCAGCTATGGGACCGCGGATGATGACGACGACGGGGAACCCAAGATCTGCCGCGCATGTGGGGACCGAGCCACGGGGTACCATTTCAATGCAATGACCTGTGAAGGGTGCAAAGGGTTCTTCAGGTGGGTGCTGTTTATTTACCCCGGGTATTCATCAGAGCGTCACCTGAACCTGGTGTTTATAGACTTATTTTCCCCTAGACATGGAGGAAGAAACCAATACATAAGTGTTTATTGGGTGGCATCTATTTTCTGCCCCAGTCAGCTGACCTTTATTATCGCCATGTGGCTGTATCACCCCCCCCCCCCGCTCAGGGTAGTAGAGAAAGGGCAGGGATGCCGGCGGTTTCTTGGTTTGACGTACGGTAGTCTCTGCCCCTGAAGGCAGGTGGTCTCGGTGTATGGGGGGGCCCCGGCAGACAATAGCTTTAACTATATTTAGGGAAGTGGGGGAGGTGACCTGGCAACAGGACAGGGGGCACCTTCAGTCTGGACAAAGGCACTTGGGGGTAACAAGCCAAATATTCATTAAGAGACGCTTCGTGTAAACAGGTGGTTACAACGAGAGCCGCTCTAAGCCGGCCATAGAAGCCCTCGCGGTGGGGCCGGCAAAATGTCAGAAATCCAGCCCAATAACTAAAGAATTCCTGCACCTGTTTTCATGCATTAAAATTAAATGATGGCGTTCGGTGCGCCTCTATTTATTCCTCCCCCTTAACCAGAATAATATTTGGAGCTCCCCCACCCAAATAAATGGCGAGCGGTTCAGGTTTAACGCTGCGGGGAGGAGGGGGGGTGATATGAACTCGTTATTGGAGAGAGTGTGGTAATTGCACCAAAGGAATTCAAAAATGCGTGCCCCGTGGAGGGGTCTGCTCGTCTCTCCCGTCATACGTTCCGTGTCTTTCCCGTTTTTAGGCGGGCGATGAAGAGGGACCTGCGGCTGAGCTGCCCCTTCCAGAACTCCTGCATCATCAATAAAAACAATCGGCGTCACTGCCAGGCCTGCCGGCTGAAGAAATGCCTGGACATCGGGATGAAGAAGGAACGTACGTGACGCCTTTCTGCGTTATATCAGACAATTCACTTAGTGACACAACCCCCCCCCCCCCCCCCCCGACATCGGGGGCCAGTGCTCTCCATGTCACAGGTTGGGTGGTAGACGCATCCCACAGCGGGGCCTTAAACCAGGTCCCCCCAGCCTCACCCCTTTTGAAATGGTCCCCCAGCAGGGCTGGATGTCTACCCCCCCGGGTTCCCGCGGTCTGCTGTTTTGGTTGAGTGTAGTCTGTGCCGTAATTCTGGCTGCCAGTCCGTGTGATCCGGTGTCCTCTGCCTGCAGTGATCATGTCGGACGAGGCGGTGCAGAGGAGACGGGCGCTGATTAGAAGGAAGCAGGGGCAGTCTCTGCCCCCCCCGGCGATGTCCGCGACCTGTCTGTCCACGGAGCAGCTCAACCTCGTGGCTCAGCTGATGGACGCCCACGCCAGGACCTTCGACTTCGAGTTCAAATACTTCAGGGATTTCAGGGTAGGTCACAGCTGTGCTGGGGTTCCTCTGGTCTTTTACTCAACTGAGGGGCAGTAAATCCTCTTAATTTTATCCTTAAGGAGATGATCTTCGGTCTTCAGCTTTTTGGAACTTGGGTTTCTTAAAATAGAACCTTCGCATCTCTTCTCCCAAGTTCCCAAATGCCTATTCCATGCCAACTTTTCCTACTACTTGTTCGGCTCTGGCTCTTTTTCATTGAGGTCCTTGGGAGGAGATCCTGAGAAGTCGGGCCCCTGGGCCACGCACTGTTTCGCGGTATAACATTCTGCCTCCTCGCTGTGTTTTAGCCCATCAGACGCACCTGGGACTCCGGCGACAAAGTCTGCTCTACCTCTCCGAAAGCCTTCGTGATGCTACCTCACCTGTCCGACCTGGTCACCTACATGATCAAGGGCGTCATCGACTTTGCCAAGATCATCCCGTACTTCAGGTGAGTTCTCTGGACCGGCCAAGTTTGAGATGCATATCCTGTTTCGAAAGAAGGGGCAACCCCACCGGTACCGAGACTAGCAAAACCTTTCCAGCTAGGAGGTTAACCGCCCTCGGTACTAGTTGGTCTACTCAGCCTTGTTGAGAAGACGACATTTTGTAGATGGGACCTTGTTGGACAGTTTTTGGGGTCTGTGGGTTCATGCTGAGGAATGATCGTTTCTTCTCTCCACCGTCCTCAGGAATTTGAATATTGAAGATCAAATCGCTCTCCTTAAGGGCTCGGCCTTTGAGTTGTGCATCATCCGATTCAACATCGTGTTCAACTATGAGTCCCAGACGTGGGAGTGCGGGGACATCACCTACAACATCAACGACATCGAGATGGGTGAGTCTTATGGCGGTCGCTGCGCTTTTCATTCATCCACTTCATTTGTAAATCTCTGGAGAATGAGATGAATGAGGAATCGCTCCTTTCATTCCTCGGGTGGGGGAGAGTATGTATGTATGTGTGTGTGTGCGCGTGCGTGTATGTATCTCCTATTCTGTAGTACGGCACTTTTACCCGAGCGCCGGCGCTCCCTCGGTGACTCACGTTGTGCTTTTCTTCGTAGCCGGCTTCCGCCACCTGTTCCTGGAGCCGCTGATCCGGTTCCACTGCATGCTGAAGAGGCTCTGTCTGCACACGGAGGAGTACGTCCTGATGCAGGCCGTGTCGCTCTTCTCTGCTGGTGCGTCCGCCTCGTCTTTTACACGCCGTTTAGGGCCTCGATCCTTCCCGTTTTATTTCACAGCCGTACGAGTAGGGTACGGCGCATGCACGCCAGCTGGGGCCATGGCACAGAGCCATGGATATGCTGTTGGTAAAGGTGCCGATAATCCCGACAAGGAATAATTTATCTGTTTTTGGGTGAAATCTGCCCTGATTAAAGTCATTAAATGTGTGAGTTGGTAATGTGGCCCCTGGCTGGAAAACGTCTCACAGAATCCGCCAAACCCCATCGCACCCGGAGAGGGGGTATTTGAGGCGTTCTTTGTATTTCTCTATCGTAGACCGCCCGGGCATCCAGGACCGCCGCGCTGTCGACGAGCTCCAGGAGCTTTTAGCCCTGACCCTGATGGTGTATATAGATGCCCAGCGCCCACCTGCCCCGGGGAACAGGTAAGAGACCCCACAGTCCCTAACGTGGAAAACTCATTCGCCAACAATCCGTTAATTCATTCGCTCTAAAATATTCATGCGCTTGGTATATAAGACCTGTCGTCCAAAGAGCTTACACTCCACAGACCTGTTAAATGCTACAAGCCCTG
This sequence comes from Sceloporus occidentalis, assembly GCA_023333645.1. Taxonomy (NCBI): domain Eukaryota; kingdom Metazoa; phylum Chordata; class Lepidosauria; order Squamata; family Phrynosomatidae; genus Sceloporus; species Sceloporus occidentalis. Next base: position 1,506,553 of record JALMGF010000148.1, read on the forward strand.
CTATTTTATTCTGATTCCTGCACCAGTTTGTAAAATTTATTGAATTAAAAAAATATTAAAATGGGTCACCAGATGCATGATGGGAATTGCATTCAAAGCTCATTAACTAAACGAAAGGCCAGAATGTAGCACTAGAGGGTGAGATGGATGGAAGGAGGTTTTCAGTCACTCCGCGTCCTGCTCTATTTATCTAAATTACTGTATGAGCGGCGTCACCCACCAGGCTTCCGGTAGCTGCCGGTGCCGTTCCTGTAGTGTACTCGGTGCCAGGCATTACTCAGTGCTTACGGGCTGATAATTCATTCTCTCCGTTCAGGATGCTCTTTGCCAAGATCATGGAGTGTCTGACGGAGCTCCGCAGCGTTAATTCCGAGCACAGCAAACAACTCTTGCAAATCTTGGACATCCAGGAGGATGGCACCCCGCTGATGAGAGAGGTGTTCAGCAAGGTGCCTGAGTGATGGTGCCATCCGGCTGTGGCGCAGCCTGCCTACACCTCGTGAGGCATGCTGAGCGCATCGCAGGCAACAGTCCGTCCATCCAATTAGAGCAATGCAGGCTGCAGTCTGTCCATCCAATCCACATGCAGCTATCTGTCCAGCTGGGGCGATCCTGGAGATCACTGCTCTTCCCTGTTCTGGGGTAATATGGAGATGTTTGGCTCCGCGGGGGCGGTCCCAGACTGCCACCCTGTTTCCTGCAGAGATGCAGGCAGGACCAGCGCAGGAAAATGCTTGATTTTTTTTTTTTAATTTTTAATTTTTAATTCTTTGTTGTATTTATTGTTGCGCACTCGGTGGGATTGTTTAATGTGAACTTTATGAAATTGTGGTTTTGTAACCAAATCAGGAACCTCAACGCTGTCCTCCGGCAGCAAAATCTCAGGAAACACTACAGTGTAAATGCCACTCCGTGCCACACGAGCCGCCTGGCCGGGCTCTCGTCTGCTCCGTGCTGAACTCAGTCCGTTTATCAAAAGGTTGACGATGACGACCTAATTTCTCAGGGTAATGACCAAACGTGAATGACCCTTCGCTCTGCGGCACTCCCACTCCCATGATGCGCATGAATGTCAGGCGAGCATCCGTTGTGTAATTATACAGCCTCCAGGGCTACGTGAGCCACAGCCAACATGCTCAATGGATTGCAAATGGTTGGCGCTCACTAAAGGCTGACTGGGCTTGATGGGAGTCTTGCTTCACTATGTCTTGCCGTTAGTGTTAAAATGTCTGAACCTGCGTGTAGTTGTTGTGTGCATGTTACAGGGCATGGCTTCATTGCATAGGATTAAGTATGCGTGTTTGTGTGTGTGCGTGTTATGTGTAATTGCACACATTGTGTTAATTTGTATATCTTAGCGGGTCATGTGGTTGATTTGGTCACGAGAAGCCTCTTTAAAGTGCCAAACTCTTTACAGTGACAGGGCCGGCGCGTGATACGGGAAGGGCCACAACCCCCAGCTCTTGCCCCCGCTTTCGATTTTATAAGCCACAGCTTCTCCCAGTTAGAAAGCACCCGGTGGGATGGAATTAACGCCTGCCTCCCGTGTGATAAATATTCATGAAACCGATGAGCCGGGGGAGCCCAGAAAGGACTCTGTGTATGATCTGTCGGTGTGTCTGTCGGGACGGACCCTTCCGGGGTCGCACGCGCGCACTCTCACACGCTAACGCTGGAGCCGCCTTTTCTTTCTGTCGTTTCGATAAATATTAATCCAAGTGCAATTTGTGGGAACGTTTGTTAAATGTATATTTATGAAAGATTTTTTTATGGTTGTATAAAATAATAATATTTCCCGTCCCCGTGGAGACGCCACGGAAACGATCGCCAGGAGTTGTCTGTAATTTGAGTGTTTAGGCGATCGGAGCCGTTTATATATCAGATCTGAAGCTGCAACACAAGATACCTCCGTCCGCGTAACGAGACTCGGAATAAAGAAATTTCAAAGCAACGCCGTTAATTCACAAGTATTCTTTCCTAATAAGAGAACGAGGAGACGCTTCGTTACTTTGTGTTATCGTGACGATGATGCTTTAGAAGTGGATCTATTGTTGGTTTTCTATAGTGCTGACATATTCCACAGCGCGGTACGTAACAAGCAGCGCTTCATGTAGCAAACTGAATGTAAATAAAAGGTTAATGAGAGCCCGGCTCAAAGGAGCTTACAATCTATAGAGAGGTGGGGGGGGTTATTTCACAAGAGGTACAAGTGGCGCTCTGTGATGGACCAGCGACGTATAACGCAGTGCGAACACTAAATCAATAAGGATATTGCTGTATAGGGGGAGAGATAGACGGGGGGGGGGGAGAGGGGCTAGTAAAGCGATGGGAGAGGAAGATAAGTCTGGCAGCAGCATTCATGGTGGATTGGAGACGGGTAAGAGGGAGACCGTCGAAGACAGAGTTACAGTAATCAAGGCGGGAGATTACGAGGGGACAAGAGCCTTAGTGACATTCAGTGTTCGGAAGGGCAATGTTTTTAGAGACAGACTGATTGCGAGAGGTCAGAGTCCAGCGTGATGCCCAGACAGCGAGCGCGGGGAGATGATGGCGCCATTGACATAAATAGAAACCGGCGAGGGAACGTCCGCATCGGAGGGAACATGAGGAGTTCGGTTCTGGAGAGACGGAGTTTTAGGAAACGTCGAGACATCCGGTTAGAGAGAGAGATAAATCGCCGGTTACAGATTTTGCACCAGAATCATCCAAATCCGCCTCGTTCTGTGATGGGTTCCTCCCATGTAATGTCTTAAAAAGAGGTTATTCTCCACCCAAAGTGATAAGTTACCAAATCTCAAGTTTATACATAGGATAGGTCTCACATTCAATAGATAAAATCGTGAGCACAATTATAAGAAAGGACTGAGAATTAAAAATAGTCTTAATTTTTTTATTAAAAATAAGAAAAATTACAGAAATCCCAAATTAAACAGAGTATAACATAGAATGCCTATTAAAGCTTATATGCATACAAAATACAATTAAACATTCCAGTCAGTCTCGATATGAAGTCTCGCTTCAGTCTCTCGGTCTGCCCCCGAGTATAAACAAAGATCTGCATATATGTAAGGTTTTGTAACTAGACCTGCGTATCGCTACCTCAAAAAGAGTAACCGCCAGGAGATCAGGAGAGGAAAATCACCAAGGCCAAGCTGTTGATCATTTTTACAGAATAGCAAAAACATTCTAATCTTGAAACATAAAAAAATCTTATATAACAGAAACTACTAGTTCTGCGTAGTTAAATCCTTAACCTTAACTTCCCCTGAGGCCTGTAACAATTCCAAACCGCGGGAGGAAAGGGGTCGCCGCTTCGTCTCCGTACCGACTCCGCGCTTTGTAAATAGGTTGCCGGCGTAGGATTTATCTCACCGCCGGGGGAATCGGGAATCATTAGTTATGGCGGCCTTTCCCCTGGGTCACTGCGGAGAAACTTAAGGTCGCAGGCACACCCATATCCCCGCCCACTCTCCACCCACTGCTGGCTCAAAACCCCGCCCACTTCCCTTCTGACAATCGTTTTCCAGGTATGGGTACAAAAAAAATAGTTTAAGGCAATTGAACAAACGGTCCTCCCCTTTATCCGCTCTGAACCCCGCGAGCTGCTACTGGGACCATCTGGGCACCAAAACACTCCGGAGGTCTCACCCCATGAGAGGTCAAAGGGGATCGAGACCCCCCTCCAGATACAACAAAATAATTCATCAAAACCCATAATCAATTTACAATAATAGAAACATCCAACAAAACCGCAAAAATCCCAGAATTCGGTTACCATGGTAACTTATGAATTAATATCATAAGATAATTGTGGCTATTACATCTCTGATGTCGGGAATCTCTCGTCAGATCGCCGGCTGGTTCATGATTCGGTTCCTCGGTCCTGATGAGTTTGGCGCAAAATAAAATCTGTGAAAATATTTTATTTCTATTTATATTTTAAAAGGGGCGCTGAATTTATTCCGATTTCGGCAGCAAAACCACATCTGCCTCCGGCGAAGGCCCAGCTGGGACGTTTGATGCGCATTTTCCTGCATTTCCCATGATCCTCTGGTGCTGATTGCATTGGAATCCCACTGAGAGTCAGAGCAGAGATATAACGCTCTAATGTTTCTAGAAGATTCCCGCGCACACAAGGCGGCCCGGGTGCTCTTAAAAAAGAGAATGTTCCTTAGCTGGAAAAAACAAGAGCGGGCTCTGCTGTTTGACTACAATTCCCATCAGGCTTAAAAGCTGGGAGACATAGTAGATGGATGGATGTTCTGGCTACTTAGAATCTCACTAGATTGTAAACTCTATCTCTGGTTTGAATGGAGGGACTGTATGAAGCGCTGCAGGGATTGTTGGTGCTACATAAATAAAAGCGAATAATAAAGTCAGCGCTCATGCGCTATCCCATTTAGACTTCCGGTACTAGACTGTAAGCTCCTGGGAGCAGGGCCCGCTTCTCCTTTTGTACCAATTTGTTACTGTGTGTGACTTTAAATTACCCCAGAGATTGTAACAGCGCTACGGAATCTGCTGGCGCTACACAAACAAATGTGATGGACTTTGGGGCGCTAGTGACACCTTGTGACCATAACACAAACTGCACATTTAGAGACTCCATGAACTGACTTCTTATCACCTGGATCACAAGCCGTGTGCCCGATACATACAGTGCTGAGTACAGTGCTGAGTACAGTGCTGAGTACATTCAAACCAATGCGTCCTACGAACCCTTTAACCGTACCGGGAAGGCTTTTTATATTAAAATAAAGTTTTTGTTAATAGAAAAAAATAAAATCCGTAACAAAAGTGTTACGTGGGGTCCTTCATGTGTCCCAGGAACACTGTTATTTAACCCCTTCACGACTGAGGGTTTTTCATAACCTAAGAACAACTCCCCTTTTCCATATATAATGAAACCTCATAAATTATATTTTTTTCTTTTCAGGAGAAACCAGGGCTTCTTTTAAAATCATAGAAAGAAATCATAATCATTAGCGCTAACATGAGAGAAAAAATATATATTATGATTTCTTCCACACAGTAGGTGCTGCTGCAGAACATCCGTTGATGACATTAAAAGCTATGTATGTGGGGTATTAATGTTCTAGTGATCCACATCCATCCCCTACATCTCACCCTGTATTGCTTTTTTTTTAAAATACTTCTGGGTTCTGGTTTGGAGGGTATTGAAGGTTTTTATTTTAGACATTATTTGCAGTAGGGCTAAAGGATTTTTTTATATATATATCTTTTTTTTTTTTTTTATTATTATTTTTTTCCCCAATGCAGTACAGACAGCGATCCCTTTAGGAAACTCTTGCATATAATGATCCTTATAATGATTTATTTTTATTATTAAAAATTATTTTCCTTTAAAGTTCATTATATATATATATGTATATATAATTTATTTTTATAAATACTTCTGGGTTCTGGTTTGGAGGGTATTGAAGGTTTTTATTTTATACATTTTTTGCAGTAGGGCTATATATATATATATATATATATATATATATAATTTATTCTCAGCCCCTGTCCTGCTCAATGTGTCTGATCAGCCAGCAGGGGGCGCTATGAGACAGACTTTCCCGTGAGGGGTATTGACTCAGGTGAATTGTCTAATAATGCCTAATAATAAGTCATTAGTACGACCTCACCTTGAATACACGGGGCAAGTCTGGACATCCATTCTTCTGAAGGATATTGCGGGGCTTAAAGAGGCAGCAACTAAATTAATAAGAGTATATAAGAGTTATAAGGGCGGGATTAGTTATACGGCCGGAGTGTATATAATATATAATATGAGGAATATACAGGATATAACGGGTTATAAGGACGGGAAGTTATACGGGGGGAGAGTATATAATATATAACATGAGGAATATACAGGATATAACGGGTTATAAGGACGGGAAGTTATACGGGGGGAGAGTATATAATATATACTATGAGGAATATACAGGATATAACGGGTTATAAGGACGGGATTAGTTATATGGGGGGGAGAGTATATAATATGAGGAATATACAGGGATATAACGGGTTATAAGGACGGGATTAGTTATACAACCGGACTGTATATAATATATAATATGAGGAATATACATGATATAACTGGTTATAAGGACGGGATTAGTTATACGGCCGGAGAGTATATAATATATAATATGAGGAATATACAGGATATAACGGGTTATAAGGACGGGATTAGTTATACGGGCCGGAGAGTATATAATATATAATATGAGGAATATACAGGATATATAACGGGTTATAAGGACGGGATTAGTTATACAGCCGGAGAGTATATAATATATGAGGAATATACAGGGATATAACGGGTTATAAGGACGGGATTAGTTGTACGGCCGGAGAGTATATAATATATAATATGAGGAATATACAGGGATATAACAGGTTATAAGGACGGGATTAGTTATACGGCCGGAGAGTATATAATATATAATATGAGTAATATACAGGATATAACGGGTTATAAGGACGGGATTAGTTGTACGGCCGGAGAGTATATAATATATAATATGAGGAATATACAGGGATATAACGGGTTATAAGGACGGGATTAGTTATACGGCCGGAGAGTATATAATACATAATATGAGTAATATACAGGATATAACGGGTTATAAGGACGGTATTAGTTATACGGCCGGAGAGTATATAATATGAGGAATATACAGGGATATAACGGGTTATAAGGACGGGATTAGTTATACGGCCGGAGAGTATATAATATATAATATGAGGAATATACAGGATATAACGGGTTATAAGGACGGGATTAGTTATACGGGGGAGAGTATATAATATATAATATGAGGAATATACAGGATATAACGGGTTATAAGGATGGGATTAGTTATATGGGGGGAGAGTATATAATATATAATATGAGGAGTATACAGGGATATATAACGGGTTATAAGGACGGGATTAGTTATACGGCCGGAGAGTATATAATATATGAGTAATATACAGGATATAACGGGTTATAAGGACGGGATTAGTTGTACGGCCGGAGAGTATATAATATATAATATGAGGAATATACAGGGATATAACGGGTTATAAGGACGGGATTAGTTATACGGCCGGAGAGTATATAATATATAATATGAGTAATATACAGGATATAACGGGTTATAAGGACGGGATTAGTTGTACGGCCGGAGAGTATATAATATATAATATGAGGAATATACAGGGATATAACGGGTTATAAGGACGGGATTAGTTATACGGCCGGAGAGTATATAATATATAATATGAGTAATATACAGGATATAACGGGTTATAAGGACGGGATTAGTTATACGGCCGGAGAGTATATAATATATAATATGAGGAATATACAGGGATATAACGGGTTATAAGGACGGGATTAGTTATACGGCCGGAGAGTATATAATATATAATATGAGGAATATACAGGATATAACGGGTTATAAGGACGGGATTAGTTATACGGCCGGAGAGTATATAATATATAATATGAGGAATATACAGGATATAACGGGTTATAAGGACGGGATTAGTTATACGGGGGAGAATATATAATATATAATATGAGGAATATACAGGATATAACGGGTTATAAGGACGGGATTAGTTAAAGTTTGTTGAGTAAGAAATCAGAGGCCATTTTGGAGTCAGGGAGGAATTTTTCGCCTTTTGGAGGCAGAATTGGAAATCGCTTGAATGTGGGGGTTTTGGATAAACAGCGGAGAGTTGGGGGTCTTGTCTTTTTCCCCCCAACCCAAATTACTCCATTTACAGAGGTCTCACACATAGTCTCCGTTACACGCCGCAGCTGTAAGGGGGATTATACTCAGACCCCGCTTTCTTTTTGAAGGGTCAGCAAGGCGTTCGGTAAAAGACTGACACAAATACACAAACAATTTCTTCCATTTTTTTATTTTTTTTTATTTTTATTGTTTCATTTCCAGACTAACCTACTTTTTATTTAATGCAAATTACAGATACCAGGTAACTATTTCGGAATTGTGTCACACAGAACAAAATGTATTTACAAAGAAGGGAGGCATGAAGGGAAGAGAGGTGAGGAATAAAACATTAGGCATACTCTCGACATCATAAAAAATAAAAATAATGGCCCCCACTGCTGTCGGAGGGGTCTACAGGGGGCAGCGGAGGTCAAAACAAAGTGAAACTTTCAGTCACAGAGGCATTCAAGTAGTTATAATGTTATACACTTTTTTTTTTCTTTGAATCAAGACAGATTTGTCGAACATGAATGCTATATTTTGTAGGTAACCAGTTCTTCGTGTGAGCATTTTTTTTTTTTCTTTTAAGCAATTTTTTGATGGTTCCTGGCTGGGTTTTTTTCATTTATTCGCCAAGTGCCCCATCAGAAACACATTATGGAAGCGAATATTACAGGCAAAGCAAAAATATATATATATGTATATATATATATCTATATAGAAGATCACAGCCGTAGGCTACATTCCGAAGCACACTGCCGTATACGACCCCCCTCTCCAACCCCCGTCATGTAAGACTAAAAAAAAATCATAATAAAAACTAAATTATTGCAGTTTTTGCAAAACCGACAAAACGACAATTTAGAGCAAACACTGCGTAATCCCACCCTCCCCTCCCCCACCTAAATATTACAAATCCCACCCGACCCAAACATTTTTCAACCATCGTGACAAAGTCACCGAGCTACGGGAAGCCTGCGGGCACGAGGACTGTGCTTTCGGCGTTCAGCGGGGCCAATCGGATGTCTGCAGCGCTCTCGAGCAGGGAATCCGGGGGCCGGCGAGTCGGATCGTCCGTTCAGATGTCAGGGATAAAAAGCCAATAATCTCCTTTTTTTGTTGTTGTTTTTACCAACCTCACCTTTATTAAGGGCTGAACTTTGCTACCGTGCTCAAGCAGACAAAATTCCAACCGTGGGAGGCCAGGAATCTGCTGCACTACAATGCCCATGATCCGGGGCTGGATCAGAACATGGTTTGGTTCCCCTGACACCTGCCAACTTTCCCGATTCAGCTCTGGCCACGGACCAGGCTAACAATCGAGACCTCTTAGTAATTTCACAAAAAGGACACATTAAAAAAAAAAAAAAAAAAAAAATAAAAAAAAATGTACACCTGAAAATGACATCGCGTGAGAAGAGAAGACAAAAAGTAGACGTTTGGATGAAAAAATAACCCCGACGGCCAATTCTGGAAGGAGATTCAGATAAGGGTACAGGTCGGGGGTCCCAGCGTAGGACACCGGTACGGGGGGGTGGGGGACTGCCTCCAGGGCACTGGTCTGGGATCTGCCGGGACCTGCGCGGGGATTTAACGGGGTGAGGGACAAACTCATCCGCCGCAAAAATAAAACGCCAACAAAAAAAGCATCCTGCGAAATTGGCAAATTCTGCCAAACAAGAAAAAAAAAACCACAAGAGACCAGGACAAATAATTTGTTAAGTTGTAAAAGTAGAATTCAGCACCAACCGCGTAGGGTTAAATCATATGGCTTGAGAACGCTCGCCGACGCTGCACGACAGGAGTTGGGTTACCATTCAGTTAGAATCATCCCCCATCTACCCCCTTCCTTCACCAGATCCCGGATATTCGGGAAAATACTGTGGGGGGGGGAAACACCCCCCCTAACATATGGAAGATTCCATAATCTGACCGGGGGGAGGTGTAGTGTGCTGATAAATCGGCTCCCCGCAGCGTTTGGGACTCGATACCGATTATTACATAAAGGGAATTTACAGCAAAATGCTTATTTAACCAATAGCGCCGAGGGGTTTGGATTCATCCGCCGGAAATAAAATCTCCAAAAACCACCCGATTCCGACAATTAAAAGTATTCTATAAACCCTAAAGGGCTTCCGAGCGACAAAAAAACCAACAAATCGCTTTCCTAAAAACATTCCCAGAAAGAGGACGCCGGAGACGCCGGGGAGATTCCGCTCGCAGAAACGCCTAAAATGGCATCAAGAAAAAAAAAAAGAGCCCGAAACGCAGGTTCTGCGGAACGCACGGCGGGACCGGTATAATAAACGCGACGTTCGGCCTGCAGCGGAATTAACCATCGCACTGCTGCAGAGGATCCGGAAGCCGAAGGCCACGGAAATACAAGCCATTTAGTGACTGAAACACACGGGACGGGGGTATTCATGGGGCAAATTAAATACCCCCAGGAGGGGGTATACGTTGGGCAGACAGAAGAGAAAATGGGGCGGAATAAGGCCGTACCTCCACAGTTTGCTTCTTGCTGCATGAACTCGGGTCTGTTAACCTTTAAAACACGCGGAGTCATGATTACGTCCGACTTGCGGCTTCGGCTGCCCGGGGACAATCGCTCTTTGTAAGTGAAGACAGCGGGGGTCACGCGTGGGGCGTGTGTGGGGAGGGGGGGTGCGCGGGTCACGCGTGGGGAGAGGCCGCTGCGTTTCGCACAGGGACGGACATCACGCAGCCAATGAGTGCAGAGAGCGGGATGAGGGCCACGCTCCGGGGGGTGATTTGGGGCCGACCCGGGGCCCTAGAATCATCTGGAGCCACGGACAGCGAGAGCCGTGCGCGATATACTGGCCTCAATTATCCTTATCACAGAGCTCCTAGCAATGAAAGGGTTAATTGCACGGGACTGGTTTGGGGGAGGGGTGTCAGCACATATACATTGAGACGTATGGCAGCATCACTGTGTTAACCCTTTCAGTACCAGAGCACCGATGCATAACAGGGTTATATCGCCCACATCCCACCGGCCACTACAACCCCAACTCGTTCCGATATTAACCCTTCCTTTCCTACATCTTTCTGACTGGATACCCCATTTGGCAAATCAGCGTCTACAACGTCTCTTCCTTCAAGCAGACAAAAAAACCCCACAAAAAACGTCTGTGATTAAAATAAGGAAGGAAATGGAAGCGAGGACGCGGGAAGCTACCGCCGAGACCTCCACGGAGACCCCCGAGACGCTACAGGAGACTGTGATGAAAACACGGAGAAGCAGGATAAGGACGCGGGTTGTGCATGCGCGTTAAAGACAGACGCACGTCCTTCCATCCCCTGCATCTCAAACAATAAGGCACTCCGAGAATCTAACCGGCGTGGCCCTGGGGCCGGCGGCGAACCACAGCCAAACTTATACTCTAATTGGTAATTTTTTTGGATGGGCTACCGGCCCCGGCCGGCCACTGGCGATTACAGCAGAATCCCTAGGAAAACATCAGGCGGGGGGCTGGAAGGAGTGGCGGCAACATCCCCGTTTAACCCTCATCTGCTGGAGCTGCTGCTCGCCGGCACACGAGTAGTTAAATCAGACCAGAAGAGAGAGGTGCAGCACTTAACGTCCCCCCTCTCCCCTAGATCACTAATGAGATAAAAAAATGAAAATAAAATAAAGAAAAACTGTATTTATAGATATTTTACAAGGTTAAATAACAATAATAATAAAAAAACTGAACCACTAAAATCAACAAAAGATGGCGTTTCCTTTACAGTTTCTTATGTATATATTTTTTTTCATTTTTTTTTTTGATAAATGTGGCCAGTGTTTTGTGGGAGGGGTCTCAGGGAAGGGGGTGTTCCCCCCCTCTCTGATTCCCCGCCCCTTTGCTACTATGCCCTTTTCGCCCGTGCGCTGAACATGCTTCTTATTGGCTCAGGTAGAGTTGGAGGCGGAGGCTGAGGCTGCGTTGGTGGTCGGCCCGCGATCCCCGGCGTTAGAATCTGAAACACAGACAGGCGGATGATCAAAGCCGGATCCCGTGTGGCGGGGGGATGGGCAGGGGGTCTTTGACCCATTTAATATTTCATTAGTGTAATTTAGACTATTTCGTATTATTTAAATTATAACAAAATTTATGATCCCCAGCACTGCGGGATTCCAAAACCCGTCCTGGAAATGTCTTTCGGTCAAGTAAAATTTTGCCGGGAGCGCTTGGTCATGTGACACAAGAGCAGACATTGATAGGGTGTTGCCATGGAAACCAGATACTTTTTAAAGGTTCCTTAAGGAATAAAATGACAAATCTGCTCAGGTTAATTTGGTTGACGTTGAAGAGCGAGTGCTTTGTCTAAGCGGAACAGCGGCTTTAAAGCTCCAGCCCTTATATTTATAGAATAATTCATTAGAATCCCCTCCACCCCAATTATCTGCATACCGCCTACTCAGCAGCGCGGATGCACAGGACACACACTGCCGAGCCCCCCACAAGAGTCTCAGGACCCCACTGATTTCAATGGGTTTGATGGATCTGTTAAAGGTGCTGGTTCCGGGCTCTTGGGCACCGGTTCCGCACCATGCATGGAGGGGGGTGGAGAGACTGGGGGGGTGCTGGGTGTGGAGGGGATGGGGAGACTGGGGGGTGTTGGGTGTGGAGGGGGTGATGGGGGTCCTGCGTCTCTGCTCACCTGATGTGGCGGTGGCGTTCGTGGGCGCAGACGCCGGGGCCTGGTTCCGTGCATGCGATGGATGAGGGTAGACGATAGGGAGGGATTGCTTGATAATTCTACAGGAGAGAGAACATCTGAACTGGATTAGTGAGAAACAAAAGCCATGCGCTCTATAACCACCCAGGCTGGGAGGCAGATCCGGTCTTACTGCAGTGGACGGTGGTGGCATCCCCAAGTAATCCCAAAAGTTAAAAGGTGTCGTCAAATTTAAATTTAATTTAAAAATATGCTGACAGCGGGGTGAACACGGCTCCCCAAAAAAAGAAATATGGCTGCCCTTTAAATTAACCCTTTGTCCTCTGACTACAGGCCCCTTTACAAGACTAACTCTCCCGATTATTTGTGGCAGTCCCGTTAAAGGAGTGGTTTGGACAGGGAACCTCTTAAAGTGACAGTGACCTAAAACATCACTGCCCCACGCCCCACCTCAAGCACCCCCTTAGTTACCCCAGGACGGGCCATTGGGTACCTTGAGTGGTAAAGTTAAAGAGTGGAGGGAAATCCCGGCCATTGGGAAGCTTGGGATTGGGGTCTCGCAGCTCGTCGAAGAAGGAGTGGGGCGCAGGCATCCAGGGGGGTGAGGCGTGCGGTTGGCGTGTACTCCAGCAGCCGCGAACACAGCGCGATGGCCTCGGGGGGGTGCGCGCCCTGAATACCTGCAAAAAGACATAACCCTTTAAAGACAAAAAAATAGATCTGACTGCTGAGTCGGCCGCTCTTAGCCTTTTCCGCAGTGGGATGGATGGATGGATGGGATGGATGGGTGGTCTCACCGAACATAATTGCCCACAGGGATCCCTTAAATACACGCTAAGAGCCTGTAACACGCGTGACCGGGGTATCCACCTCCCCCCCACCCAAATGGACCCCCCAAGACTCAACAGGGATTTTGGGTTGGGAATGTCAGAAAAGCCCAAATATATAAATTAGAGGTCCGGGCACCGCGTGGAAAAACACGCATCTCCTTTCCGTGATCTTGGAGCTACACGCAGATAATCAAGAACGTTCCATGTTCTAAAATAGCTTTTTAAACCATTAAATGAATGCACATGGCAGTCAATTACTACAAACAACCCTAATCGGGGTAGGATTTGGGGAGGACTGGGGGCTGCTTTGTGACTGCAGGAATGAGGTGCTCGGCACCACTATACATTATGGAACGAGGCAGGAGCCCCGACCGGCCCCCCGTCACCCCTCTTGCCGTTAAGGCCCCCGGGTATCATGCGGTTTAGAGATGGTGGATGGAGCAAGCTGGGGGTTAATGGCTGCAGCAGCCGCGGTGGCACCCAGACAGGTAGGGGGGCTGCATGCGCAACCTCGGGGGGCTCACCTTTGTCCAGGGATGCGCCTTTATCTGGGGGAACTTGAACTCGGTGTAGTTGGGGTTCATTTCTCTGATCTGCTCCCGCGTCGGCGTTCCTAGAACCTGAAACACAGAGGAGCCGTCGTGATTAAACACCTGGGAGCCGCAGCGGCCCTCACCTACTGGGGGCCACGGCTAATGAGCCGCGCAGGAGCCGGGGGCCCTCACCTACTGGGGGCCACGGCTAATGAGACACGCAGGAGCCGGGATCGGAGGCAGCCTGTGGCAGAGCCCAGCGTTATCTGACCAATTCTCTCCATCACAATTGGAGGAAGATAACTTATAACCCTGTATAATGTATAGATAAATCAGTGACCGGCCCCCTGTATAATGTATAGATAAATCAGTGACTGGCCCCTGTATAATGTATAGATAAATCAGTGACCGGCCCCTGTATAATGTATAGATAAATCAGTGACCGGCCCCCTGTATAATGTATAGATAAATCAGTGACTGGCCCCTGTATAATGTATAGATAAATCAGCGGGCCGGCCCCTGTATACCGCGGGGCATCTGACGCTGTGATGTCACAGAACCCGAACGCATGGATCTGCTGTAACAGCCGCAAGCGAACAACTTCCAGATAGAGACTCCTTATAACCCAGAAACCAACAGTTTGCCTGCGGATCAGATGCATTCAGCCCATTATTTCCTGCTGCAAAATCTTTTCTGCTGGGGGCTGTTCCATTTATCCACTACCCTCTCAGTAAAGTAAAACTTCCTTCCGTTCCATCTCAGTCTCTGACTCTCTAGTGTTAGATTCCAGTCTCTTGTAATTTTTCTCCTCCTTTAGAATAAATTCCCTCCCGTCCTATTAACCCCTTTATGGATTTAAACGTCTCTCCCCATTTTCTCTCTCTTCTCTCCCATGTCGGACACATTGAGACCCCTCGCCTTCCCTGATAAATGATCCCCACTAGGGGGCAGCGTGGCCGTCTGGAGGGGCCGCTCTGTTCATTTCAGTTCTGAAGCTGCAGACGGTTGAATCGTTAAAGACTTGATTAGCGGGAAAAGGGTTTATAACGAACGTACAGCGCCGTGGAATATGATGGTGCTATAGAAAATAAACAAGAATCAATCCTCCGCTGTAAAAGCGTACTACGCCCCAGCAGATAAACCTGCCTGAAACAGCTGGATGGGGAGGAATAATTACGCGGGAAGTTAAACCGGCTCCGATGGTATTTACATAAAGCTGAAGTTATCGCTGTCAGTTACTTAGTCGATCTCCCCCGTGAAATAGCGACAGACCCTCCTACATTCTTATCGCCATCACAGCAGACGTGAAAGCGGACTGAAAACCATTTAACACTTTTTTTATTTCGTTTTAGGTCATAAATCTGGTTTCCTGCACTTTGTCACTCATTTCGTGTCCCCGGCCCCCCCGGAGAGCTTCAGCAGAAAGGCGGAATCCTCCAACAGGCCAGAACCACGCGGCCGATCCGCGGAGACAGAAGCACGTTCTGCACCTCTCTTTCCGCAAAGGGGTGGAGCCACAGGGACAGCCTCTCCCCGTTCCTCCAATCGAGGGAGAGGGCGTGTTTGGAGGCTCCACCTCCAGAAGAACCGAACACAAAGCCTGGGTTTTGGTTCTCACCTTGATGATTTCCACCAGCTGGTCCACCCCGCTGTCCCCGGGGAAGATGGGCTGCCCGAGGAGGAGCTCCGCCAGCACGCAGCCCGCCGACCACACATCTGGGGGAGAAAGCAGCGCATGTTACAGAAAGAACCACAACCCCCCCCCGAACAAATACCACAGCTTGGGGTAATAAACGGGTAACGCTGGAAAATAACCACCCTTCAGTAGTACTAGCAGCGACCGGACGCACAGATGGCAGCAGCAAATGCCAGCAAAACCTGCTGCTTGGTTAACCAGTGATGGGGATCTGGGGGCACGAAGACCCTCGCCATACCTATACTGGACGTGTAATCGGTGGCTCCAAAGATCAACTCTGGCGCCCTGTAGTACCGGGAGCAGATGTAGGACACGTTGGGCTCTCCGCGGACGAGCTGCTTCGCGCTGGAAGAAAAGAGACCAAAGACATGAACGTTACGGTATACAGTAATAACCCCCCCCAGCGCTGTATACAGTAATATAACCCCCCCCAGCACTGTATACAGTAATATAACCCCCCCCGGCGCAGTATACAGTAATATAACCCCCCCCCCGGCGCTGTATACAGTAATATAACCTCCCGGCGCTGTATACAGTAATATAACCCCCCCCCGGCGCAGTATACAGTAATATAACCCCCCCCCGGCGCAGTATACAGTAATATAACCCCCCCCCGGCGCAGTATACAGTAATATAACCCCCCCCCGGCGCTGTATACAGTAATATAACCCCCCCGGCGCTGTATACAGTAATATAACCCCACAACGCTGTATACAGTAATATAACCCCCCCAGCGGTGTATACAGTAATATAACACCCCCCCAGCGCTGTATACAGTAATATAAGCCCCCCAGCGCTGTATACTGTAATATAACCCTGTTACAGGGTCACCGTACCCAAGGCCGGGTCCCCCTGTTTGAGGGCTGAGGAATCACCAGTCAGTCCCTCATACGGATCGCACTCAGCTATCCACGGATCATCCAGACCACCATTCGTAGCAAACCAAGAAGAACTCTCTTTATTACAAACACACAGAACTTTATACAATCTCAATGCAATGTGTACCGAACCCAACCCCCAATCCCATCACTCCCATCCCATCACAAATCCCATCAGTATACAGGGGATGTATCAGGTGAGGGGATTACAGAATACAATGGGTTCCCCCACCTGTGTTATCCCCCCTGTAGTGCGGGTGCCGTCTGGGCAGACAGGGCTGTGTTGGCTGATTAAGAGCCCCAGCCAGATTATAGGATCGTCTCTTTGAAGGCTGGAGCTGAGCCACATCAGTCTCTGGGCCGGTTACACAATAAACACAATATAATATATTACCGGGTCACGGTATACAGAACCGGACACAAAAGTGCTCCGTGACCCGGCTAAACTTCATATGACACATGAGCCAGCTAGCCTGGCCCTGTCACAGATCTCCCCCAGCGCTGTATACCGTAATATAACCCCCCCCAGCGCTGTATACCGTAATATAACCCCCCCAGCGCTGTATACAGTAAATACAACGCCCAGCGCTGTATACAGTAATATAACCCCCCCCAGGGCTATATACAGTAATATAACCCCCCCCAGGGCTATATACAGTAATATAACCCCCCCCCAGGGCTATATACAGTAATATAACCCCCCCCCGGCGCTGTATACAGTAATAACCCCCCCAGCGCTGTATACAGTAATATACCCCCTCAGCGCTGTATACAGTAATATAACCCCCAGCGCTGTATACAGTAATATAACCCCCAGCGCTGTATACAGTAATATAACCCCCAGCGCTGTATACAGTAATACCCCCCCAGCGCTGTATACAGTAATACCCCCCCCAGCGCTGTATACAGTAATATAACCCCCCAGCGCTGTATACAGTAATATAACCCCCCAGCGCTGTATACAGTAATATAACCCCCCAGCGCTGTATACAGTAATATAACCCCCCGCGCTGTATACAGTAATACAACCCCCAGCGCTGTATACAGTAATACAACCCCCAGCGCTGTATACAGTAATACCCCCCCCAGCGCTGTATACAGTAATATAACCCCCCAGGGCGGTATACAGTAATATACCCCCTCAGCACTGTATACAGTAATATAACCCCCAGCGCTGTATACAGTAATATAACCCCCAGCGCTGTATACAGTAATATAACCCCCCAGCGCTGTATACAGTAATATAACCCCCAGCGCTGTATACAGTAATATAACCCCCAGCGCTGTATACAGTAATATAACCCCCAGCGCTGTATACAGTAATATAACCCCCAGCGCTGTATACAGTAATATAACCCCCAGCGCTGTATACAGTAATATAACCCCCCAGCGCTGTATACAGTAATACCCCCCCAGCGCTGTATACAGTAATGTTGGTCGGTGACAAAAACCTGGTTTTATCTCATTTTGTTCCAATAAACTCCCTTTATCTGCAGACCTGGAGCTGCCGTCGCTGTCAGTCATTGTGATATTTTGGGTCACTGAACTGATGCTTTATGGCGATGCTAATGAAGTCCGTTCCTCCATAGACTTGCATTAGTCAGAGAGTCCGACTGGGTGATTAAGACCGAGCCATTCTATTGCCCCCCCACAGGCAGTATGATAAGGAGTCGGGGGTTAGTAGATCGGGGATCAGATAACGGAGCGAGAATCATACAAACGGCTGATATGCAGCTGCCTGAAAACTTTATGGGGGCAAAAAAGGAAACAGAAATGAGGTTAGTCCTCTGATGAAGTAACACCGATATACGATACAGCCTTCGGGGTCAACATGCGGGGAACAAATTGCCCCCAGCAGGTAGGGAAGATGCCGTGAACGAGGCTATACGGTGGGGTTTACTGAGGTTTTGCGGTGCGGGGAGATTAATTTGTTAATCCGGTGATTAGACGCGGAGAGGAGGATTTTAACGAACGCGTGAATGGAGGCTGAGAAGGAGTTTAATGAATTGTTTCCGGCCGAACAAATCACAGACTGGGAGTCCTTTGTACTTTCTGAGCGTCGCCATAATCCTAGCGTTTAGCGGGAGGTAAAGAGAGTAAACTGCCGGCACCGGAGCCAACAGGCACATTCTATTAACATTATTAGGGATGCACCGATATATCGGCGAAAAGGGCATTATCAGCAAAATGGGCGAAAATAATCAGCCGCAGGGGCCGGACAGCTTACCTGCGCGTTGGTCGCACACACTGCGCGAGCGTCTCTTGTACCGGCCAGGGGAAGCAAGAACCCAGCAGAGTCACATGACTCTGCTTCATTCCTTCTTCCCCTGGGGGTGGGACAAGAGAAGCTGCAGAGGGAAGAAGCCGGGCCCCTGCAGAGGTCTGCGAGTGAGAGATCTGCAGTTCAGGTAAGGGGGCGGGGGAGGGTATATGAATGAGTATATGAATCAGTGAGTGAATGTTTGTTAATGAATGAGTGTGCGTGTGATAGCATGGATGTGTAAGTGTGTGTATGTTGTTGATTTGTTTTGTCCAATTTTGGCGTAACTTAAGAAAAGTGTTTTTTTTTTTGTTTTTTTTTTAAAGGTGTGTGTGTGTGGGGGGGCGTATTTTCTGTTTCGGGCAAGTGAATCCTGAATTTTTGGTTTCAGTTTCGGTCCAGATTTTTCATTTCGGTGCATCCCTAACATACTTGTACAGAGCTATACTTTCCTGAGAGGGTGGTAGATAAGTGGAACAGCCTCCCAGCAGAAGTATGTGAGATAGCTCACTTGGTTCAAATCCTGGCAGCCCTGCATCCTACCGAGCGCCACGGACCGGTAATAAAATCCGAATATAATCTATTATTCCGATGCCACTGGGAGAAAGGTGCTATAAACAGGACTCGTTATATTAAGTTGTTAGGTGGTAGAGGGTAATACAGTGAGGGTATTAAACATGCGCAGGATAGACATACGGCTCCTGAATCTAAGACGAGACCAACGACTGATTAAGGTTTGAGTCGTTACAGCAGGAGAAACGGGCGACCAGACGGGGGCGGCCGGGGGGCCGATCTGCCGGGAGAGTCTATGTTTCTATGGCGTTGAGAAACGTATCCAGCCTCTCGGGATGTAAATGGCGTCCGGCTGTAAGAAGCGTACTTGGCTAGGAGGCGGCATCAGGGCTCGGGGTAAACGGGAAGGAAATCACGATCTGCTGTTTTAATATGATACACGTATGAGATTATGGAAACGTGTGACATGTATCATCATATCATACACCACGGGAAAGGCTTCTGTGGACACGCAGCCGACACGCAGGCCATGCGCTGAAACCTGCCTGTACCTGCCGAAGGGGAAAACTCGCTTATCACAGCAAATATCAGACACGCGAATACATAGACGGGGGGGACAGAGACACAAGAGCAAACTGACACGTGAAAGGGCGCAGCGTACACAAGCCAGGGCTGGAGGGCAAATTTTACCCATTTATTCCTCCCCAAAAAACAAAAAAACAAAACAAAAACACCAAAACACGCAGCATATCTTGGCACTGATTGGATAACTCTCTCTGCAAGTCTGATTTGGGATCCCTCAGTCTTTCATGATCGTTTTTAATCCCTGAAACCATTACTTCAGTCGCCTCCTCTGAACTGTCTCCAGTGTACCCACTACTCAGGAGGCAGAAGCGACCCCCCCCACCACCACCTGCCACTAATGCCCCTCGCTGTACACCCAGCCCGTGCGAACGGGGCTTACCTGCCAAAGTCGCAGAGCTTCAGCACCGCTGTGTCCGGGTCGAGCAGCAGGTTCTGGGGCTTGATGTCTCGGTGGCAGATCCCGAAGGAATGGATGTACGCTAAACTGCGGAACAGCTGATACATGTACAACTGCGAGGAGAGAGAGAGAGAGAGCGTGAGAGAGAGGGAGCGAGCGAGAGAGCGAGAGAAAGAGAGAGGGAGCGAGCGAAAGAGAGGGAGCGAGCGAGCGAGAGAAAGAGAGGGAGCGAGCGAAAGAGAGGGAGCGAGCGAGAGAAAGAGAGGGAGAAAGAGAGGGTCTGGCGCGCCGGGAGATGTATATACAGAGAAGCCGCGGAGGGTAATGGCCGCCATGTTATTACCTTGACGTAGATCATGGGCAGGGCCTGCTTGGCGCGGCTGTAATGTCTGGCGACTCTGTACACCGTCTCGGGAACGTAATCCAGCACGAGATTCAGATAAACCTCATCCTTCTGCAAGAGACAACACAGCGAGTCAGAGGGGCGGCGGAGCATCGATGGGGGGCAGAGAGAAGGCGGCGGGCGCATTGCTGGGGGGTGTCAGAGCGGAGGGGGCACTGCACTGCTGGGGGGGGTCGGAGGGGCGGTGGGAGACATCACTGGGGGTCAGAAGGGAAGCAGCAAACACTCAGATGGGGCAGAGAAGGATATGGTAGAAATCCTGCACATGTCCCCTTGCCAGATACCCCTGCCCCTGGCAGCGTGTTCATTTAAAAATGTATCCAGAGTCTGAGCGAGACGAATCCCCCTAACAGGGCTTGTCCACGGCATCACGTTACTGCAATCACGTCAAGCAGCGACAGACAGATGTTTAAAAAGACGAGTCCTCCATTAAACTCGGCCTGGATCCTTTCCATGCTCCAACAGGCAGCTCGGTATCTGCCCTGGCAGGGTCATTCTTGTCCCGCTTTGCTGGGGTCAGAGCCGCTCGCGGCAGGATTTAGATTCACGAGCCGGGGGGGGGGGGGGGCTATTCCATGACTGAGTCGTGTTGTCTGCACCGGCCGGATAACGACGAGCTGGGGGGGCCGGGAAGGTAAACGGGGTTCACAATCAGAAACCTGAATTGTACTACAGAAAGGTAACCCTTTGGGAATGTGGCCCCCAGCACCGGCTCCCTAACCCCCCCGGAGCGCACGGGGGTACCGGGGCACATACTGGGGCCGGTCTGCTTTTCATGCTGTAATAACCCCAATCATGTTCATTTTCCTAGAAAGCCGCCGTCCGCAGTCGTGTAAAAGAGCTCCGCGCCTCAGATAAAAATACACGGAGGACAAATCCAGCTGAGCCTGTCCGCACCCGGCCCCGAGCTTCACACACACACAGCTTTCTCAACCCCTCTGGCTAGGAGAGGGTTAACACCTAGCGGTGAGCGGACGGCAGCGGCTGCTTAAAATATTCGACCGGAATTCAAATAATAATAGAGCGCAGAATATAGAAAAAGGCAAAAAAAGGGAATTTGATACAAAGTAACTTCTTAAGTTGAAAGCGAAGGGTTAACCCCAGCCTGCCGGATCCAGCTGTCTCCACTGATCAGCAGCCTGTATGAGAGCTTTAATGGGATCCATGTGATCTGCCTGCAGGGGGCCGAGAGGCACTCGGAGGGCCGACTGCTTTGAAGTCAAGACTTTCAGATCTCACAAAAGGAAGGACTTTTCCAGCCCCATGGAGCAGCAGGGCGTCCGCCCCTCCCCCATCCAGTACGCGTGTGTGTGTGTGTGTGTGTGTGTGTGTGTGTGTGTAGAAGCGTTATAATTATTAATATTATTATTTTTAGTATTATTATACTTAAGAAAATGCATTTTTAAAAATTTTGAAATCTTTAACATACAAAATTACACAAAAAATGGTTCTGATCAGGGCCGTTTCGGATCACAGCGGTTCTGACGCGGCTTCTGCGTTCCGTTCGTTGAGTGTAATATATATTATATAACTCTGGTGACCGAGGCTCTGCCGTTGGCCCTTCGCCATGACGACGGGAGCATAAATCAGGGGGATGAAAGGTCTGCTGAACAGATCTGGAAAGAGCATAATAATCTCAGAGCCGGAACAAGCATAGGGGCCCCTGGGGCCACAAAGAAACCGAAACCCAAACACGTCCTGAATGCAGTCACACCAAGAAGCAGAGCCCGGGGTGCGAAGGAAGGCGCCTGCGCATGCGAAGCCTCTCACCTTCTCTCCGCTCGAGTAGAAGAAGTAGCGCAGCCGCACGATGTTGCAGTGATCCAACTTCCTCATTATCTGAAGCTCTCGGTTCTGAAAGAAACAAACAGAAAATTCTGCGTGAGGCAAACGGGACGAGCGAAGCGGCCATTAATACCACGGCTCGAGCGCGGCAGCGAGATAAAGCCCTGGTAGGAGTATACCGAGAAAAGATCTTCCCGTGTAACGGTTACCGGTCCGTGAAACACGCAGCAAACATACAGCTGTACAGCGTCAGTGATCACTATACGGAAGTGAGGCGCGCTGCCCCCCCCCCCCGGATTTCACAATGCATGGCACGGGGTTTCAACGGAACGCGGCAGACCCCAGCGTGTTATATTATAACCACATTTGTGGAGTTATAAAGCGCCTGCATATTCTGTGATGTGGTACAGAACCGGACGGAGCACCGGCACCCAGCGGGTAGAGTTACTGCGCGGCCCCGGTTCTCCCGGAGACAGCTGGGCAGCGTCCTGAAGTGACCTCTCTTTGTGGAGAGACTGCCCGCTGGAAGCGAGACACGCGTTTAACCCTCGCCGCGGGCCGTCTGCAGCCTCTGTACACCGTGCTAAGCTGGAGGCCGGGGAGGAATATCGCTTACTGATTAATATAGCACCATCATATTCTATAGCGCTGTACAACGGGTACATCACGAGCAAGGATTTAAAGAAACAAAGAGGGGAGACGGGCCCTGATCAAAGGAGCTTGCAATCTAGAAGACAGAATAAGAGCTATATGTTATACAACGCGAGACTCGCCCCACCTCCCCTACCCGGCGGCGGCAAAAACTAAGAAATAAGAAAAACGCCCCAAAACCCGACCCCATCGCCGCGTTTCCAGAGCAAGACAACAAGTCGGCCAATCAGACGCTTTACTTCTGCATCTCTGACGCTTATTAATAGTTTGAGACGTTTCATTTACAATTTTACCCAACGGAGGCCAAAACCGGGAGCAGCCGGTGGCAGGGCCAGCATTACCCAATTAATTAAAGCAATCAGGATGGGGAGGAATAATCACGTAGATCATTGGAACAGGAACTTAGGACTGCTGCTCATATTACATACACTATACACATTACACACACGCTGTATACAGTAATATAACCCCCAGCGCTGTATACAGTAATACCCCCAGCGCTATATACAGTAATACCCCCAGCGCTGTATACAGTAATATAACCCCCAGCGCTGTATACAGTAATATAACCCCCAGCGCTGTATACAGTAATATAACCCCCAGCGCTGTATACAGTAATATAACCCCCCAGCGCTGTATACAGTAATAACCCCCCAGCGCTGTATACAGTAATATAACCCCCCGGCGCTGTATACAGTAATATAACCCCCCGGCGCTGTATACAGTAATATAACCCCCAGCGCTGTATACAGTAATATAACCCCCCAGCGCTGTATACAGTAATATAACCCCCCAGCGCTGTATACAGTAATATAACCCCCAGCGCTGTATACAGTAATATAACCCCCCCAGCGCTGTATACAGTAATATAACCCCCCCAGCGCTGTATACAGTAATATAACCCCCCCAGCGCTGTATACAGTAATAATCCCTGGAGCCGCCATTGTTGTCAGTCATGTGATATTTTGGGTGATTTTCCCACACTGAGCTGATGCTTTATGGCAATGCTAATGAAGTCCGTTCCTCCATAGACTTTCATTAGTCAGAGAGTCCGCCTGGGTGATTAAGACTGAGCCATTCTATTGTCCCCCACAGGCAGTATGATAAAGAGTCGGGGGGTTTAGTAGATTGGGGGTCAGATAACAGAGCGAGAATCATACAAACGGCTGATATGCAGCTGCCTGAAATTATTATATTATGGGGGCAAAAACTACAAGTGGGGTAAAAAGAAGCAGAAAATATTTACGGAAACTTCTTTTTAATCCGATCCGAGGAATCAAACAAATGGCGGAGAATTTCCTCTTAACCCCCCCTCTGGCCATCGAATGGTTAAAGGGCTGATCTGAATTTAGACTCCGCGCAAAAAGCTGTGAAATCCGCTATGCGAGTCGGCAGCGAAACCCATCGACGAAAACATCCGGGCGGAGCGGGCGAGACCCCCAAACGCTCTCATTATTAGAGTTTCAGGGAAGTGACTGCAGCGGCCCCCGCCCAACCTAAATATAACAGCCGCGGACATCAAACGTTACTGACCACTCCAAAAGGTCACCCCCCCAATCAGCTTCCTGTCCTGACACCCCCCATAACGGCTGTCTGAACCAATCAACGACTTCACGGGGGAGAGAGACTAATGAATGGGGAGGAATAAGCCTATCCTTAGAGCAGGAAGTTCAGACGGCTGCTCCCCAGTGTAACAAAATAAAGGGATTTTCCAACACACACAATATATATATTTAACCGTCGCGCGGGCTTTCCGTAGGGGCAGACCTGCTAAATGTGTCATCCACGCTGCGCTCCTGCTACAGCAGCGATATTCTGTAATCTACGATAAACATATAAAGATGGCCTCAGACAACCTGCGCGACTGCAGCGACCGTTACCCAGAGCCCTCCAGCAGCGGGCGTCCAGACAGCGAGCGCACTGTCACCGTTATCACAGGGGAACATTGTACAGCGCTGCGGAATGTGACGGCGCTATATAAAACACACAGCCCAGGAAAGGGGTTAATGATGGCCAGCAATCCGGCTCTTATTAGGCCCTTTTCCGCTGGGTCATGTGACCTCCCCACATTCCTGGCTGCTTTGGCACGGGGAAGGGTAGTTTGTAGGGACTGAAGCCATGTGAGTCGGGACAGATCCAGCCAGGAAGTATGCGGAGAGCGGGGGAGGGGAGCCTGCGAGCGGCTGGAATCCGACAGCTGCTTCACACAGCCGGCAAGGAAAGCAGTGCAATCGCCATAGCAACCAGCGCAATAATTCAGCTTACTGCTCAACTATTAGCATTTTGCACGGAAACTGCTTTTTACAACCCGCCGGCAGATCGGCCCCATCCGGCCCCCGTCTCCCCTGCTGTAACGACTCGAACCTTAATCAGTCGTTGGTCTCGTCTTAGATTCAGGAGCCGTACGTCTATCCCATGCATGTTTAATACCCCTCACTGTATTACCCGCTACCACCTCTGCTGGGAGGGATTTGTCGTGCCCTGCTATAACATATTAATTAGACTTATAGAAACGGGTGAAGAGGGCCCTGCGCACAAGAGCTTACAATCTACAAGCAGTTGTGTGTGTTTCTGTTAGGGATGGAGGAGCGGGGGGGGGGGGATGCGGCAGCTCGTTCCTGTGCGCTAGACAGACATACATACAATTCTCATAGGCGACCAGACATACAACGCGGGGGGGCCCCGGCCGCCGTCCCACCGAGCGCACTCACTCACCTTAAAGCGCTTGTCCTGCAGGACTTTCTTGATGGCCACGAGCTCCCCCGAGTCGCAGAGCTTGGCCTGATAGACGACGCCGAACGAGCCGTTCCCGATCACCTTGGTGTCCGTGTAGCTGACCTCCTGCTGGCGGTCCGGACCCTGCCCCGGGGTCGCCACCACCGTCGTCACTTTGCTGCCGTCTTTGTCTCCTGAAAAATGAAATAGAATCGTGGTCAGATCTTTTATACCCCACGCCGCCCGCTCTGCCCCCCCTCAGCCCACCCCGACGGAGAGCGACCCGAAATCACCCCGAGCCGACGGCTACACGCAGAACACTGGGGGTCCGACCGCTCCGGCCCCATCGGCCACGAGACTTCCGTAATCATACAGCTGCAGCTATACCTGGGGCAGATCCGTCCGGACCCCCACCGAGTCAAATCCCCCTCCCGCTGCACGCCCCATCGAGTCCCCACAGTCCGTTTCTACCCTCTGAGGGGCAGCGTCCCATTGGTGGGCCATACCGCCCGAGCACTGCTTATGTAACATGGGCCAGAACACTATGACATGCAGCTCTGACATCATAGGTCACATGACCTCAGCTGCTGGCACTTTAAACAATTTAAAAGCCCCTTAGATATAATTTGAGGGGCCAGCGGCTCGTTCATCTACCCGCTAATTTGTGACTCGCAGTTATGAGCAATTTGCCCCGGGGCGGGTTATTTGAGGGCACGACGTTCCAATAAAGCAGCAGCGATGCAAGCAGAGCGGCGGCAGAGAATCTCGGGCCGGCCGCCGGGGTAAAGCTTTACCCGCAAACCCCATAAAGCATCATATCTCAAAATCATCCCGCGCGCTCCTTTACAATACATCCTGCTTGAAGCGAGGTGCAATAAACGTTCTGAAAATCACTCAGACGTCACATAGATTTCATTGGTATAAGGGACCCGTGTGCCAAAAAACGTGAAGGTGTAAGGAAAGGAAGTTTTACTTTATTGAGAGGATGGTAGATAAGTGGAACAGCCTCCCAGCAGAGGTGGTAGAGGGTAATACAGTGAGGGTATTAAACACGCACGGGATAGACATACGACTCCTGAATCTAGGAGTCACGCAAACGGCACACGGGTATACACCTCGGGACACACCAGACACGCGTGTAGAGCCAGAGGAAACGAGTCACTCGGATTATTCCTCCCATGTAAAAGGGGTTAACCAGTTCACCGCCGGTGCCTGCAGACAGGAGAGCCCCACCCGGCATATACATCACACCTGCTCGCAGCCAGCCGTCATACCGCCGTGTGCCCCGAGGGGAGACCTAACTAAGTTCAGGCAGGGCACCGACCCCTAAACACAAGTAACGCATCCCCCGGCCAACGCGCTGCAGTCAGATGCCGCAGGACCGCTGCGTCCGTCACACAAGCCCCGGCTGGGAACACAACGTGCCCAGAAAACGCCAGCAACGCTTCCCGGCTAACATCGGTGTGACGCCCCACGCCGACAGACGCCCCGGCAGAATATGCGACCTTCCCCCCTACTGTATGGAGGTTAACCATTTCACTGCCGCAGGGGCATTACCTCACTTATGCCAAACCTAATCAATATAAGCAAACCAACAAAGCCCAGCATGGAAAGAGTTAATCCGCCAACCAGCCGAGCCGTCCGTATGACCAGCCCGGAATGTGTAATCGTCTAACGATTAACACCAAACTCCTCAAATCCGTTCATTTAGTAAATAAAATAAATCCCGGGGGGTTTGGAACGCGGGATCATCTTCGATCAGGCAGGGGAAGGACGGTCCGTCAGGTAAACCGCTACAAATTCCCTGAAGTGTAATAAACAAGAGAGACTAATAAAGTTACAAGCAAAAAAAAAATAAAAAAATTACTATGTATAGTGAGCGAGGAAAGAGTATGATGCAATACAGCCGATTAAAGGGCTGGTCTACTAAATAAAGCATAATGTCCATTCCCCCGGAGACGCCCGCAGATACCCCCGGAGACGCCCGCAGATACCCCCGGAGACGCCCGCAGATACCCCCGGAGACGCCCGCAGATACCCTGGGCGAGTAATCGCCTCTCTCCAAACTTCTGCGGCTTTGGGGCAGGAAGAACGATCTTCTGATCTCACGACGGATTGGGGGGGGGGGGGGAAGGATCGTTAATCCTCCCGACAGACGCAGCATCGTCCAGACAGGAACGCCTCGGCCTCTTCCAACGGCTCCGCAGATCTCACCAAGTATTCACAGCCTGAGGAGAACGGACCCGGCGGAAACAGCACCGGAAAACAAACCGTCCGCGGCAACAACCAATCCGGAACCCTTCACTCAACAACGGGAGAGGGGGCCGGAGACGCCGAGCCCCCCAGTACCGGGACGCAGACGGAGGATCATTCATACACGATGCGTGTTCTCCAGCGACACACCTGGCCGTCCACGGGATTCCGAGGGCCGGTTCTTCTGCTCACCGGCCCGCTGTGGGGTCTTTCGGCAGTCAGGGGTGAGCGCGGGCGCCCCCCACACGGCCCCACAGAGCCCTCCAGGTGATACGCTAGTTTCCGGTACCGGCTTGGTGCAGGGATCCGTTTAGACCCCCGTGCCCTAATAAGAAGCGCTGCCATTGATTTTAACCCATCAAGCAGGTAATCAGCGGGAGGAATAGTCGCATACATCAAGAAAAGTGAAAAAGTGAATAGAAACCAGGAGTTTTCACACCGACGCAGTGAGACCCGGCAGCGCTGGAACCCGAACAACAGGGGCAAGAGACCAAACAACTACCCCCCCTCCCCCCATGAGTCCGACAGTGGCCCAGCTTCCCGGGACATTAACCCGCCGGCTCGCAGCGCATTCACCTGGCAATACCCACCACGGAGCTGCTCGCCTCTCGCACCCTCCCTGCGCCTCGCTCCTCGCACCCTCCCTGCGCCTCGCTCCTCGCACCCTCCCTGCGCCTCGCTCCTCGCACCCTCCCTGCGCCTCGCTCCTCGCACCCTCCCTGCTCCTCGCCTCTCGCACCCTCCCTGCTCCTCGCACCCTCCCTGCGCCTCGCTCCTCGCACCCTCCCCTCGCACCCTCCCTGCTCCTCGCCTCTCGCACCCTCCCTGTGCCTCGCCCCTCGCACCCTCCCTGCTCCTCGCCCCTCGCCTCTCGCACCCTCCCTGCGCCTCGCTCCTCGCCTCTCGCACCCTCCCTGCTCCTCGCCCCTCGCCTCTCGCACCCTCCCTGCGCCTCGCTCCTCGCCTCTCGCACCCTCCCTGCTCCTCGCCTCTCGCACCCTCCCTGCTCCTCGCCTCTCGCACCCTCCCTGCTCCTCGCCTCTCGCACCCTCCCTGCGCCTCGCCTCTCGCACCCTCCCTGCGCCTCGCCTCTCGCACCCTCCCTGCGCCTCGCCTCTCGCACCCTCCCTGCGCCTCGCCTCTCGCACCCTCCCTGCGCCTCGCCTCTCGCACCCTCCCTGCGCCTCGCTCCTCGCCTCTCGCACCCTCCCTGCGCCTCGCTCCTCGCCTCTCGCACCCTCCCTGCGCCTCGCCTCTCGCACCCTCCCTGCGCCTCGCCTCTCGCACCCTCCCTGCGCCTCGCCTCTCGCACCCTCCCTGCGCCTCGCTCCTCGCACCCTCCCTGCGCCTCGCCTCTCGCACCCTCCCTGCGCCTCGCCTCTCGCACCCTCCCTGCGCCTCGCCTCTCGCACCCTCCCTGCGCCTCGCCTCTCGCACCCTCCCTGCGCCTCGCTCCTCTTGTAATGCACGTTTGCCGTCACGCAGGGTCAGAGGTTCACCGCATGTCGGCGTCGGACATCAGCACAGTCCGCAGTGCATCAAGAAACCCCAAAGCCACAAGAGCTTGTGATCTAATACGGGAAGTCACCGGTCTTGCAAGAGAGCAGGAAGTTCCTTCATTCCCGACACAGAAGGGTTAAATACAAGGCTATAAAAATAAAGTTAAAAAAAGATCTTAAAAAGCTGAAATCCAGCCCGAATTCCACAGAGAGATGAGCGGACAATTTTATTGCGATACTCTTTGCCTGTACAGCCCGTCACGTATGATACACGCCAGCGACGGGTAAGAAACTGTGTATTCCACACGCAGACAGCAGAGGGGCAAAGATCAGCAGCGTTTAGGAGACGAGGCCCCAGGAGGGAATTACAGAGAGCGCTGAGATATTAAAAAGGAGGAGGAGGCGGGGGGGGGGAGCGGCCATCGCTGCCCCCGTTCATCAGAGAGGGGAACGCAGACCCTGCTGGCCGGGGGCACCGGGAAGACGCGTTACAAGGAGGGGAAATGATCCAACGAACAGAGCAAAGGACATTTCAGAACAAAACCCAGAGACACAGAGAGCCACCGGCCGACCTCACGGGGGCCGGACACGGAGAGCCGCCAGCAACGTCAGGGAGAATACAGGGGGTCTGGCAGGGCCCGCTGGACAGACCCCAAAGCTGCATAATGTAATAACCATGCGCGTCCGGGGTTCCTTAGGGGCTCGCAGGGAAGCTATTCTCGCACTGCAATACCGAGCGCATCACCGGCACCGAGAGGGTTAACATTTCACTCCCAGTAACCAGCCGGATATACCCAACACGGGCACACACTCATAAACCCTGTGAAGAAGGGACCGACGTGCTCTCTACTGCCTGCATTTCAACCCACATAATCCCCGACTACCACAACGACCCCTCAGCACCTCGAACGTGCACAGGAGGAGCCCCGAGCCCATCTCAGCAGGGGGACGGATCACATGTAGCGCGTGTTTTCCACCAAGGAAAGAGAAGTAACGGGGAGGAATAAATGTGCAAATCCTCCGAGAAGCGTTAATGGAAGAAGTGATGCGTCTGCGGTGACGAGGACAGGGGCCCAAACCCGGCGCTGCCCGTCTCATCACACAGATCAGCGCAGCATGCGAGACGGTGCAACGGTCTGCAGCCGTACCCAAACGTCCCGCGGCGGCCCATATCCGACAGCGACCTCGTAACCGACAGCCGGATAGTCCACGAGCGAGTGATTTACGCAATCAATGCGCTAGCAGGACGCAGCAATCACACGCTGGGGCACCGGCGGCAGCAATCAGTATATATTATATATATTCCTATATACCCCTACAGTTACTGCACGGCTGGCGGGTCACGAGCGCATCCTTCCTTCCGGAGGGCGGGATGAGCTGGGTAACGATACAAAAGGTCAGAGCAGGACAAGCCCGGGGGCAGAAACGTCCGCCGATACCCACCGGCCGGACCTAAAGGTTCCGTGTATTCCCTGCAGTCTAGATCCAACGATACGCGGCGCTGACCCACAACAGAGATCCGGAGACGTTACCACGGGGGCAACTTCAGAAAGAAATGGAGCTTCCGGGGCAACAGCGACCCTTCCAGGGAAAGCAGCACCAGGCCCGCTATTACCAGCAACTTCATTTGTAAACCTAACGTAACTTCCACCCCGAGCAGGAAGTTGGAAGCCGCTTCCTGTTCCCTCCCTCTGTCAGCCCGAGCAGGAAGTTGGAAGCCACTTCCTGTTCTCTCCCTCCCGTCAGCCCGAGCAGGAAGTTGGAAGCCACTTCCTGTTCTCTCCCTCCCATCAGCCCGAGCAGGAAGTTGGAAGCCACTTCCTGTTCTCTCCCTCCAGTCAGCCCGAGCAGGAAGTTGGAAGCCGTGTTGTTTTAGCGGACCGCGCATGAGACTCTAGCGTTAGAGATTGTTTCCAGCCGCGCAGCTCCCTCCGTAACGCTATTACAGATATCTCAGGGTGATTTATACCCTGTGCCGGGGCAGCAAGATGGCGGCTTCCACATGAGGGGATTTTATATAAATAGCACATTAACATTATTAACAGGAATTATGGACAATCTGGGATCTGAAAGGGACGTTAAGATTATTACTATGAGGAGCTGAGATTTCACTTTGGCCACAAGTTGGCTACCTTGGTGGTAGTTGGGCTACCATAATGTCCATACAGAGAGCAACAACAAGCCTGCTTCTCCCAACAACATTAACGTCGCCTCTACTCTGCCCAAAGTGCAGCAGATGTGAGTCGCGTTGGGTGCTCAGCCACCATACTTCTCATCCATGGTCCCTTTACACGCTACTCCTTGACATTGTGCACATTGCTGTATGAGAACTGCTGGAATCTGCTCCTCGTACCCGACGAATTTCCTCTATAGAATCACCTCGGACACAAAGATTACTTCAGCCCCGCGATTCAAGCATCTGGACGGACCATGAATTCAATGGGCTTCCTATACATACACACATATTATATATATATATATATATATATATATATATATATATATACACACACATACACATACATATATATACACACACATACACATATATATATACACACACATACACATATATACACACACATACACATATATATATACACACACATACACATACATATATATACACACATACACATATATATACACACACATATATATATATATTTACACACATATATATATATATACACATACAGATATATATATTACATTATATATATATATATATATATATATATATATATATATATATATATATATATATATGTTATTTATATTAATTTAAACCCCTTAACTACACAGAACTACATACAGATCATGACGGGGGCGGACTCGCCACACATGTCCCTGCCCATAACAGACCGGGAGCTCCTCCCACACTGGCTGGGGGCGGGGTTTACCACCAGACACATTGGTTTTCTACCCCTCCATGGACTGGCGGGGAAAGATTTGCTCTCACAGTTCTTACACTTTTTCTAAGTTACCTTTTATTACTCCTTTGCAGGCTCATTTTAGGGGCAAATTATAACAGCTGCCACCAGTGGGACAGCAACAAAAGGGGGGTGGGGAGGTTTTTTTTTTTTACCCTTTAAGTGCCGGGGCAAATTTTCGCCCATGGGGCTAGGCAATTTTTCTTAGTTTTGCTGCAGTTATTAGTATGCAGAAGTGATAAACCGCTTACACAAAAACATTTTATATATATATAAAAATTCAGGACATATTAAGCGACTCAACTATAACAGCTTACAGGCAAACTATGCATCCGATTACATGCGAAAAGGGCTAAAAAAATAAAAAGGAAACAAAAAACAAAAAAAACCCCATTACGTCTCCAACAAAAATGATAAAAGTAACAGAAATTAAATAATCCCCCCCCCCCAATACATTTATCCGCTTTTGCTGCTGTGCGGGTCCAATGGGGAGATACCACTAAAAGCAGGAGAAGGCAAAGCCCCATGCCCTGCATACCCCCCCCCCCACACCTCTGGCCCACAGGGCCACCTGACGGACGGACAACAGGCCGCGGGAAACCAAATTCATTTTAATCTGTAAAGCTACTGAGGGAAAAGTAAGAATTAGGAAAGCGACAAATGTAACAAAAACCCATTTTGATTAACCATTGCAGTACCAGAATACAGGCAGCAACACACTGGTTATCAATTTATACAATTAAATGTTGCCCCATTCATTATTTTTGCCAGGAATACTCAACTGTCATGTAACCAAAAATAGCAGGCGCCGATATGTTATCGTCATAGAAACTGGAAAAAAAAGTGTCTTGGAAGTTGCTGCGTTATTTTTATGTTATTAAAGCTTTGGAGGAAAGAGTAAAATGATAGACCTGCCGCAGTTTATGTGCTTCGTGTACGAGAGAGAGTGGAACGGCAGCTTTAAATCCACTTCCTCTCCGCGGTCTCTCCGGAAATCTCTGCTGGGGACTAACCTCAGGCCGTGTGACAGTCCTCATTACCAGCACTACAGTATACCCAGGCACAGCGAGGACTCCTGCCTGCAAACCTTTCACCCACATGTCCCCATAAACATGAACATACTCGCAGAACACACAGCGTGTGGCCCCGGGGCCAGATTTATTTCGGGAGCGGAGCGGGGCGGATCGAGTCCTCCCACCGCTGCCTCTTCCAAGGAAATGGCTTTTCAATGAATAGACGATCCAACGGCACGGGGCCCCCCGATCCAAAGGCACGGGGAAGGAACGCAAGCCGCCGATCACACGCCTCGCACGACATATACAATTAGTGATAACGGTGAATGAAAGGAACCGAATGAAAGGATTTTTCCCACGAATGGTTAATTGGTTTCTGTTTGTAATATTAAAGCCCAAGCGTCTCCGGATAAACGTTTACGGTATTATTTCCGAGCCCCTGATGTATAGCGGGTGCTGTGGCAGCGGCGCTGTCTGCCACGCCGGCACGGGGTCCGATCCCTCTGCCCATTCTTTCTGTCTATTCAAGGTGAAAAAGGGTGGGGTGGAGAGAAGACACGGCGGGGGGGGGGGAATCCTTCACCGGCCAATCAAACACCAGGGAGATCTATGTCATTCAATATATAACGGGGGCTGTAAAGCGGCTGACACTGGGCTCGCTCGCCGTTAAAGACCACCTGATGCGACGACGAGGCCGTGGCTTGCGTTAAGGTGGGGCTGAGGACAGCTGCACAGCCCCACACAATACATCCAATTCCCACCAGCCTGCTCTGCGTGTTTAAAGGCTAGAGATCCGGCTCGCTGTCCAAGAGAGCGTAGCGAGGGCCGCCCCGGACTCGCTGCGTTAGAAGCCTCAGATACTTCGCCGTCCTGCAGACATATTCCATGCTGCAGCAATGGCGGTGCATCGAGAAGAGACAGAGAGGCTGCCCCCCCAGGCACAGCCAGACAGCTGGGGGTCTCGGCAACGGTCAGAGACCCTCGGAAGCCACATTAAAAGTAATATCTATAAAGGACTTGTGACATTTGCAGCGGTGCCAGAAAACCAGATGGTCAATTAAGCAGCAGTGTGTGGGGGGGGGGGGGGTATCGATGTGCCTCATGTCCCAATCCCTACCACTGAACGGGATATTCCGAGATGCCTGGGGGGGGGGGCAATTAAAGGTTGCAAAGGCCAGGCCGGTACAGAGTCGCACATCACCACGGTGTATCACAGATCATGTGCATGAGGCTCAATATACCCTGTATTCCATGACATAATACATATTATTTGATGATGTCATTTTTACACAAGGCACTGCCAGGCAATCAGGTGACAGTAAGAGCAGGAGGTCATTGTGACGGGTAAAACGGGGAGGCAAAGCCATCTGTTCGTTGTGAACAAACCATAAATACCAATTAGCGATTGCAAGCTCTGGGGGACAGTCAATGCAAAGGACCCTACCAGATCTGGTCGGCACACCGGACGTTACGGAACCGGCAGAACTTATATTAAGCTTAACCAATTTTTTATATTTCACGTTTTGGAATTTTGGGCCAAAATCAGTTAAGACTCTAGAATTTTTCCCATTGGCTTAAATATCCGAGGCGCCAGAAGCGGGTTCGTCCAGAGACCAGAGGTTCGGTGCCAGCCGCGAATCCCAGGAGCCATGGCTACCTGGCACCTGTCCAGCTTCGGCCCGCCGGTCATTCTATGTGAGGGTATACGCCGGCACACACACCACGCCGCCCGTGCCCAGGAGAGGGGGGTATACTTACGGCTCACTTTCATGCTGCCAAACGCCGACGGCTGCTGCACTGGTTTACAGCTCTCCGCAAAGGAAGTGGTTCTCGGCCTCCCTGACATGATGCAGCCGCCCGCCTTCTCTCTCTTGGTTATAGAAGCCAGACAGAGGGCAAGACCATCAAGTCCCCCGAAGCGGAGAGCACAGCCTCTTCTTTTGGGGTTTAAGTCCCCCTTACCGGTCACCTTATCCCCAAGTCACTCCTGGTGCAGCATCCCTCAGGGGGCAATCCAATGGGGGTAACAAAATGGCAGCAGATGGGGGGGTGATCACGTAGGCAGCAGACAGTTGGGGGGTCACAGGGCCAAGTAACACCGGCACAGATAGGGGGTCTCAATGACTACCAGCTCTGGGGGAGGGGACTCCGTATACAGGGGGTGCCAAGTAGGATGGGGGCGGGGGGGGGATGTCTCCGGGGCCCCTGGAGCAGCTGGGCCCCTTAGCAGCGAGCTGAGGGCGGGGAGGATAGACAAAATACGGTCATGGCGGCTCCCCCGCAAGGCCAGGCCTACTGCTTCTCACAGGAAAACTCAAAATGGCGACCTGCAGGTTCCCCCGCTAGTCAGGCGCTCCTGGGGGCCAATGTCTGGGAGGTTATGTCACCGAAGCGCCCTGTGCCCTCTCCCCTGAGGGGAACTGCCGCCGCCTGCCTCCCGGGGTGATATGGAGGTCCTGTCACTAGCTATACGCGGGGTTTCTTGCCGATTCCTCTGATATCCGCCGCTCCGCGATCGAGCTCTTTCCCTTTGTCACCCTCCGTCCGACTGACCGCATTTGCCTGTCGGTTTTTTTTTTCCCTGTAATGCCCTCCTCCTTCTCTTCACAATGACGCAGCGCCCTGCGAAGTTTACACGAATACGCTGCAGAAGTAGCGTAAGTACAATAGAGAATAGGAGTAAGGGCGGGGAAACTGCTGCCAGTTCCTGAATGACGTCCCACTCCAAGATGGCCAAGCCCACAACCCTCGCCAGCAAAGCACAGCCAATCGTCGAAAGGGTTGGTAAGATGGGCAGGGAAAAGAGCTACCGCTAGACCAATGAAAAAGGAAACCAGTGTCCGCTCGGCGCTTTCCTTTGCTCCTCCTCCGTGCCTCACCGTTCCAGATACTCGCATGCGATTGGCTCCTCTTCTAGGGCGTTAACGATCTTAGCCAATGCAAAGCGTGCATTGCTCTTCCCCGCTTTCTCTTGCAGTCTATTGAACGCTCATTGGTTTATCATATCCCTCTCTGCTGCAACGCCTAAGGATAAAGGCGACCAGAAAAAAAAAATGCAAGGAGGGCTGTGATTGGTGAGAGCGTGCAGCTGCAGCAGCGGCAGAAACAAGGAGGGGGCGGAAGTAGGTGTGGCAAATCCTTTTAAGACACCGGAAGTGTGACCTTTAGCACGTATTTAGGCGGTCTAATGTTGAGTTGCTATGGTGATGGGGTGCTTAGCGTAGAATCTGATTTCCATAGCTGGTAGTTCTGTCTCAGGGTCGATCGTCACTTTAGGCTTCGTGGCCAAGCATGTTGTTGTGCATAAGTGAATGTCTGACCCAAGGAGCTAACAATCTGATTCCTCACAGAACTGTCTTTGCCTTCATTTGCTGTGCAGTAAGGCCTTAAGTATTGTTTTGGGTGATAAAAGTACATTATTAAGTATAATTGCAGATATGGACCTTTCCCGTTGATGAGCAGAGCTGCGATGAGAGAAAAAATGCATTATGGCCATTAATGTATATTTAAAGGTATCCGGGGTAACGGAAGTTTGCGGTCTCTCCCGCGCTGGGGTTTCCCAGTTATATACCCAGGGGCATTCAGGACAGGTGGAAGCGTAAATACTTTAATACTCAGATTTGCACGCTGAGTGTTTTAGTCGTTTTTGTTTCACGGGATAAGAGCAGAAAATACTATAAGGAGGGGAGGAATCAGAAGTTACGTAATGTTGGGGCAGC
This sequence comes from Sceloporus occidentalis, assembly GCA_023333645.1. Lineage (NCBI taxonomy): Eukaryota > Metazoa > Chordata > Lepidosauria > Squamata > Phrynosomatidae > Sceloporus > Sceloporus occidentalis. The sequence continues at coordinate 1,543,638 of JALMGF010000148.1, forward strand.
TCAGGGGTAGGATAAAAGGCCGTGTAAGGAATGTGCCGGGGGCGCAGCTGCCGGCGTGACGGTCTCATAGAACGGATGACATAAACCCACGACCCTGAGATCTAAAGGTCACCGGCCAAACGTGGCAATAGTCTGGAAACGCCGGCTTCATTCATGGTGCCGCGGTCCAAGGTAGGGGGTCCGTATACGTTCACGGGAACCCTCTGGGTTTCTGCCCCGATCTCAGGATGAAGGGGCAGATTCACAGTTCCTCAATCCTCAGATTGCCATTGCATATGTTTTGAGTACAGGCATAACCTGCATTAAAGATATAGTTGCAGTGCAACCATTCCCCTGTTTGTGTTCCCGGGAACGGACACGGAACAGTGCGGCGTCGGGGAGTCTTTTAAGTGTTTTGTGGTGGGAGAGACCTGGTGATTGCAGGACATGCGTTGATAAGTGGGGGGGAAACACGCTTCACTTTAAGTACATTGTCGTTTTCCATACATGCCCTGGACCCTACTGCGTACATTAATGTGCCCCCGGTATTTCAGGGGTCCAAATCAGTCACTTGTGTTGGTTAGCGTGGGGAGAGGTGCGACTGAGACCACACGCGGCCACGCGATGAAGCTCTGTCCAGCAGCACAGCTTTCGGGCCCAGCCAGAGGATCAGTAGCCCACGACCCCCAGTGCCTTTAAAAACGGGACAGTGCCCAAAAACTTATACTGTCTAGCAAAAAAAACAGTTTGCAAGACATGACGTGATTTCCAACCCAGTCCTCAAGGCACAATAATGTAGAGACAGGCCATCTGACGCACCGGGCAAATGCCCATTAGTCTGCTGGCCAGCCGCCGGCCGCACTCATCAAATTGCCAGGCTGTGGTTATAGAATTTGATAATCCCCAAGTCCTGTCTCGTTCGTGTGACTTGAAGGCTGGGTTGGGAACGGCTGATCTTAAGGGTTAAATGAGCCTGATCGCCATTAATAATCAGCACAGCATACAAGCTGCCTAAGGTGTTGTAACGTCGCTGCGTTCGACGCCTCAGCGTTTTCTAAAGCGTTTTGAATAAGTTTTATGCACGCTGTATGCTAGAGGTGTCCGGTCCACCCCGAGCCCTGCAGCGATAACCAGACAAGACAAGCGTGGTCAGGAGCATGCTGGGAGATAATATGAAACGGTTAATCAAAGTTCAAACGTGCAATTAAATATATCTTAGAAACCGCTGAACCGGAAAAAAAAATGTTCGTGCAGCATATTAATAGAACTAGGATATGTTGGATTACAGGTAGGGTTTTCCAGGTGTTAATTTAACCAATTGTATTTATTTTAGCTCATGGAAGGTGAGGTCGGTGGCAGCCTATGGCAGAGCCAGCTTTATCTAATCAATTTCCTGTTCCAAAATTCTCCCCACCTTTACAGGCTGCCTCAACCAATCAGCAACTTTACAATAGGAGAGAGATAATGTAGGTATAATTTGGGCCCATTAGTACCGGTTGAGCATCGTTTAAACATTGTGACAGCCGACCTGAGTATTGTTGCTGACCGTGTCCATCCCTTTATGACCGCAGTGTCCCCATCTTCTGATGGCTGCTTCCAGCAGGATAACGCACCGCGTCACAAATCACATCGTCTCACACTGGTTTTTGGAACATGACGATGAGGTCACTGAACTCCAACGGCCTCCACGGTCACCGGATCTCAATCCAATAGAACACCTTTTGGGATGTGGAGGACGGGAAATTGCACACCGTTATATGGGTTTATTTAGTGTATAGTCTGTAGGATTTGGGAAAAGTGACAGATTGTTCTATTCACAAAAGTGCAGGTTCTTTGTGGGGTTATAACGCTGCGCCGCTGCCCCCTCTTGGCCCCACCTGGTACATGATTATTTAATGGCTGCAAAAGCTCTGAAAAGAAACGCACCGCATTTTCCGTACATTCTGCTTATTTATTTTGCTGGCTTGTCATGTGACGTGCAACCCCGAGCTCAGCTCCCAAACTGCGCTTGCTGATTGCTTTCCGGCAGTCCTCGGTAACTCCGTGTGTAATCATGTTCACTCTGTAAGTCGCTTGGTCCTGTTGGGGCCGTGGAGCCTCAGAGCCAAAAGATACTTTGTTAGTTTAAACGGACAGCAACACCCGGATTCCCCGTTACAAGCGCTTGTTTTATTTACTGACTGCTTTCTGTCTCGTCGCAGTTGTCTACCCAGCAAAAAATGATAATTGAGACGCAATTCGAGAAATCTTTAATAACTTAAAAATCTAGAAAATAAAACAATAATTTAATTAACCACTTCAATCGCTCGTATCAGATATGTAAATCTGCTTCCCCCCCCTCCTGTTATAAATTTATATAAAACACGGTATTTAGTGTTTATCTTTATCAGATACAAGAACTGCATTTGTAATCTGCGTACCATCGGAAGACTAACTTCCCCAGAACCACAGAGGCCGGGGTAACGGCAAGCGAATGGGGGTCCCGTGCTGCTGCTTGGGCGCATCCCTCACCAGCTCCTAAATTCTTCTGTCCGTCTCTGACTAGTAAATTCATTTGTGAAACTGGCTTTCGTAATCGCGATACTAGCTCTGCTGCGTTCCGTATGAGCAAGACGTTCGCGGTGTTCGTTTGACTCGGCGTCACATTCGGTTGGAGCTAGTTGTGCAATTAACATACCTGGGAACTTCCCAAGGCCCCCCCCTCCCAGGGATCTCCTCTCCCAGCACTTTATAGGGGCATGAAGGGGCTGCGGTTACATTAAGGAGAAGGGATTCTCCCCTGGAAGGGTCCCCGAGGCCTGGTTATCGGCTCTGGTCTCTGTGGCCCCCGTGTGAAATCCATAGTGTTGCTGGGTATGACATCTGATTTCAGTTCCGTTTGTTCCCGGCCCCCGAGGCCGATCTTGCCCTCCAGCTATACAAACGTTGGTTTGAGGTCCTCTTTGAAGTTTACGACCGGTTGCTGCGACCACCCATACAGCTGGTCCGCGGTGTCGTCTGCCTCGGAGGTGCAGCTGTCGCTGGAGTCGTATACGTTGGGAAAACACAGTTCACAGTAAGGCCTGTGACAGTAACAAAAAGCCTCGTCCGAGCTGCTCGAGTCGGTCTCTGTACAGGACGTTTGAGATCCGGGCCCCCCAAATATCACCATCCCATGTGCTTCCGGTCCTGATTGTCGGCACTTTGTAATAGAAACCGATATGGCGGAGCAGCCTGTCCTTGTCATTAACCTTGGGACACCGTTCTCTTTAATGTTCTGCTCCTGTCCCGTCGGGTCACCCAGGTCTGTGGTCTCGATGGCTGGAAGCAGGTGATTTCGAGTGAAGTGATCAGAAGCCCCTTTCGTGCTGCTCTCACCTGGGTGGGCCGCTCTCTCACCTCTCGTGGCCCTACCCCTGTTACACCTGCTCCAGTTACCTTTTCTCATGATATAGCAGGCAGGTGGAGGCACTGAGCTGGGACCCTGAGTGTAAGTAGGGAGACTCCTTTGATTGTGAGCGTGCCCTCGTCTTCTTCGTGTAAGGTAGGGGGACAAGCTGAGACACACCTTGTGAAAACTCTCGGTGGAAAGGGGTGCGTGTTCTCTGTGGACGCTGTGGCTGGCCCGTCTCTGCCTTCTGGGGGATAAACGACTGGACCCCGGCAACGTCTCCACGCTGAGCTCCTTCAGAATCTCTTGGAGTTTATCACTACTGACGTAGTTCACCTTCCTTGATAATTGCTCCCAGTCTTCGTATGCGCTTCGCCCATTAACCCCTGGGTGGTGGCACTGAGCTGCATAAATGTTCTCCGTGAAACTCACATTCCTGGAGTTTGATGTCAGCTTTTCAGCTGGACCGGAGCCCCCGGATGGGTCAGAATCCTTGCACTGTAACTCATTTTGTACGTCGGTGTGGTCGGGTGAGACATCGGACTGAAGTCCAGGAGAAGGATCCTGCCCGGCTCCTTGAACGTCCTCCGCCTCGCACGCTTTGGATCCCGGATCACACGTGGTTGATTCTGGGTTTGGTCTTTTCACGGCTGTTTCACCTGAAGTAGCTTCAATGTGTTGATCAGCTGATGCCGAAGGAGACGAAACGATTATCTCACCGCCTTCCGTCGCATCAAAACTTTCTTCGGACTTAAGTAGTTGAACCAACTTGTCCTTGGCGCTGTTCACCTGCTCCTGGAGACTTTCTATAACAGCATTTTTCTGTGGGAAGTATCAAACGACACTTAATCACAACCAGGAAACCTTTTATTAACGATAACATTAACTAACGAGAACTAAAAAAAAACCAAACAATCAAATTTGGGTAAAAGTACTTGAGTAGAAGTTGATATATTTTATTTGGCCAACATGGAAAATACGATGTGAGGTCACAAAAGTTTTGGGACCTCAAGAGGTCTCTTCATCGTCCGATCTGAAGAAGAAACTTACGTGTAACTTCTTTGTAACATGTATTTTTATTTTTTTTATTTTTTTAAATTGGCCCAATAAATAAATCCATATTTTCTTGCCCCACTATGGAGACCATTTTCCTTATTAACTAATGCACATGCAACAGATTCTTAACCTTGCATCAAACCACCACACGTTGTGTCTCAGCGGGACTTTATATTGTTTCTAATTAGCTTAAGTCATACTTTTGCCCCCCAAAAAGCTGTACCATAAGTTACGAGGATATATTATGAGCGAGTGCTTGTAACTAAACAGGATCTGCTTAACGGTCTAAAACACGAGCGCCTGGAACAGCCTCCTGCCCAACGTGGCACAGCTGCAGAACCGAGATAAAACCACACGAGTCCCTTTTTGGGGTATTCTCACCTCGGTCAGAAGTCTTCTCATGGACGTGTTCTCTCCGAGCAGTTGATAGATCTGTTCCTCGCTGTACATGGATCGGAAGCTCTTGCTGGGGCTATTGAAATACTTGGCCATCTGGACTACGCTGTTACTTTGTTCTTCCTCAAACTGCCTCCACTGCAGTAACTGGGATGTGGGGCAGATAACCAAACAGGTTTTTACTACCTCTCAGTGTGTTGGCGAGCGAAATGAAATACAGAGAGAAAGGCAGGAATGATCAAGTTACAAAAATGCCGGTATTGGCCATTTCTAGTGCATTCAGATTCCTATGATTTATTTTATTTATTTTTTGCCAATTTTATTAATTGGTGTGAATGTCCAAAAAGGTGGGGCCCCCAAAGAAACAAACAAAAGCAAGCATCTCCCCAGTATCAGCTCTGTTAGATAGGCTTCCCGGAACACCCGGCCGCAGGATTCCGAGAGGCCGGAATAATGCAGACTTCTCTTTCTCTGGGAATCTGTTCTCCAGTCGCCCTGTTGAGGAAGCGCTCCAGGAGGCTGAGTTAACGCAGCTGATACCCGGGAGAACCCGACCAAGAAAGAAGACAGAACAACAGAGCTGCGTAGATGACTTTCATATCCGAATGGAAAAAGACTCTGAATTTCATCTGAACTGAAAGGGCATGAAATTAAATTTGTTGCCCAAAAACGAATGGACCAAAAATAGCGTTTGCACAAATCTAGCCATTTCTTTAATACATTCAACATGGGGAACTTTTGTTTGGGAGCTTGAATTATAACCACTAGCCCATCCACTCCTGCTCACCTGTTCCAGACTCCAGATTAAGGAGGCCATGACACAGAAAACCAAAAACATAAGGATGGGAGGTAGAAATAAACCCTAAATGTTCCGGAACTCTTTGTTTCAGTTACCTGCGGGATGAAGACGAGGCAGTTGATGGTGGTGCTACAGATGAGGATGCTCCCGGATGTTATCCCATACACCAGGTTGGGCCAAGAGTAAAAGTAACGATTAATTAAGATCACGGCACCAGCAGCTAAAATCACCAGGGCGCTCCCGACCATGATGACCAAGGACTGGTTGACCGGCGGAGAGCTGATGTTACGAGTCAGACCAGCCAAGTAACTTCCATAAACCAGAAGGGCTCCCTGCGAGAATCGGGATACAAAGACTGACGGGTAACTAAGTGTCAAGGATACGCTCTGCATTAACTCTAAGCGCGCACCAGGTTGGGATAAAACGCTCCTACCTTAAACCCGCCGAGAAGGCCTATCCAGAGATCAGCGTATAGGGAGGCGCAGAAGTTGGTGCTGGAGACGGCACAGAGCATCCTGTGACCTGCGGCCTGGGAAAAGGTAAGTGGTGGCTCATTCTCACAAGGTAATTGGGGCGATGAGGAAAATAAGGTGGTTTTGGCTTTTATGTTTGTATAGACAGCGTGCCGATTCTTAAACTCACTCTGATGCTGGCAGCTGCCATCCGCACGCACGACACAGGGTCAGACAGGACCCAAACAAGGAGTAACAGGGAGTCGGCAAACAGGAGCAGGGCAACCAGGCCAAGCAGTGTTAGATCCTTAATGATCTGCAGAAGAAAGTATTGGACGCGGTTAGGAGCCGCCACCATCCTGCACACGAAAAGGACCTGCTTCTGGATCTTTAATAGTAGCTTGTAGTCTGCGCGTTAATGGCGTCTCTCGCCCTCCTGCTGGTGGCCACTCGGAAGAGCTGCTCTTACAGTGTACCGGCCACCGGCCACTAATACGGGAGCCTGACGGGAAATGCGTTAGTAGCAACAAAATGATCTATAAACCTTATTGTGCGATGTCTTCGTTATAATGTATGGTTCTGTAACTTCGAGGTTAAAGTCTTCATACTTTTTGCTTTTATATATATATTATTATTTTCATGTTCGCGGTTGGGTTAGAGATGGGATTTTTGTGACGGGGCAGTTGTATCACTTACCACCCGTTTATCGGGAACACGGTGTGAAAATACTCTGTGGAGCCTCCAGCTCTTCCCCAGCAGAGGTCCAAAGACCAACGTGATTCCCACATACAGAAGGCTGATCCGCACCTGGGGCACACGACAAACAAAAGGTAGCGAGAGATGGAAATTCTTTCTTCTGATACAAACAAATCTGTTTTCCAGAGGCTTGCGGGGGGTTATTGTGTTGGTTAATAAAGAGGTTTTGGAGAAGTAGGACAATAGGAGGATGAAGATGCTGACGGAGGGGGATGGAGAGGAGAACATGGATGGGAAAGAACCAAACAAGATCCACATAGACGGTAACATCGCTGACTGCGTGGCCTTTGGACAGGTAGGGGGTGGAGGCTGGATGGGGTTGATGCTCACCTGAATGACAGTTTCCATGGAAATGATGGGTTCTTGTACCAGAAAGAGGAAGGCGCTGATGTAAGAGAGAGCGCTGCCCAATAGGATAACCAGGTTCAGATTGGGACTGGACATCTTCACAATCCTGAAACAACACAGCCTGTAGTGTGACGCTGAACACCACCCACCGTACCCCGGGAACCGAGACACGCAGTCTCTATAGACACACAGACCATACAGATGGCTGCTGTATAGAGCATTGAACTAAACAGCCACGGACACTTTAGCAGCGTTCGCACACTCACTGTAACGACACGAAGTTACCAACCTGTTCCCGCGGAACCTCACAGTGAAGATACAGAAGAAGACGGCGAGGAGGAGACCGCAAGAGAGAAGTGACCCAGAAACCCCCAAGATGGCGGCAGAGATACGTGTTCTGTCTGGCGGCTGTAGGGAAAAAAGATCACGATAGTATGTATTTCCTCATCCCCTCTACGATGTTTTGAGCATACCCCTCATTCCTTACCCTGGACACTCTGCAGACCTCCTGAAGGACCCCCAGAGCCTCCTCTCTATCCAAAATGGTCTCCAAACGACTCTGTGATAGGTCAGTGCAATTCAGGGCCGGCTCCATATCCCAGGCACCGTCAGTGGCTCTTCCATAGGTCTCCAGCAAGATGGGGGACAGTTAGGGCCGGTGCAGGACCCTCAGTCACCCCCTGAGTCCTGAATACTCCATGTGTACAAAATGTTAAAGATTACCGGTAGGAAGGGGTTCTATTCTTGCGGGGTAAAAGCGGGAGCTTCATTTCTGCTGTCCCATTGGGGTTGAATCCTAACAGTCCAGGCTGAAGAATAGGCGCTCAACGATCCGGTGCAGTACCTGTCACCCGTCACAAGATGGCAGGCTGCGTCTTTCGCTGTATCTGATGGGTGACATCGGTCGCTCCCATTATAGAGAAGTCACTCTGCAGAGACAGACGGGGAGAGTTCAGGCCGTGTGAGAGATTTCTCAGACCCAAACTTACCTGACTGCAAACCATGCCTGTAATCAACATCAACCCCATGGCACTGAGCAGCCCTGTGAGACGTCTCTGAAACCACACCGGGGTCATCGCTAAAGGGGCAGAACAGAAGGAGACGGCTGCAGAAGTTACCCCGTTACACCCATGGCGGACTTAATTACCGCAAACAGAACAAAAATTGTTACCTCGCAGTTTAAAATGCAAAGCTAGTGTTATGGAGTTATTTTAAACACAATTTCATGACAGTTTCCACAAATGAAAATGCTTTATATGCACTAAATACAGCCAGTCGGTCTTTTGGCTTAAATCACTTTGCCCCTCTCTCCTCCCCCCCGATGCCCCTCTCTCCTCCCCTGATGCCCCTCTTTTCTAGGAGGTCAGAATGTTTGCTGGGTATGAGGGGATCGCAGGGTTCTACAGCCCTAAAAGCCCCGATAATGTGTATAGAAACAGCAGGAAACGGCTTTATAAATTAAACGGGAAAATAAACCCCATTATTCTTCTTCTAAATACCCCACTCAGCATGGCTCTTGTTACCCAATAAATGGCGAGAAGGTGGCCTCGAAACATCTCTGGTATTTTATTTAGCTATTATAAAACCAGTTTTTGTGATTTCCACGTTGTTTTGGGTTGAATTCCGTCTCTTTTGCTGTTGAAACTATTTTTATTGCTATTTTTAAGCCAAGTCAGCAAAAAGCTCTCAGGCTCTCGCTCTTTGGTGACCTTTCATTACTGGGCGATGATTGCGGAGGAACCACCTCGTCTTTCAGGCCCTTATTCACGCTCTTTCCTGATTGGGGGTGTCTGGTGCGGCCCCCGTTGCCTGCAACCCGAGCAGCGAGGAGACGAAGCCTCGTGTGCAGCAGATCAGAAGATTTCGGATGTTACGAGGAAAGTATCGGAGTGACGTCGGAGTGCGATTTTGCAACACGACTGGCAGGGGGCAGAGGAGATGCCTGGGGAATGAGGCAATCAAGCAGGGCATGGGGGGAAGTAATGATCCTGGCCTGGGCGGGGGGTGAGTTATGACCCTGGCCTGGGGTACTAAGCCTCCAGACAGTCCGAGTCGGGCACGTTCTCCGGATTCTCAGGTCTGAACAGGCGCGAGACTCGCAGCTAACCAGCTCGACCCCATCGCCTCTCGCTCAAGTAGCCAACGGTCTGCGCCCCTCAGCCTGGGGTAATTGTGTCGGCTCAGGCAGGGAGGGGCTCCGGGTAGCCGGTGCCAGGTATACTGACACGGCTCCCGCGTTCGATGTCATTGCCCAGAACCTGCTGACATTCGCCGCCGAAAACAATGCCGCGTTTCAAAACACCCAAAACTTGATCTTTTCGTGAATGAAGCTTTAGCTGGAATTGAAAATACCAAAAAATGTCAGCATCACACAATAAAAGAGTTCTTTGTCCCAAAAAGACGACGACGTGTCTTGGTTTACAAATGGCTGCGTCCAGGACAGGCGACGTATTACAGCAAGAAGCGGGTGTGGGGCTGAACCGACGGGCAAAAGCAACAGAGAAAAACCCCAAGCAAAGCAGGCATCTGCCCCACGTGACGGGATATCAGGAAAAACATCCCCCAAAAATGTGTAAAAATATCTGCGCGTATAGCGGTTGCGGCTCACAAATCAAAATTCTCGAAATCCAGCCGTTTTTCCCCCCCAGGGGGCACTTAAGTTTCCCATGTCAGGGTCTGGGGCATTTAAAACGCTGCCCCCTGCAGTACGTGTGGGGTATCACTGAGTGATTCTGAGGATCCGCACGCAGCTGCCTTTCTATAAAATGTCTGAATAAAAAATCCCTGAAACAGCACGAAAATAGTTAATTATTGCCGGTCCAGGGGGGCCGTGTAATGGTTAATTACTGCAGCTCTAAGGCGAGTCGTAAGCCCTCGTTACTGAGCCCCGACCCTTCTTACCTGCAGCCCGTCCCGGTCACCGAGTGTTAGCTCCTCAGCTCCGGCTCTGATGTGTCTGAGCTCGCTGGGAGGACTGGAAGTCCCAGTAGCCGGACGGGGGGCTGGAAGGGTCGGGGGGCCGGTAACGCCCTGTATGACTGACACGCTGGACAGAGCTGATTTTTAGCTCTGCGGGAGATGGCAGACACAGCTTGGTATGTAGCGTGGAGCCCCGGACGCAGCATGTCACATGTCAGCCCACGCTCCTCATGGCACCAACTTCATAACGTGCTTTCATATAATGAGATCCGGCCCCATGCGGGGTTACCGAGCCGCGGGCTTACAGGACGGGGACCCCCGCAGGCGACGCGCCAAACATCCCACCCCGTGCATGTACAACGTGTTTCACTTATACACCATCTGTACTGTGCGTATCTTCTCTGTAACTACACTATGACATCATCACCAGACATTTTCAGGCTGCAGCTGACAGTGAAATTCTGATACATCGAGCTGTAGTGCTGTCTGACCTCATCGAATGCTCAAATCAGTGAAATCGCGGGGCTGATTCGCCATTTTTACCCTTTTTGAATCCCTCTTTAGCTCTTCATTCTTACGAGAGCTTTCTGCGCATCACACACTTTCTTGGATTTCTTTACAGTGTTTGCCTGCGCTATTTCTACTGGGAGTCTATTCCAGGCACCTACTACCCTTTCCGTAATCTTCTTAACAATGAGATATAGATAATTACCGCAGATCCAACCAGCCCTTTTGGCAGCTATTGTGTGACATCATAATTATTTTGCAGAATGGATACATTTATTTATATGCCAACCCAGAGAATGCTAATAGCATCCAGATATCACAAGACTACAACTCCCATCAGGCTCATTCAGCCTGGAACATTCCCATGACATCTTCTTGGCGTTTGTCTTGACCCGGGGGCCAGTAAATCCTTTGATGTCAGACACAATGCGACCGATACAACACGTTACATTTGTTTGCCGTGAGTGTAAACAATGAGTGTAAACAATGAGTATAAACGATGGAGCCGTGAGGGCTCTGTTGCTAAGTTTGGTGTCCTGAGGGTGAGTAGAGGGGAATTCTTCAAAGCAGACAATAGAATTATTTTGCTCGGAGCTCCTGACACCGTGCGCCGCGTGACAACCTGTCAATCACCCCGACAGACGCTTCCACCGACACCCTGCGGCAAACTACCCCCGATGGACCTGGTGATGGCCCTCACTGTATTACCCTCTACCACCTCTGCTGGGAGGCTGTCCAACTTTTTCATCCAAATCGCACTTCTTATTGTGTTGTGTATCTGTATCCTCCGCGAACAAAGGACATGTGATCTCTGCTCCCAAGCAGAGCGTCGGCGGCATTAATAATAGAGGAGTTGCCGCCGGCCAGATGCTGCCGAGTAATTTCATTCTTTAACTCGTTGCACGGAAACGATGTATTTATCAGGACGGAGACGTTAATTTGGGAAACGATAAAAATTCGGCCCGACCCGCCGATCCTCTAGTCAATACAAATGGGGCGAGAGGGGTGAACGGGGCGAGAGGGGTGAACGGGGCGAAATGTTCTATACTTTATAAATAAACGATTTCACGTTTTAGTGAAATAATGTTTACGGTTTAAATTAAATGAGCCATGTGACCTGCAGACTGACACTTTGCTGTTACCATGACAACTGCAAGCCTCAAGGCATTCTGCCATTTAACCCTGGGTGAAACATTCTAGTGCCCCCCCTCCCGTCCCAAGGAGCTTACATCATATCACCGCTTCCAGGGGGGGGTTCCCATCTCTGACATAATCAGCAGAAATCACCACGTTCTACTTTGAATTAATTCTGAAATACTAAAAAAATTGTAATTGATATTAAATCGACGAGCCTCATCCGGACAGATCCCAACAGAGTCTAGAAGGTGACAAGGTGGTAGATAAGTGGAACAGCCTCCCAGCAGAAGTGGTAGAGGGTAATACAGTGAGGGGATTAAACATGCATGGGATAGACATACGGCTCCTGAATCTAAGACGGGTTTAAGGTTTGAGTCGTTACAGCAGCAGAAACGGGTGACTAGACAGGGGCCAGATGGGGCCGATCTGCGGGCGGGTTCCGGGTTTCTGTGTGATGGGGCTGGTCACTTACATGCGGTCCTGCGAGTCGCACTCACCGGTACCTCCGTTACAGCTGATGCTGCGATCCGGTTCCGCTCTGCGCTCTCTCGGCCCCCCGGCGTTGGGTTACGTCCCCCCGAAAGCGTTTGTTCCCCGGGTAACCTGACCCCACGGCAGCCGGTAACGTCTCCGGCAAACGCTGCTCTCCGAACCCATCCAAACCCAGCGTATTTTTGGGGACACACCTTCCTACCTGCTGGGAGGGGCTCCGGTCGTCACGGCGATTCGTGTCACCCACCTGATGCTGCCGGCGCAGACAGTAAGATGACTCTTCACCAACCAGCAACAACCATTTCCATTCCAGTATAACCAGTCCCAGTTACCCGGTGACTACCTACCATCCGTTCCCAAAGTGATCGCAGTTCTCCGGGAATGAAACGCCTGGAGCCTGTTTGGTGAATGTCTGAACATGCGCAGCTCTTACATTCAGGAGCCGTATGCCGATCCCATGCGTGTTTAATACCCTCGCTGTATTACCCTCTACCACTTCTGCTGGGAGGCTGTTCCACTTATCCACCACCCCCTCAGTAATGACATTAATATTTTAAAGCTGCTCAATCTGAGGAGAAATCTGATCGTCTTTTGGAGTCAAGAATGAAATTTTACCCCTAAATGTGAAAATAAGAAAAATCACTGAATTGGGGTTTATTTTGCCTTCTTTAGGATCAGAAGCAGAAGGATCGGTAAAAGGGGGGCCGTGAGGGACTGGTTTTTTGGAACCTAAATGACTGCGTTACTGAGTGACATGGCGTAGCCGGCCGTGGAATCTTTGTCCAAAACGCGGTATTTTCAGTTTGTTGGGCGCCCCGGGGCATGCGCAGCCGTAACGCGTCTCGCCCTTCCTCCCCGTAACAATGTAATAGATTAAGAAGCGCAACGTACGTCACGGGATCGTTCGGAGCAGAAGCCGGGCCGCGTCACGTATGAAACACGTCTGTTTCAGCACTTAGTAGATAATGCGCTTTGTTTATACATAAACACACGCCGCAGGAAACTCGCCCCCCGCGTTCCTGGAAAACAAGCGTCTGTCATCCATGCGCGGATTAAGCCGACACTCATCGCAGAAAATCGCGGGCGGCGCAGGGAGCTCGCGTTTCATAAACAGGCGATAAAGGGTGCGAGTCCGAGAGCCACGGAAAGGACCCGAAAAATGCGGGCGAGGAGACCCTGCGGCGGGCGCAGCCACTGACGCGCTCTCTGAATTATAATCCGGAAGCATCTACGCGGCTCAAGAACGTTTCCGGGGATCTAACAGGGTTTTTAATCTTTTCTGATGTTCCGTACAGATTTACCCCTCTGCGGCTACTAAAACTGCCCACCTGGCTCCCGAATTCCACATATTGTGCCAATCTTCTGACCCACGCATCAAAAAAGGGGGGCGCTGATTGGGAGTAATCAGTACACTAAAAACGAAAGTCATCGTACACGGGGCGTCTGAAGCCACAATTTACTGCCACTAATCCTTTTCAATAAAATATGCAAATTGAAATAGAGTAAATAACAGAAAACCTTTACTTTTCCTCACTGATTGAGATGACCGAATCCACACCAGGACAGGCTCTGCCACCCACATCCGAACACACACACACCAGGACAATCTCTGCCACACCGACACCCAAACACACACACACCAGGACAATCTCTGCCACACCGACACCCAAACACACACACACCAGGACAGGTTCTGCCACACCGACACCCAGACACACACACCCAGATACCCAGACACACACACACACACACCAGGACAGGTTCTGCCACACCGACACCCAGACCCAGATACCCAGACACACACACACACACCAGGACAGGTTCTGCCACCCACATCCGAACACACACACACCAGGACAGGTTCTGCCACACCAACACACAAACGCACACACCAGGACAGGTTCTGCCACACCAACACACAAACGCACACACACCAGGACAGGTTCTGCCACACCAACACACAAACGCACACACACCAGGACAGGTTCTGCCACACAGACACCCACATCCGGCTAAGCTACAACAATAAAAAAATATCTATTTTAACACAGCCAGCACTATGTGTATTGATCCCCCAGCCTGCCCCTCCATTCAGTATTGATTTATGAGATGGGTCCCAGCTGTGCCCCTTGTTTATTGATGCCACCCGCCCCTACGTATATTTGTGCTCTCCAGCCAGCCCCACAATGTGTATTTATACCCCCAGCCACCACCCCCTAGTATTGATTTATGTGATGCCCCAGCCAGCCCCCTCTTGTGTATTGTTGCCCCTACTACCTCGAATACCTTGAGGCACTTTTAACAGTTTTGTGTGGTTCAGCAGGGGTCAGAACTCTTACAGGGCAAACCTTCCAGGTAGAACAAATCAAATGGCAAATTACTTGGGGGGAGACTGGCGGGGGGAGATGGTTCTGCCTCTTCACCTAGAGTAGTGAATACCGTTCTAGAGACCCCATCTGCAGAAGGATATTGACATTCTGGAGACGGTTCAGAGGCGACTAAAATTGGGAATAGTTTGCAGGATTAAAAAATATTAGAAAAGACTGGGGGAGGGAAGAGTCAGACCGGGGAGAGACATTTAAATAAAGCGCAGGGTTAAAAAAGGATGGGAGGGAATTTATTCCAAAGGAGGAGAAAAATTACAACAAGAGATCGGAATCTAACGCTAGAGAGTCAGAGACTGAGATGGAACGGGAGGGAGTTTTACTTTACTGACAGGGTGGTAGATAAGTGGAACAGCCTCCCAGCAACGGTGGTAGAGGGTAATACAGTGAGGGGATTAAACATGCATGGGATAGACATACGGCTCCTGAATCTAAGACGAGACCAACGACTGATTAAGGTTTGAGTCGTTACAGCAGGAGAAACGGGCGACTAGACGGGGGCCGGATGGGGCCGATCTGCTGGTGGGTTCTGGTTTTTTTACAGATTGGGTTTATTTAGTGTAAAGAACGGAAAGATTCTCAGTTTATCTTTCGATATTAGAATATATTATACATCCGGCCCCTTCACCCGATTGGCTGCTCACTTTGTATTCTCTGTATAACTGGTGCAGGACTCGGCGGGGTTGGTTGCTGTCGCTCCCGGGATATTAAGCCCCGCAGGTGGTGGGATGAGCTCAGATATTAAAAATACTTTGAATTCCGCCGACCCCGCGGGGATAATTATCCGCCTTTTATGATTATCGCGCTTTAAACGTCACGATCTTTGTTTTCTGATGAATTCCTCGTTTCTTTTATTAGTTTTCTTGCTTTTTTCTCATCTCTGGGATTAAAGTCGTTTTATTTGTTGCCGACCGACGGCTCAACATCCCCTGCGATGAAAACAACGAACTTTCCAGCTTCTACCCAAAACGGGCATTCAGAGGCTTCTTTTCAGCAGGGGGGCGGGGGGGTGTGGGGGGTGTGTTCCAGACTACTCTGCAGCTTCAATATTCATCTGGTCTGAATTCCAGAATATCGGCCCCTTTCGGCCCCCATCTAAATCTACCAATTACTGCACACCTTAGCAAATAAAGACCTTTCGTAAATAAACATTCTCAGTGAAATCAGTAATTTATACTTCCCGTTCAGTGATCAGAGAGCCGGCGGCCGCCGTCCATCCAGTCAATCAATGAGGGGTTTAACAAACAGTTTAGTGAATAAAGCCTAGCGAGAAGACCAATCACACACAAGCGTGTAGTGTGTCCAATAGGGCCGGTTTAACCCCTTAAAGGGACCAGGGCTGATCCTGACTATCTCATAAATTTTATTTACCTTTTTTCCTAATTTCTGATATAACTCAGGACCAACATTCCGAAAATATTCATTTAAAAGGGCGAAAAATCCCCCCCCGCACTCTGTATCATACAGCAAAAGCAACAGGCCTATCGCCCTCTGTGGGGGTCTTTGTAACCCCCAGGAGTCTCCCACAGTAAAACTTACCGGGGTCCCGAAAATATTTTTTATGGGTTTTTTGGTCTTTATTATTTTAAATGTTTTCATTTTTTTCTCGTCCCAAAATTTCCATCATAAAAGAAGCAAACAGCTGGCAGCAAACGGCGCTCCCTCCCTCCCTCGGACCGGTAAATATATTGTGATCCGTCGTTGGCCGTAGCGGTGTACAAATCCTAACTGTCGGAACGTTCTCTAGAACGAGGTGAGGGTTCCTTCTGAGGCACGGCGGCTCTCCCAATAAACTGCAAGCTCTGTGGCCCAGTCACCCACCGTTACTTACACGCTGCATGCGCTTCTTACCCAAAAACATTAAAATGATACGAAAAACAGTTTATTGGCATTTTTTTGGTTTTAGTACAATAAGAGCAGTTAGTTTAAAGGTTGTTTAAGTGTAAGCTCTTGTGCGCCAACAGCGGTCCTCTGATTCAGAGCTCGTGGTGGGATCTCCGGCTTTTCTAACCAGGTCCATGGCTGCCCCCGGCCCCGTCTGCACCCCCACTTTGTACAATGGTTGTATAAACACATATTCTAGATGCCCCCATTAAATGTGCCGTGCAGGGCAGAAGCGCTTCTCACGCCCTCCCTATATACGTTAAAAGGACTTCCTCGTCCATAAGGCACCATGTGACATGCGGCCCACCCTGCCTATTGATGAAGGGGTGCCTGGCATTAAACAGTTAAACCATTAATCAATTGACTCTTTGCCGTTTTAATTTAGTGCAAGGTTATTTGCACAGCAGGCCCCAGTCTCTGCCCCCCCCCATACCCCAGGGGCTCTCCAGAGATCTTACTAAAGCATTCAGGGGCCATACTGGGCCGGCCGGGGTACAGGAACATTCTCATCACAGATATCACTTTACATTAAGCCAACACAAACCTACACAGATACTGTTACTAAGGCCCAAGGCCTTCTCTCTCCGAATCACATAAAAGCGCCTCGCTCGATTCTCCAGGGAATGCGTAATCGTCAGGTGACACCAACGCCGCCTCTGATAGGCTGCCCCCAGAAATCCAATGAAACAAGAAAGTGATCTCAGGTTTTGCTATGCGTTGTATTAGTGGAACAGCAGCGTTAACACAATATAGAGGGATGTTTCCAATCCACGGAGTATAAATGGAAAGCCCGCAGCGCCCCCGGCCTCGCACAGAAATAATTCCTCCCCGATGTATACGAGGCAGACGTAACACGAAGGGCCAAACCCAGCCAATCGTCCTCTGAAAGATCTCCTCCCGAGTCCTGCTCCAGTGGCCAATAACGGATCATTAATGCAAAGTGGTTGAGGGACGACCGGTGCGATTACTCGTAAATATAAATTATATATATTATTAGACATTTTCTTCTTTAGTGCTAAATAATTGTATTTTTCGCCCCAAAGGCAGTGCCTACGTTTTTTTTTTTTCTGATCTTCTGCAGCCATCAGCGCGAGGACCCCCATCACCCCCCCCACTACATTAAAGCAAGTGCCAGGGGCTCAGCGCCGACTACATCCACCACTTAGAGGACATGGCCAGAGAAATGTCCGAGTAGCCGGGGCCTTAACGCCTAAGCAGCCAGTCCCAAGGGCCAGGATAAAGGGCCGGCGATACTAGGAAGTGTTTCCCGGTACTTGAAGCATCATGCAGTCACTACAAAACTTCCGGAAACTGCCCCCAGCTGATGTAGCCCGCCCCCCCCCCGGGGTAAATCTGGTCTACATTTAGTCCCGTTAATAAATCTGGTTAGGGATCCAGTCTGAGCCCCGGATCACGGCTTCAACAAAATCTCTGTAGTAAGAGCCGAGCGAGCAGAAGGAGTGCTAGGAGTTTCAGTCCGTCTTAGAGTAAGAGGGTCTCCGCAGTGAACGGGTTCATTTGGACCGGCCGGAGCTGGCGGCCCCCGGGGGTCACGGTGTGTAGTTTGGAAGCACCGGTTGGATGAGTCACAGCAGATCACACGTCTCCTCCGCGTCCTCGCGCAGGCACAGCGCAGGCAGCGTCCGCGAGGGTCACCCCAGGAGTACTTTCTGCATTCTGCGGGCCGCCGCATGGGCCTCGTCCTCGGAGTCCGACTCACTGTGGGACGCGGAGCTGCACGGAGACGAACACTCGGGGGAGCACAGGTAGTGCATGAGCGGGAGCCGGTACTTGCCGCAGAAATCCACAAATTTGATCTGACGGACGCAGCAGTCAAAGTAGACGCCTGGAGGGGGAGAGCGCAGCGTGAGACACGAGGGCAATAAAACGCCGATCAACGCGGGGCAAAACAAACAGGAGTTACACGGCCCCCGAGCGAAGGCCACAAGCGGTGGGGTAACTCCGGCTTTCAGTACGGGAATCACCCCCAAAATCCCGCTAGATTCCAGGGCCACGTTCTGTTCCGGTTTTATACGGATTTAAATAAAAGATAATTATGCCCTCCCAGCACCGATCCAATCCTCCAATTACATCACTCGGAATCCCTTTATTACATCACAGAAGATTATAGTAAAGAGGAGCCCAGGCTGCGGGGGCCGATCGGTAATTCAATTGTTTAGAAAATAGAAACAAAAACGATCGGAATTTTATGAAAAAGTTGAAAATCTCAGCCCTTCCTGGTCCTGCGAGTGAATTAACCCCCCCTCCCCCGGGCGCCGTCCTCTTACCGCCACACTTGGGGTTGGGGCATTTGCTGGCCAGTTCCAGGTATGTCAGCAGGTTCTCGGGGAGCTCCCAGGGGGAGTAGGGAATGCCACGGCTCTTGACGGTGCGTCCGGCCAGCTCCAGCAGCGTGGGCGGGGTGTAGGTGAGATCCCGGACAAACCTCACCACCAACGGGTTTCCGCGCAGGCTCAGCTCCTGCAGCTGCACCAGGCTGAGGATCTCGCGGGGCAGGTAGGTCAGGAGGTTGTTGTGGAGACTGAGTGAGCGCAGAGAATGGACCCTGGAGAAAAGGGACAGCGTGAGTGCCAGCCGCGGGGGACGCTCTACTAAGCAGCGCGCGCTGCAGGGACTCACTGTGCCAGCCGCAGGGGGACGCTCTACTAAGCAGCGCACGCTTTGCGGACTCACTGTGCCAGCTGCGGGGGGACGCTCTGGATGCGGTTGTCGCAGAGGACCAGGTAGCTGAGATACGGCAGGTTGGCCAGCTCCGGGGGGATGGAGGAGATGAAGTTGCCGCCCAGGTAGAGGAACTCGAGGCTGGAAGAGAAAAAGAGGGCGAGGGTTGGACGGTCTCCGTGACGTAGAAGATAAAGATGGCCCAGGGGGCCGAGATATCTCGGGGCAACAACTTTAACCTCTGAGACAGAATTGCTCGGTATAAATAACCCCCGTTGACTCAGTCTCAAGTTACGGGAAGGGTTAATCGTCACCAAGTAGAAGCCCGTGAGAAGATGCCGGGCACTCCGGGGTTAACGAATGAACGCGATTAACACCCGACGGCTAGATCCATTCACACGATCGCCGGGCGAGAGACCCCGTTACAGTGGGCCCCGGAAATACACCAATAAAAGAAGGGGCCTCATGATCAGGCCTGGATCATGCTAGTGGGGGAGGTCACCGTAGGGCCAATTCCCTATAGGTCAGGGTTAATGGGGGGTGGGGTTAAGAGGGCATTAAAAGGCAGACACTTTCCTATGGTCATCTACCTCTTTGTAAAACAGGAAGGAGAGGCAGATAGAAAAGGTTGTTTTTCAGGAGGATTCCTTTACCGTGGTGCCATGGCTGACTTGGAGGTGCTGATGTCCAGGATCCGAGACTCGGCTTTGCGACGGGGGACGGCGTGGCTGGAGGAACGGCTGGAGCAGCTGACCGGTAGCCCTTCGCAGGCAGAGGACGGCGCGGCGCCTGGATCTCCCGTGGCGACGCAGAGGATCACCAGGGCACGGCGCACCCGCCCCCCAGAGAGGTTCAGCCCGGAGTTGTCTGCCGGCCGGCGGCGGAGTTCCCGGGTCCAGGGGCGTGCGGCTGGCAGCCCGCGAAGATCCTTTTCTACGAAGGTGGGCGTGGCGGAGCAGGAGCCTCATGACGTTCGCCGAACCGCCGGGACGGCTGTGCGGCGGGACGGCCGGGGACGAAGAGTGTCAGTGTCCCCGGCTCCAGGTCCTTCTCGCCGGTTGGGGGCGGAGCTGGCATCGGGGAGGCGGGCTGCTCGGCGGCCCGTCTCCCGGTCACGTGACCGCTCGTCCGGAGCGGCAGCTAGGGGTAGAAGCAGGACTCGCTCCTTACGGCGGTCCTGCTCGCGGCACGTCTCACCTCAGCACTCCAGTTCGGGTGGCCGCTCTAATATGGCTGCTCCTTCATCTGGACCGGCTGCAGGGTGTTGGTTGAATTAATGGTCGAATTCTCCTCAGAAAAAGTTATTTCCTTTAATAGATTATGCGCATAATCGAGACAAGGCACACAGCACACAAAAGTCGAAGCGTTGTCTAATTACATATTTGGATTACATGATTTATATAACTTCTTATACTTCTTATCTGCTTCTAATAGCATGCATCATTCTGATTGGTTACTTTTTAAGCAGGTTACGCCTCTTAGTAGATATGTTGGCGCAACTCGTGATACATCATAGACTAGACATTTTCTACTGTCTTTGTCAGCAATAATATTTATGATTACATAAGCATTTTTCTAACACAGGGCAGTTCAGCAGGGCTTCATCATCTCAGCGGCGGGCGGCTTCACCTGACCTCTTCTCCTCTCCTGCACAGCCCCCTTTGATGGCTTCTGGAACGGCTGCGCAGGCACATTCGGGCCAGCCTGGTGAGTCCTCAGGGGATATGATGGCTGCTCCTGTGTATGCTTTCCAACAGGCTATGACGGGGGTTAAAGATGTATCTGGGGTTAACCCGGGGGATTGGGGTTCTTTTATGGGTGCATTGGCTTCCCTTTTGAGAAATATTCCTGCAGGGGCTCCGGGCGGTTCTGGGGTTGCGCCTGTTGCACCTACAGCGCCTGTTGCGCCGACTGTACCTGTTGCACTGGATATGCCTGCGGCGGCTACGGTTTCTGTGGTTTCTAAGTCTTCTGGGTCAGAGGTTACGGGGGTGGCTTCGTCTGCGGTTTCCGTGCCTACTTCCAATGTGGTAACGACAGGCGTTGCGGCTGATCCGGTGCATCCGTCTGATACTGCAAAGGGGGAGGTATACGTCTGTTTTGAGGGTCCTTTGGGAGCTCATTTGAAACAGGAATTAAAGGAAAGAATTTGGAAAGGGGAATATGTGGATATTTTTACCCTTCTCCCGTTGGAGCGGTTTCAGTTGGATAGATCATCTAAGTTTGATGAGAAGAAGGACGAGGAGAGGCGGAGGTTTCGCCTGATACCTCGCACTTTTCAGAACTGGTTGCAGGCATTTGCTATCCTGGCAAGCGTAATTGGGGAAAAGGCTTCTGACCAATGTTCTCAGCTCTTTTGTTATATGGACAGTGTCACGGTCAGGACTACTTGCCAAGCCGTGACTGTGTGGAGGGCATGGGCATGAAGGGGTAATAGCACCAGGCCTCTGGATTTACTAACTTCACCCCTTAACAAGGCATAAGTTACACCAAATTAACCCCCAAATCCTGCCTGTATCCCCCCAGGTAGTCTGCCACCACTCACGATTTTGATACCGGATTCGTGAGAAATCCGAATTAGAACCTTTATCTCTATATATATATATCAACCCACCCCGGGCAACATATATATATATATATATATATATATCTCAACCTCCCCCCACCCCCACCCCGGGCAAACAACATATATATATATATATATCCTGTAAAACTTAATAACAATACGGTAACGCGTTATCCTCTCTTAGGGTTCGTGGATATCGATACCAGAGCCCAAAGACAGACTTGGATTATGAATATTTTAATAACAAAAAGACAAAGATTACACAGGGCCAGAATCACAAAAACAAGACATACAAAATAAAAGTAAAACAGCAAACAGTTCTTAAAAACAATAGGACTTAAACACAGGACCCTCACTCACGAGTTTCTCCAATACACAGGACCCTCACTCACGAGTTTCTCCAATACACAGGACCCTCACTCACGAGTTTCTCCAATACACAGGACCCTCACTCACGAGTTTCTCCAATACACAGGACCCTCACTCACGAGTTTCTCCAATACACAGGACCCTCACTCACGAGTTTCTCCAATAAGCCGGCCTGTGGGAACTCCTTAAGTCCAGATGGTGTCTTACGATGTTGTTCCGATCAGAGTATATCATGGAGTTCTGCTTTGAGGTCGCTGCTTTGTCCCTAAATCAGACTTTTGCAAGCAAACGCCCCTCTGACCACATGACTGATTATATGACACCATCCCCAAGAATCGGGTCCCATCTTTGATGTGCCAATAAGTTATGGGGGGGTAAAGGTGATGGAAACCCCTCCACTTAAGATAGGAATGGAATTCCTATAACTCAGGGTCCTTATCTGTTAGGCCATGAATCACCACAGGGGTCCTTTGGGAAGATGACCCCTCTACCCAGAACAGATACAGAGGGCATTCACAAAGAAACACATTAAATCAACCTCAGATTAACTCATTGAATGCTTAAACAAAGAAACTAACCACCTCTGCTGGGTTACCCTTCCATGCATCCACTACGTTATATGAGTTAATCATGACAGACAGTATAGGGGAAGCTCACAGGTTATATGGTGGGTTAGCCTGGCTCCGCTATGACGAGCAGTTTCGCCAGCGTAAGGCGGTGCGGTCATCTATACGGTGGGATCATAAGGATATTGCCTTATGGCTTAAGGTCATGGCTCCTGTTCGGCAGCCCTTTTCAGGGACTGCCGGCGGGGCTAGCAACTCGTCGCCGGCAGGGCTCAAAAAGGGATATTGCTGGCAGTTCAATGAAGGACAGTGCAAGTGGGGTACCAGCTGCAGGTTTAAGCACGAGTGTTCCGGGTCCCACCCCCTGTCAAAATGTTTTAAGAAGGGATATGGTTTTAGCTCAAAAAGGGATGACTCCAGTGAGACTAAGTGAGATGCGGCCCTGGTTGGCTTGTTACCCTGACAGGACGGCTGCGGGGTTGTTGGAAGCCAGTTTTTCTGACGGGTTTTTCATTCCGTTTACTGAAATTTGTGTTTCTGGTGTTCCCAAGAATTTGAAGTCTGCCCTGTCTTTTCCTGATATCGTGGGAGAAAAATTGGCAAAGGAGGTGGCTCTGGGTCGTATGGCGGGCCCTTTCCTTATCCCCCCCCCCCCCTCGATGATTTGCGAGTGTCACCTTTGGGTGTAGTGCCCAAGAAGGAACCCGGAAAATTTAGGATGATTCATCACCTTTCTTTTCCGAGAGGGGGTTCCGTGAACGACGGGATTGACAAGGAGTTGTGTACCGTCTCATATGCTTCTTTTGACTCGGCGTTACACTGGGTTCGGCGTTACGGGCAGGGGGCTTTGTTGGCTAAAACCGACATTGAGTCGGCTTTTCGGCTCCTCCCTGTTCATCCGGATTGTTTTCATCTTTTAGGTTGCTTTTGGGATGAGAAATATTTCGTGGATAAGTGCTTGCCTATGGGCTGCTCGATTTCATGTTTCTATTTCGAAACTTTTAGCTGTTTTTTGGAATGGGTGATCAGGGAGGAGGCTGGGGTCTCTTCTGTCATCCATTACTTGGACGACTTTCTGTGTGTTGGCCCGGGGGGGGGGGGGGGGGTCGCAGGTCTGTGCAATGATGTTGTCTACGCTCCAGAGTGTTATGAAGCGTTTTGGGGTTCCCTTGGCTCATGACAAGACGGAAGGGCCCGTTACTAAGTTGAAGTTTCTAGGAATAGAAATTGATTCTCGGGCCATGGTTTTCCAGTTGCCTATGGAGAAAGTGAATGACTTGCGTTTTTTGGTTGGTCATTTTCGTTCGGTTAAGAAGGTGACTTTACGGCAAATACAATCTCTTCTGGGTAAACTTAACTTCGCTTGTCGCATAATCCCGATGGGGCGGGTTTTTTGTAGGCGATTGGCGATCGCCTCCGCCGGGGTTAAGGCCTCCCATCACTTTATCCGGATCACGTATGACTTGCGGGAAGACTTAGCAGTCTGGGACGTGTTTTTAAGGGAATATAATGGGAGAACCGTGTGGATGGATGAGGTGGTTTCTAATGTGGATCTGGAATTTTTTACGGATGCGGCTGGTGGTGACGGTTACGGGGCTTTTGTGGGGGGGTCAGTGGAGTGCCTCCACTTGGCCCGCCGCTTGGAAGGGTTCTGTCCTCTGTCGGAATCTAGTGTTCCTCGAACTTTTTCCGGTGGTTGTGGCCGTGGAGTTATGGGGCGACATGTTTCGAAATAAGCGAGTGCGTTTGCATTGCGACAATTTGGGTGTGGTGATGGCTATTAATAAGGTGTCTGCCCCTTCACCCCCGGTCGTGAAATTGTTGTGGCATCTTGTTTTGCGATGTCTGCAACTTAACATGTTTTTAACGGCAGTCCACATACCCGGTGTAGAGAATTCTATCGCTGATGCTTTGTCTCGACAGCAATGGTCACGATTTCGGCAGCTGGCACCTACGGCCCTTCAGGTGGGCTTGCCTTGCCCATCCTGGCTTTGGACGATGGGGGACGTCGCGCTTTGAACCTGATACGTCGGTCGCTGGCTCCCTCTACTTGGACGGCCTATCAGAAGGCTTGGACGTCTTGGGACGCTTTTGTGGGGTCCAGCGGAAACCCTTCCTCTACTGAAGATAGGGTGTTGGTGTTGCTGAGATATTTGGGCGACTCATTTGAGAAAGGGGTGTCGGTTTCCAAGGTGAACCAGTTGGTTTC
Organism: Sceloporus occidentalis; assembly: GCA_023333645.1. Taxonomy (NCBI): domain Eukaryota; kingdom Metazoa; phylum Chordata; class Lepidosauria; order Squamata; family Phrynosomatidae; genus Sceloporus; species Sceloporus occidentalis. The sequence continues at coordinate 1,568,509 of JALMGF010000148.1, forward strand.
CGCTCTTTCGTTTCGGTGTAAAGTGACGAGTGAGGCTGATTTCTGTAAAGTCTTTGTTGTTCAACAAGCGTTAAAAGGCTTTCGGAAAGGTTTCCGGACGAGGGATTCTCGTCGACCGGTTACGTTTCATATCCTGGGCGGGTTTTGCGAGGGTCTGGGCACGCTTTGTAGGGACCGGTATGAGGAAGTCTTGTTTCGTGCTGCTTTTGTGGTGGCCTTTTTTGGGGCCTTGCGTATCAGCGAGTTTGTTAGTCCATCACGGGGGGGGGGGGGGGGGGGGTCGGTGGGGGTGTGTGCTTTCAAGATGTGTTGGTGGGGGTTGATGTGGTGCGGTTGTTTATTCGGCGGTCTAAAACGGATCAGTTGGGTAAGGGTTTTACAGTCTCCTTGTGTCAGTTGTCGGGGTCGTCCTTGTGTCCGGTGGTGTGCTTGTCGCAATTTTTGCAATATCGTCCTAGTGTTCAGGGGCCATTTTTTGTACACACTGATGGTTCCTTTTTGTCGCGCTATCAGTTCGTAGCGATATTCCGTAAAGGGCTGGCGCTGCTGGGATTGTCCCTTGGTGAATTTGCGTCTCACTCATTCCGGATCGGTGCGGCCACGGAAGCGGCTAGGTGGGGCCTTCCTGATGAGACAATTCAGCGCATTGGGAGGTGGAAGTCGTCCCGGTTTCGATCTTATATACGGCCTCAGCTCGTCTGATGTCGTTTTTCCTCCCTCCTTTCTGCTGCGTGTTGTTTTAACCGGTTTGGTTTGTTTATTTTTGCAGATCAGGCCTGCTGCCAGGTGTGGATTTTTGGCCATTCATTTGTCTACTGGGCGGAAAGGAGGGCGGCCGTCCGAGAACGGGGTACTCAATTGGGTCTTTCAATGGATGACGCTCAGGTTAGATGGTTCGGTTTTCGGGGTAAGACTTGGGGGGAGATTATTGCCGAATTTGATGCTAGGGTTCGGTCCGATTCTCCTCCGCATGTTTTAGTGTTGCACGGTGGTGGTAACGACCTTTGTGGAATCCCACTGAGGGTTTTAATGCGGGACATTAAATGCGATTTGGTACACGTTTTCCGGGAACGGTGATGGTGTGGTCCCATATCACTCCACGACTTTTTTGGCGTGGTGCCAGGTCATTGCAGGGGGTTAACAGGGCCAGGGTGAAGCTTAACAAGGTGGTGTCTAAATTTGTGTCCAGATTTGGGGGTATTGTGGTGCCCCATTATGACCTAGAAGGTGACAATGCGGCTCTCTTCCGCAAGGATGGTGTTCACTTGACCGATATTGGATCGGACATATGGTTGTTGGATGTTCGGTGTGGTGTGGAAAAGGCTGTTTCTTTGTGGAGGAGCCAGCACATTCAAGTCGGGTCGGATGCGCTGGCCGTGGCGGGGAACTGAGGTTCCCGTCAGGTTTTTAGGGTTGGTGTAGTCAGGATACGTGGTAAAATTGTTGCGGTTTTCCATCCGAGGTATGGAATCCGTGAGTACTGGAAGTGTTGGTGGGCCTTTTTTCCACGGGCAGGGTCCCATGGAAAAGGGAAGCCTTCGTGTTTACACCACGGGCTAGTGCGGTTTTACGGCTCGTGGTTGGTGTACGCGGCAACATGCTGTGATCAGGTAGTGGTGATGTACTTAGTGGTCGCACGGTCGGTGGTTGTAACCTCCTTGGGTTTAAAAAGCGGTTAAATTTGGCGGTTTATGCATTAAGCTTGGAGGTTACACAAGTTTCAACAAATGTATGTTTAAATAAAGTTTACGTGTCGCAGTACTTACCAGAAATAAACTGTGGCCTTTTAAAATCCCATCGGTGGTCTGTCATTTGTTTTATTATTATTACACTCTTAACATGACCCCACAAATGTATCTAGTGCCTTGATCAAGGCCAACTCTGGGACCGCACTACATACTCGATATCTACTTCATGTGGGGGGCGCTGGAGACCAACGTTACACACAGCATCCACCTCAGCGCCCCCCACGTGAAGTAGATATCGAGTATCGGGGGGGAGGCTTTTAGGTGCGCTCTTCATCGCCGGGATCCGGGGCGCATGGGGTTAACGATCAGCGTTTCCAGGAATGGGGAACGCGTCCTGCGCCCCCCCCCCCGCCCGATCATCCATCGGCTGCCGTGAACTTTATACACACTTTATAACTGGAGCAAATAAACAGGGGCGGGGGCCAGGGGGCAAACTACCACCCCCCCCACACACACACACATTACCAGTGGGGGTTCAACACGGGATTATAACGGCGAGCAGGTTCTGCAGTTTGCATCCCGGAGGAATGGGGCAGCGGGGGCCACAACGGAGGGGGCGGGGGGAGACAGGTCATCAGAACGTGACGGGTCCAAAGACCACAAAATTCCTCGGCTCGGGGAACGAGCTGCCGGGGGCCGAACTCCCTCCAATCTCACGTGACAGAGTCAAAGGAGTTTGAAGGAGGAAGTTTGGATCCAAGGAGGGGAGGAATAAAGGCCGGTAAAGAACCGAGCAACCGGTCGCAGCGAGAGCCCCCCCTGCATAATGTGTTACTATAACAACCAGAAATAAACTCAAGCTGGAAGGGGTTAATAAACAGAATGTGCTTATCACTGCTAATTGCCGGGAGTGCGATAGTCTGCGGGGTATCAGTGACGGCACTCAGCGTGCCGCGCATGTCCTCGGCCACCTGGGACAGAGATAAGGCATCGGAAAAAGTTCCCACCGGGATGGAGTGACTAGAGCCGGACGGACCCCCCCAACTAACAAAAGCCCCCGCCATCAATCCCAAATAACCCCCCCAAAATATACCCGGAGGCTTCTACATGGGGTGCGTAACAATAGGGCAGAGAACTTACTGGGGAGGAATAACCCCGCAGATCCTGAGAACAGGTAGTTAAGACCTCGGCTCCCATAACGCGGGGATCTAATAAATATATCTGTGAATAGAAACCCGGCCCCCTGCCGGCGACCAATCGCAAAGCCCTGGAACCCCGCCGCCACATCGGCCCCCGTCTAGTCGCCGTTTCTCCTGCTGTAACGACTCAAACCTTAATCAGTCGTTGGTCTCGTCTTAGATTCCGGATGTCTATCCCATTCAACGGGGCCCGGCGTCGGCTCCATCAGCCCCGGGGGAAGCGATTCAGTGTCACACGCCCCACTTCCTGCCGCTCTCAGCAGCTTAAAGCTAAGGGAGACAACTCCGGTCCGCAGGGGGCCACAAACTGGTCCAGGGCTTTGATGACAATCATTGGTCCCCAGGAGCTTACACTCTAATCCATGTAAATGAAGGAACGGCGACTTCCGCGCTCTCAGCCAGATTTATAGGAAAAGGTAACATCAAGTGACTTCCCGGCCCCTCACAGAGGTCTGTGTCCCCCCGGCTCTGTGGCCCCTCACAGAGGTCTGTGCCCCCCCCCTCCGGCCCCTCACAGAGGTCTGTGCCCCCCCCCTCCGGCTCTGTGGCCCCTCACAGAGGTCTGTGCCCCCCCCCTCCGGCCCCTCACAGAGGTCTGTGCCCCCCCCCCCCTCCGGCTCTGTGGCCCCTCACAGAGGTCTGTGCCCCCCACTCCGGCTCTGTGGCCCCTCACAGAGGTCTGTGCCCCCCCCCTCCGGCTCTGTGGCCCCCAGGACTCACCTGATGAGGTTGTCGATCTCAGCCGGGATGCTCTTCAGCCGGTTCCCCCCGAAGGACAGGGATTTGAGGCTCTGCATGTGGAGGATCTGGCTGGGGATCTCCTCGAAGCGATTCCCGCTGAGGTTCAGGACCTCCAGCCGCAGGGCCGGCAGCTCCTTGGGCAGAGAGAACTCGTCCAGGCGGTTGTTTTTGGCCAGCAGGGTCTTCAGCTTGGTCAGGCCGAGGATCTCCTCCCCGATGTAGGCCATGTTGTTGCTGCTGATATCCAGGAGCAGGAGGCCGGAGAAGGAGGCCACGCTGGGCGGCAGGACCACCAAGCGGTTGTGGGCCAGGAGCAGCTGGTGGGTCTCCTTCCTCCGGTCCTCGCTCACCTGCTCCAGGCTGAGGTTCTCCAGCCCCAGGCGGGACATGTTCAGGACGTTGTCCCCGTCATCCACCTCAGGGCCCTCCATGGCTGTCGCCCCACAACCGACCCTTTCTGTGGGGCAAATTTAATGCCCCCTCCCGGCGTGTGCTGCCCGCCTCTCACCCGACTAAGATACCCCCGCAGCCGGAGGGCGCTGCTGGGAGGATCCGCGGTAAGCGCCCAGGCTCAGCCCCTCAGAGATGCCCCAGCGGCCACCGCTCGCACCCCATGCAGCAATATCCCGGAATCTTATGCAACTGCCCCCTGCGGCCACAACCTCCCTCCACCGGGCGTGGCGGCCCCGGAACGTGTATATCCGGGCGCTGAGCCCGGACTCCGGAAGAGGCCGAATACCCCGTGCAGGGCGCAGGGCTGCCGTGACGTCACGGGAGGGGCGGAGACCTGGAGCTGAGTTGATACAGTGAGCCGGATGGTGACAGCAGCATTACTCAGCAGGTGCCCCGCGGGACAAGAGGGCAGATAGCGGTGCAAGCGCCGGGGCAAAGGGTAAATCCAGATAATACCCCGGGGAAGGGGGTAATAGGGATAAATAATGATAAGCTGCCGGAGCATTGGGGTAAATATAACAATGAAGCCATCAGTGCTGGGGGTAACTAGCAATAGTTTGACTTGGCTGGGGCAGATAAACAAAGAGGAACAGCCCTTTCCGGCCCAAATACCCCTTTAGCCCCCCCATAGCGGACAAGACCCAGTCCCGGCACTGAAAAAAGACCCTTTACTGCCCGAGACAGAGACCCCCGAAACCTCCGGACACAGAACCGGCAACCTACGACCCGGACCCCGCCGGCAGAGCGGCCCCATCCCATGCATGTTTAATCCCCTCCTCACTGTATTACCCTCTACCGCTTCTGCTGGGAGGCTGTTCCTCTTATCTACCACTCTCAGCAATGTAAAACTTCCTTAATATTAACTGCCCAGCAGCAGCTTCTGCTAAAAACAAGTTCTAGTCTGACCGATAATAGAAATATATAAATACCGAATACAACGCGTTATGGATCTATATAATATATATTATTATTATGTATTGGTTTATATAGCGCCATCATATTCCGTAGCGCTGTACAACGGGTAGACAGGACATGAGAAGTAGTATATAACATAACAATCTGACTTCCAGAAACAACAGGTGAGGACGGCCCTGCGCACAGGAGCTTACAATCTATATATAAAGTCCCCCGATTCCGCGTGGCCCCCGGTTACTGCCAGTGAAGCCGTTAATCTGGGATTGTGTGTTATTATTATTTATATATCGCCATCATACTCCGCAGCGCTGTACAATGTGTTATTATTATTTATATATCGCCGTCATACTCCGCAGCGCTGTACAATGTGTTATTATTATTTATATATCGCCATCATACTCCGCAGCGCTGTACAATGTGTTATTATTATTTATATATCGCCGTCATACTCCGCAGCGCTGTACAATGTGTTATTATTATTTATATATCGCCGTCATACTCCGCAGCGCTGTACAATGTGTTATTATTTATATATCGCCGTCATACTCCGCAGCGCTGTACAATGTGTTATTATTATTTATATATCGCCGTCATACTCCGCAGCGCTGTACAATGTGTTATTATTATTTATATATCGCCGTCATACTCCGCAGCGCTGTACAATGTGTGTTATTATTTATATATCGCCGTCATACTCTGCAGCGCTGTACAATGTGTGTTATTATTATTTATATATCGCCGTCATACTCCGCAGCGCTGTACAATGTGTGTTATTATTTATTGTTTTATATAGGACCGTCACCCCCCCCCCCCCCCCCCCGGTAGGAGTCATGTGACCCGGGGCAGGCAGGTAAACAATTGGTAAAGTCCCTGCTGGGCTCGGGCACATTCGCTCCTACAGCTCTCTGGATCATGTGACCCAGGAGTCACATGACCCGATGACATCAGCGGCTGGGCGGGCACTAGCTCTAGCACTCGGTTGCCTAGGAGACGCTGCAGCGTTGGTTACTCGCTCTCTGCTCGCAGTTGCCTGTCCGGTGAGTCTGAAGCGGCTGCCGCCATGAGCTCCCCGGCCGACTCGCTGCTCAAATACAACAACCCGGTCCTCGTCAGCACCAAAAGCGGGAGGAAGTCCCCCAAATCCCGCACCCTGAGACCCATCGCCCCGGTGCCGCCCCCGCTCACCGCCCCGGTGCCCCCGCCGCCGAAGAGCCTCACGCCGGACACCAGCAGGCCCCCCGAGGAGATCCTCGACGCCGTCCTGCCCCCCCGCCAATGGACGGAGAGCGAGCAGGCGTGGATCCAGCGGGTGTCGAGCGCGCCGAGCACGCGCATGGACGTCGTCCGCCTGCAGGAGGAGCTGGACGCCAAGCTGCAGCAGAGGCAGGCGCGGGAGACCGGCATCTGCCCCGTGCGCAGAGAGCTCTACTCCCAGTGCTTCGACGAGCTCATCCGCCACGTGACCATTAACTGCGCCGAGAGAGGGGTCCTGCTCCTCCGCGTGCGCGACGAGATCAACATGACCGTCTCGGCCTACCAGACCCTGTACGAGAGCAGCGTGGCCTTCGGGATGAGGAAGGCCCTGCAGGCCGAGCAGGGGAAGTCCGACACGGAGGGCCGGATCGGACAGCTGGAGCTGGACAAGAAAGATCTGGAGAGGCAGCTGAACGAGCAGAAGGCCAAGTGCGAGGCCACCGAGAAGCGGGAGGCCGAGCGGCGCCAGGCGGAGGAGAAGAAGCACGCCGAGGAGGTGCAGTTCCTCAAGAGAACCAACCAGCAGCTCAAGGCTCAGCTCGAGGGGATTATCGCCCCCAAGAAGTGAGGGGAACTGCCCCGGGGGCCCGGCCTCCGCCCAAGTGCCAAGGGGACAGAGGAGCTGGGGGGGGTAAGGAGAGAGGAATATCTATGGGGGGGTAAGGAGAGAGGAACATCTATAGGGGGGTAAGGATAGAGGAATATATATGGGGGGTAAGGATAGAGGAATATCTATAGGGGGGTAAGGAGAGAGGAATATCTATGGGGGGGTAAGGAGAGAGGAATATCTATGGGGGGGTAAGGAGAGAGGAACATCTATAGGGGGGTAAGGATAGAGGAATATATATGGGGGGTAAGGATAGAGGAATATCTATAGGGGGGTAAGGAGAGAGGAATATCTATGGGGGGGTAAGGAGAGAGGAATATCTATGGGGGGGTAAGGAGAGAGGAATATCTATAGGGGGGTAAGGATAGAGGAATATATATGGGGGGTAAGGATAGAGGAATATATATGGGGGGGTAAGGAGAGAGGAATATCTATGGGGGGTAAGGATAGAGGAATATATATGGGGGGTAATTGCCCCCTGAGCTGCTCTCGTTTGAACTCTGAGCCACCAGCAGAAGCCTTATTCCCCAAAAAGTCTCGATGCAGCTTTTACACCGTGTCCGGATCCTTTCCATGCTCATTACGGGACATTTGTGCTGCACCTAAATGGGGGGAAAAATGGCTTTTACTTGCTGTAAAGGGCATATAATGTGCGGATTGTATCCTCAGCGGCAGGTTCTGTGTTGCTCCTGGGGGGAGGGGGGTATTTGTATGGATTTGTTGCCAAGCGTTTAACATGTTGTGTGCCACAGGGTAGTCAGCACACGCTTCCCGTCACGCGTGTTCCGCCTTCTGATTTCTAACTTCTGGAAAATAAACTGAACTTTTGAAACTCTCGGCAGTCTTTCTTTCGTTTCCCAAAAGGCAGGGCAGGGGCAGGTAATGACCCGGGGGGGGGTTAACGGTGGGGTTGTTTTTAAGCGGGTGCCACCCGTCGTGTGTGTGGGGGGGTTAAGCTGAATTGTAAATGGTTAATGTAACATTTTATTTCATCTGTTAAGGCTGCAGTACCACCGCGTCACGGGAACAAACTACACGTTTCTCTAATAACTGCCCCAAAAAATCCCAGGCAGGGGAGGAGCTTCTGAACTCTCCACCTGTCAATCATTATATTTATTTACAAATAAAAATGATGGGTTTTTTTTGCGATAGCCCACATTTTATTTTTTGGGGTTATTTGTTATGTTATGTAGAAATATAATTCCTAAAAAGACAGGAGATGGATTCCATCTGACGAGGAGACTTCTGAGCTCCTGGACCTTTACATATATCTTCTGAACATTTTATATATTAATCTGCCGGTCGGAGAGAGAGCGAGCCGGTGCGCGAGACACGGAGGATTCATAAACCCCGCTGTGTCCGGATCCCCTTCATACCAGCAGGCGGCCTCCTCTAACACGGAGATTTTGGAGACCGCCGAGTCCTGGGCTGCTCTGGAAAGCTCAGATTCCGGGAAGGATGACAGAAGATAAAGTTATCCGGATCCCGGCTCTTAAGATCTTCCAACCCACTTTATCCATGTCTACATCTGGTTTATGATGTCACCTTCCACTTAAATGACATCATCAGCAAAGATAAGACACCCGGGCAGCGGATAAAACCAGCTCAGCATTTCTGGACCCGGAGCCTCCAAGGTTTACTCTGATCCGGTTGTGATCGAGGCAGATTCACGGGACGGGGCCGATTCACAGAGTTTTAAGAGTAGATTATTGGACAAGGAGCAGGTTCTCGCGGTGATAGAAACCCAGAACCCGCCGGCAGATCGGCCCCATCCGGCCCCCGTTTCTCCTGCTGTAAAGACTCAAACCTTAATCAGTCGTTGGTCTCGTCTTAGATTCAGGAGCCGTATGTCTATCCCGCGCATGTTTAATCCCCTCACTGTATTACCCTCTACCGCTTCTGCTGGGAGGCTGTTCCACTTATCTACCACCCGGTCAGATTCCCCTTGTTTGTTACTTTGTATCACATCTGACTTCCTCAGGATCAGCTGCTCCAGAAACCAAGAAAATGAAATGTAAGCTGCGTCGGGACACTTGGGGGGTTTTGTAGGTTTTTTATTTTATTTGGTTGTTATAGAATAAAAAAAAATACAAATATAAAAAAACCAAATATAAAGGCGTAAAATAATGCAATAAAGAAAGAGTCGGGGGGTGCGGAGAAACGAAGCCGGGCGACTACAACTCAAGTGTGCGGTACTGCGTGCTGGCAGGGAGGGGGTTAATACTGTCTGAACATTTTACAAATCAAAGGTGATTGGATGGTTTGAAAATGGGGTTTTTATAGTCAATGAACAGCCTGTCCTCCGGGGGCGGGACTTCAACTCCCAGCATGCTCGGTAAGCACGTGGCTGAGAAAGCTGGGAGTTGCAGTCTAATAACATGGGGGGGTGTAACCAGGCACTGGAGTGACTAAATGGATAGACCCTTCAAGATATTAACCTATCGTGTTCAAGTCCAGAAAAGAGGGTGGGGGAGGGGTGCATAATACAAATAAAACGGCCGCGTCTACATCCGCAAAACTAAACGGGGGGGGCTGGTTTGTCATTCCAAGAACATAGCACCATTAACACAATCCGCCCCTGTTAACCCCCACGTGGCCAGGCCACAGCAATGTGGGGGTACTGTAAGGGTTAATTACAAAGCACCGTGTCGCGTCGGCTTTTATACTGGGCCAGCGGAACGATGTAGGGATAGCCGGCGGTGTACCGGTACGGTGGCCCCGAGGGGCCGGTAACGCCCGGTACACGCAGCGCTCTGTACACCCGTCCCGTCCTGACCCGATGACCCCGTCAGACGGAACAATCCCGACGATCCACAAAGCATCCGTTACAAACGTGTCAGCAGAACTGCAATAAGGCACCCAGCGCGCGGGGTTAACTCAGTGCAGTGTATCAGAGCCTGGTATGCCAACGTGCCCCCCATTAAGATCCCCTAGGGGGCGGGTCTATAAAATTTCCCACAATCCATTCTGTTTAAATGTCAGCGATTTGTCGAGGGCACGGAGAGCCGGTAACCGCATGTAACAGGGGGTCTGCGTGTTACGCGTCAGGGGGACACGTGACCCGAGCCGCCAGCACACGGACGCCGGGTGCCTTATTGCAGAATAATTCGGGGAATACACAAAGACCACGAGCCGCGCGAAAACGATTAAGTGATCTAATGATTGGTTGGGGGTGTGGCCCAAGAAGCCCCACCCCCTCTGGTTGCACCTATGCCCTACAAATATTACATTTTCCTTGACAGTGATTGACAGATTCCCCGCCCACCCAAGGGCTGAGATCCCACGTCCGGGCGACCCCAACCACGCAGGGAATCCGCTCCGCTGTTTAGATGTCCTTGGTGCCGACGCGCTTCGACTTCTCCACCGTCTCCTGCAGGGACAGACACAGAACGTGAGAGGCAGCGACCAATCAGAGACCCAGAGCCCCCGACAGCAGATTGGCCCCCGACGGCCCATCCAGACTGCCCGTTTCTCGTCTTAGATTCAGGAGCCGTATGTCTATCCCATGCATGTTTAATACCCTCACTGTGTTACCCTCTACCACCTCTGCTGGGAGGCCGTTCGATTTTGGCCAGGTTTTTCTCACCTGATGTTTCCTCAGCTCGTCGACGTATCTCGCCATCTCCTCCTCGGGCTGCAGGTCCTTCCCTGGAAACAAAAAATCAGTCAATTATCACCCAACAGACCCCAAAACATGGCTGTCCGAGTCCAGCCTTCGAGGGCCACACGACGTTATCAGCAGAGGGTAGGTGCATTTGGGGCCTGATACACTCGGCGTATGAATATCTTTATATGGCGCCGGCAGATTCCGTAGCGCTGTATATCTTTACTGACCAAGGTTTGTGTGCGATTAACCCTCTGAGGGCCAAAAGGTGTATACACCAGCCCCCCACCCCGCACACAGAAGAGACCCGAGTAAGATCTGTGGCGCTGCGTTACCTTCGCACGCCATGGCGGTGCACACCCAGTTCCCGCAGGCGCACACGCAGCGGTTACATTGCACCTGGGTCTCGGCTCCGTCCTCGTAGGTCTCATCCTCCAGGGCGCATTCTGCAACACGGATACATGAAGGGGTTAATAACGGGCAACAAGTTACAGCAAGAGAGCGGAATCTAACGCTAGAGGATCAGAGGCTGAGATGGAATGGGAGGAAGTTTTACTTTACTGAGAGGGTGGTGGATATGTGGAACAGCCTCCCAGCAGAGGTGGTAGAGGGTAATACAGTGAGGGTATTAAACATGCATGGGGTATCGGGGGGCAGTATGCAGACACAGAGGGGGTTACACGGGATTCGGCGGCACGTACTTTTCTCCGGGGGGTTGAAGTTGGGGTTCAGGCACTTGAGGAACTCATTAAAGCTCAACTTCCAGTCGGCGTTCTCATCAGACAATTCGATAAGAGCTTCAACGCAGAGACCCCTGCGAGAGAGAGAGGGGGGGGACCACGGCGTCATTCTACCGCATGGATGGAGGGGGGGGGGCTGCGCATGAATTAGAAGAGGGAACATTCTAGAAGAACAGCTGACCCAAGAGAAGCCGGTTTTGCGTGGGGTAGATTTACTAAGTGGTGAAACGCGATTGTTTTGATGGTAACAGGTGCCGTGGCGTGAGGCGTGATGCAGGCATGATGCGTGACGCAGGCGTAATATATGATGCAGGTGTGATGCATGATGCAGGCGTGATGCAGGCGTGATATGTGATGCAGGCGTGATGCGTGATGCAGGCGTGATATGTGACGCAGGCGTGATGCGTGATGCAGGCGTGATATATGATGCAGGCGTGATATATGATCCAGGCGTGATGCAGGCGTGATATGTGATGCAGGCGTGATGCAGGCGTGATATGTGATGCAGGCGTGATGCGTGATGCAGGTGTGATATGTGATGCAGGCGTGATGCGTGACGCAGGCGTGATGCGTGATGCAGGCGTGATATGTGATGCAGGCGTGATGTATATATAATAAGCCAGCGCTGCGCCCCGTCTGCCCCGCGCCCCACCTGAGGATGCGGTTGGTCTCCTGGTCCATGTAGGTGGTGATGTTGATCGCCGTCTCGTTCTGTTCCAGGAATTTCAGGAACTCGGAGGAGTCCAGGCGGGAATCTCCATCATCATAACTCTGCAGCGACAGGGGGACTCTGTAAGGGGGGCTTTACTGGGGCAATAGGGGCCGTGGGGGGATATTACAGAGTATATATATATACACGCAGCGTGCGTTCACCCGTCTGCTAACGGCACTCGTTAACATAAAACAGGCTGCTGTTGCGGATGAAAGTTGCCCCCACGTGGGGCAGTTACTGGTAGAGGTGGAGACGGGGATTCTGCTGGAGCTCGAATTGCTGAATCATGGCATAGTTTGAGGATTGGTTGCCATAGGTAACGGAATGTTTTGTTTTTACCCCCTGCTATTATGGTCTAGCTCTTTCTGCCCAGGATCGGGGGAGGGGCGGCGTTGGGCTGTTTAACCTTCTGTCTGCCTCACAGATTATACAGGGGGCGGGTCACTGATTTATCTATACATTATACAGGGGGCCGGTCACTGATTTATCTATACATTATACAGGGGGCCGGTCACTGATTTATCTATACATTATACCGGGGGCCGGGTCACTGATTTATCTATACATTATACAGGGGCCGGTCACTGATTTATCTATACATTATACAGGGGGCCGGTCACTGATTTATCTATACATTATACAGGGGCCGGTCACTGATTTATCTATACATTATACAGGGGGCCGGTCACTGATTTATCTATACATTATACAGGGGGCCGGTCACTGATTTATCTATACATTATACAGGGGCCGGTCACTGATTTATCTATACATTATACAGGGGGCCGGTCACTGATTTATCTATACATTATACAGGGGGCCGGTCACTGATTTATCTATACATTATACAGGGGGCCGGTCACTGATTTATCTATACATTATACAGGGGGCCGGTCACTGATTTATCTATACATTATACAGGGGGCCGGTCACTGATTTATCTATACATTATACAGGGGGCCGGTCACTGATTTATCTATACATTATACAGGGGGCCGGTCACTGATTTATCTATACATTATACAGGGGCCGGTCACTGATTTATCTATACATTATACAGGGGGCCGGTCACTGATTTATCTATACATTATACAGGGGGCCGGTCACTGATTTATCTATACATTATACAGGGGCCGGTCACTGATTTATCTATACATTATACAGGGGGCCGGTCACTGATTTATCTATACATTATACAGGGGGCCGGTCACTGATTTATCTATACATTATACAGGGGGCCGGTCACTGATTTATCTATACATTATACAGGGGGCCGGTCACTGATTTATCTATACATTATACAGGGGGCCGGTCACTGATTTATCTATACATTATACAGGGGCCAGTCACTGATTTATCTATACATTATACAGGGGGCCGGTCACTGATTTATCTATACATTATACAGGGGGCCAGTCACTGATTTATCTATACATTATACAGGGGGCCGGTCACTGATTTATCTATACATTATACAGGGGGCCGGTCACTGATTTATCTATACATTATACAGAGTGAAGCAGCAGGAAGGCGCCGCCCCCTGGTGTTTAAATCCTGCATTACAGGTGAAAGTCTCGGTTCAGAGGATTGGGGGATCCCGGGTTGAAGTTTTTCGGGAAACAAACCCTGTACATTATTCTTTGTGTATTCGGTGGAATCCATTAAATTCATTGTCCGGGGCTATAAAACTCTTTGTTGAAGCCGGGCAAGGGCACCCTGTAAACGGGGTAAATTCCCGTGACTACGGAGGCTCCTGGCCTCGGCCCCCTCGGCCCTCTCACCTTGAAGTATTTGTCGAGGACCTCGCTGTAGTTGTTGCCCTTGGAGAACCAGCCGTCGGGGATGATTTCTGCCTCCAGCCACTGGATGACGCGCCTGCGCAGCTCGTCACGGTCGGACTGGTAACACACGACTGCAGAGAGGGATCCGAGGGGTCAGTGGAGGGGCCCTCGGGGGCCACGGCTGGAGTATCACACACAGAAGCATCCACACGCAAATATTCCGCTCCAAACATGCCGTTACACGCATAGCCGCATGCAAACACGCTACACATTAACAATAATTATGATGTCACGGCACAAACCACGCAGCGCCTGCCGTATCCCGCGGGGTAAAAACCAGCGCTGATTAAACGGCTGCTTCCCTAATACACAGCGGATCTCATTATTATTTAGATGTAACATAATGAAGTTTTACTTTACTGAGGGGGTGGAAGATAAGTGGAGCAGCCTCCCAGCAGAGGTGGTAGAGGGTAATACAGTGAGGGTATTAAACATGCATGGGATAGGGATACGGCTCCTGAATCTAAGACGAGACCAACGACTGATTAAGGTTTGAGTCTTTACAGCAGGAGAAACGGGCGACTAGACGGGGGCCGAATGGGGCCGATCTGCCGCGGGGTTCTGAGTTTCTACTAATATTCTTTATTTTCAGAGATTTCCCACAAATCACATCCGCGGCGGACGGGTTACCTGGACTGGCGGCAGCTGCGGCGTCCGACGTCTTCTCTGCTCATCGGAGAAAAAAGAGAAAAGATTCATTAAGATCCCGATCAGCGAATCAAACACTCCGGATCCCGGATATTTTACAACCAATGGGATCGGCTTCTAATGATCTAACTGCAACTCCCAGCATCCGTAGCCAGGCCCTTCCTTTTACTATTGGAGGAACTCTTTGCGGATAAATCGCTCGGCACTCGTACCTTTGCAGTGCCCGTCGTAGTCCACCTGTATCTTGGAGCCGGTGAGGCAGGCGTCGCGGTGCAGCTCGCAGTGGTTCAGGTAGGTTTTGCCGTTGCTGCCGCAGACCGGCCTCTTGTGGCCTTTACATTTCTGTGAAAAAAAACAGAAAATAAGACTAAAGGCCTCTGCATCCCCAAAATTAGCATTTTCTATCTTTTACCCGCCCCCCATAATACCCCAGTAATATTACCCCAATACACAGGTGGGGTCCCCCTTCTTGGTGACGGCGCCCCCCTGCCCCCCATTATACCCCGGTAATATTACCCCAATACACAGGTGGGGTCCCCCTTCTCGGTGACGGCGCCCCCCTGCCCCCCATAATACCCCAGTAATATTACCCCAATACACAGGTGGGGTCCCCCTTCTCGGTGACGGCGCCCCCCATAATACCCCAGTAATATTACCTCAATACACAGACAGGTGGGGTCCCCCTTCTCGGTGACGGCGCCCCCCTGCCCCCCATAATACCCCAGTAATATTACCCCAATACACAGGTGGGGTCCCCCTTCTCGGTGACGGCGCCCCCCATAATACCCCAGTAATATTACCTCAATACACAGACAGGTGGGGTCCCCCTTCTCGGTGACGGCGCCCCCCATAATACCCCAGTAATATTACCTCAATACACAGACAGGTGGGGTCCCCCTTCTCGGTGACGGCGCCCCCCTGCCCCCCATAATACCCCAGTAATATTACCCCAATACACAGGTGGGGTCCCCCTTCTCGGTGACGGCGCCCCCCATAATACCCCAGTAATATTACCTCAATACACAGACAGGTGGGGTCCCCCTTCTCGGTGACGGCGCACTCCCTGCCGGCTCCGCAGAACACGTTGGCGCAGACCTTCGACTTACTCTTGGACTCCTCCTGTTGAGAAAGTGAAGCTCGGATTGGTGGCCGAGAAACAGCAAGACATAAAAAAAAAACTAATCCCTTTAATTTGCCCAAGCCCCCCCCCCCCCACCCCCCGGATACCCAGGGGCAAAAGCGGAGCTCGTGTGATGGGGCTGCAAGAGTTACAATCCAATTTGGTGAAAATTCCTGCATTACCAGCGACGGCCAGGCGGTGGCAGCACTGACCCCGATACCAGTATATCCGTCTCACAGTCCAGTACGGCCCAGTAAGCTTTAGAGTCAGTGGGGTATCCTGATCTATGACGTCATCTCCCGACACCCAGCAGGAAGGAAGGCAGTTATCCCATTGGATACACATATGGGGGGGTAACATACATGTTGTTACGCGGGTTTATTGCGTGCACAGATTGTAACATGTAGGACTTAACTTTTGCTACACTGTTCCTTAACCCTGAGATTCCCAAGAATAAGATATCCCAGGGGCCACACACTGTGCTGCCAGGGGCCACACACAGAGATTGCAGGGCCCAATACGCCATGATCCCAGGGGCCACACACTGCGATCCCAGGGGCCATACACTGCGATCCCAGGGGCCACACACTGCGATCCCAGGGGCCACACACCGCTCTCCTCTCCCCCACTCTCCCCTCCAGGAATCTCCGCATTAAACAGGAGGAATCCGTTAGACCCCCGGAGAGGCCGGAGGATTCAGGGGTCTGCGGCGTGACATTCGCTCTGATGGGCTCCACATGTCCCAGGAATCCGGCTCGTTCATACGTGTAAATTACATGGAGCGGGGGGCGGGGATTCTCACGCACAAATACGGGGGCCGCCAGATGCCTAAAATGTGTCCAAACGCTCCCAGAAAAAGTTCACATTTTCTTTCTGAAGCCCCCTCAGATTCCGTGGCCCCCACAGATTACCAAATGAATCGCAAACCCATAAAGATCTAAAACGTTAAGAAGGGAAAGCGGACCCTGCCCACGGGAGCTTACAATCTATTATATTGTTTGTACGCATCATTCTCATCTTTAATATCTATAGCACCAACAGAATCCGTGGCGCGGTACAACACCGAATCGGAACCCGGGTCACTAGAGCTTACAATCTAAGGGCTAGAGTTTATCTGGTAGTGAAGTGGTTAAAACTGTCAGCGTTCTCACGGTACCGCTGTATTAACCCCGTGTGTACTGAATTATGTACCCCACCACATGCTGTTGGCATGGAAACGATTTAGTTTTAAAGTGAAAACACAGAGAAATGTATAAAATACACAGAGCCGCCACGGAAAGGGTTAACGAGGAAGGCAGTGAACATGGCAGCCATCACACAGCTGGAGCATGTGGGCCAATCACAGGGCAGAGTCCTGCCAGGATCTGTCCAATCACAGCCCGCCAAGTAGAGCAGCTCCATGATCCTTAAAGGGGCCCCGGCGTGACGTCCGCAGGCAGGAAACACGCGTCACGTATGATGGATGTTATCAAACACGCTCTGCATACACCGAACATGTACCACAAAGCATGCGGCCGACTGAGGACCATGGGAGCTGAACATCGATTGTACAGCGCTGCGGAATATGTTGGCGTTATATAAATCAATAATATACCGTAATAATAAAATAAAAGGGTTAATATGTGGGAGAAACGAAGGCTATTGGCCCAGGAAGGCCCCCCCCGTGATGCCCCCAGCCCCAAATGCACACGCGTGTCGTGTCCGTGTCCCGCTTACATCAGGCTGTACAAATTGTTTGTACAGCCGGGGTGCGGGGGGGTCGGGGGGAGACCACACACATTAGAAAGCATGGCTGCTGTATTCATATCTAACACTTCTGCCGGGAGGATGTTCCACTTATCTACTACCCACTTGGTGAATCCGCTCGCTCGTTAAGCAGAGGGATCGTTACCATAAATAGAATTAGGAACGCGCAGGAATGCAGATCACGTCGCCCCGCGCTCCGTCTAATCTGCTGAGAGCGTCATTAGGTGGTCTCGCTGCAGCCCCCCAGTCCCCGGAGACCAGGAACGTTAAACCCGTCTAGACAGCCCGCGCAGGCACAGGAGGTCTGTATCCTCTCACCGAAACCTCACGGGTCTCCTTATCGATGTCTGAAACGTCTGCTTTTAAAATAGAAATCCTGCATATAGCGGGGATCCGGGATCGGGCGCGCGTCTGCTTAACGCTACAATCCACAATTACCAGCATTATTATTATTATTGGTTTATATAGCGCCATCATATTCCGTAGCGCTGTACAACGGGTAGACAGGACACAACAAGTACTACATAACATAACAAATGGACTAACAGAGACAACAAGTGAGGAGGGCCCTGCGCACAGGAGCTTACAATCTAGAGGGAGTTAGGGTGTATTACACAATAGGTAAAAGTATTGCAGGAGAGGGAGTAGGAAAGGTGAGCTAAAGGAATATGGGAGGAAAGGGGTTAATGTGCGATGTTGTATGGGAGGAAAGGGGTTAATGTGCGATGTTGTATGGGAGGAAAGGGGTTAATGTGCGATGTTGTATGGGAGGAAAGGGGTTAATGTGCGATGTTGTATGGGAGGAAAGGGGTTAATGTGCGATGTTGTATGGGAGGAAAGGGGTTAATGTGCGATGTTGTATGGGAGGAAAGGGGTTAATGTGCGATGTTGTATGGGAGGAAAGGGGTTAATGTGCGATGTTGTATGGGAGTAAAGGGGTTAATGTGCGATGTATGGGAGGAAAGGGGTTAATGTGCGATGTTGTATGGGAGGAAAGCGGTTAATGTGCGATGTATGGGAGGAAAGGGGTTAATGTGCGATGTATGGGAGGAAAGGGGTTAATGTGCGATGTTGAGGGATTTTTTGAAGGAATAAAGTAGAGACGGCAGCGACGAAGCCATTCATTCAACGCCAGCACTGAAAGGGTTACAAATCGTACCCCCCCATCTCTCGAGTAACCCCGCGTGAGCCAGTGATCTAGGTGACGGCGCGGAGGTATTATTGAAAAGTTCAGGTAAATTGTATTTTGGCCCCCGGCGGCCCCTGTCTATCCTGCTGTAACGACTCGAACCTTAATCAGCCGTTGGTCTCGTCTTAGATTCAGGAGCCGTATGTCTATCCCATGCATGTTTAATACCCTCACTGTATTACCCTCTACCACCTCTGCTGGGAGGCTGCTCCACTTACCTCCTACCCCCTATGCCACCAAACAATGAATATGATTAATAAGCGCTTGGTCCTGCGCTGCGAGGGACAGACTGCTGTGACCTGCTTGCACTGGCAGTGAATGTGTTAATCATGGTCTGGCGGAGCAGTTTGGGGATTTTTTCTTCAGTGTTTTAATGATAACCAAATGTTGTAACGGCCGGAATGTGAACTTTCACCGCGGGGGCCAGAAACCACCGCACAGGGATTGCCCCCGCAGATTGAAGGGTAGTTCTGTGGAACTGCCTCCCAGCAGAGAGAGTACAAGGAGGCGAGCTGGTCAGAAAATAACATTAGGGGAGTACAGAAGCGCTGATGGATATAGATCCTAAAAAGGGACTGGACAAACTAAACTGAGACACTTGGGTACGTCTCAAAAAACAGAGTACCCTGGGCACAGAGGGCTACACAGACCTGCTATTGGTGGTAGATGCATGGAGCAGATTCCCAGCATTGGTGGTGTGAGACATAACACTGTGGCAGTATAATGACTGTTAGCTCTTCAGGATAATTCAGAAATATACGGGGGGGGGGGGGGGGTCGTCCCACCCTAACCTGCACTTAAATATTTTGTTGCCCGGAAGCTGCTGGGACTCCCAGACCTGCCCCTACATGTCCCCTCCGGGCGCTCTGTGAAGCCAGTGAAAGCATCCCCCCCCCCCCCCCCCCCCCCGGTCAGGATGAATCTATGGGGATCTCTCGCTCGGTATTAACCCCTTCTCAGCCGCAGAGCTTCCCAACTAAACATCAGGAAAGAAGAAATGCAGCAGATCTGAAATAAAGGAACCTAAAGAACAACCCGGCCCCCATCCGTAACGACTCAAATCAGTCGTTGGTCTCGTCTTAGATTCAGGAGCCGTATGTCTATCCCATGCGTGTTTAATACCCTCACTGTATTACCCTCTACCACTTCTGCTGGGTGGCTGTTCCACTTATGCACCACCTCAGTAAAGTAAAATCCCCGTACATTCCGTCTCAGCCTCTAGTGTTACATTTCCCGTCCTTTATGTATTAAAATGTCTCTCCGTCTCTCTCTTCTATCCTCCCTCCTCTGAATTCTCTCTAGAATGTCAATATCCTTCTGCAGCTGGGTTCCCCAGAACTGTACGCACTACTCTAATCTACATATTTATATATCGCCGTCATACTCTGCAGCGCTGTACAATGTGTTATTACATGTTTGACTTCCAGAAATAATGGGGAGGAGGACCCTGCGCACAGGAGCTTACAATCGTGCTGAAGGGGTCAGCGCAGGAAGAGGGGCAATTTACTGCCATATAAGGGCGTGTTGGTCAGAAATGGCACATATATGTTCTGCACATACATGTGGCGCTGCCCTCCTTTCATGTGTTTTTGGGGCCAATATCATTATTATTATTAGAATGTATGAGGTCATTACTCAAGGTGACTGTTATGGAAACTACACTGATGATGTCATTCGCCAATACGTTCTATATTAACCATCCTTATCCCAGATCCGGGCAGCCCGTGCCTCAGTGAGTGGAGGCTCCGGGGCAAATGGCCCCATAGAATAAGCCGCCAACTGACTGAGGTTCATGGGGGTGGCAGAGAGGCAGGCAGACCACACACAGGGTGAGGAATGAGTACACGGGACACACACACGCGGGACACACACACGGGGGGGGGCACACGCGGGACACACTACAGCTGTGTTTGCAGAGCGGTGTCACGGCCCCACACCTGGACAGCCTCTACCAATTACACAACTATGTGTTAAAACACACAGCCGGGGGCCGCCACGGACATCCTTATTTATTCGCTAAACAGACCCACTCCAGCTGTCCCAGGGGCTCTCTGACTGACATTTTATGGCCCCATGAAAGGGTTAACTTGCCCCAGGAGCTTGCAATCTGGCTGCACTACGCTGCAGACGCCCCGTTACACAGCTGGCGAGGCACCCCACCCGCCATGACTCCATCGCCCCATCCGCCAACTGCTGAATCACCGGGACAAACTGCCCCTGCAACACGGGGCGGCCCCCCAGCTCCCGGGGGGGGGGGCCCATCTGCTGATACTTAACCATGTTAGTGCCAAAAAAAGCTGCACCCTGCACTGGTAATCACAGGGTTAAGTTTACATTATAGAGGCAGGGAGAGTTTCTTGCTGGCCCAAAGAGCTTACAATCCAGACTACATCCTTGGCCATCATATTTAAAGAATCCATTAACCCTTTAAACGATCAGGATCTCCAGGTACCCCGTCATTGCCTGGGGGGGGCGAAGGAGGGTAACAGTGGCAGAGGAGGGGTATTTGGCCATCGCATCGTGTAATTAACCCCTGGATTGCTAAATCCAATACAGTATCTTCCCAGGGCAGGCGTAGGTTTAACCCTTTGTGCGCCAAGGGCAGAGCAACATAGGAACGCCAGGAATTCCCAATTATTAAACTTTTTTCCGGAATTACCCCAGAATTACCCCAATGCAGTTACTTTACGGCTCATGCCGGGTATTAGCGCCCCCGGGACGGGTCTGATCGGCGATGTACAGCGCTGCAGAGTATGCCCTTCATGTTTGGGGGGGGGGTTTAGTCTAAAGTGCCCACTCACTAAATAACCCTTTCCTTTGTGTAAATAAAGTATAACGCGAGCCAGACGAGCGACTTCCTGCCAGGGGCTTGTTGTTATAGCAACTGCCCCAGCCTGGGGGGGTGAAGTGCTTGTTCACTGTAAGCGCCCCGCGTGTTTTCTTTATGACCTCATTCCCTGTCTGGAGGTTTAAGACTCGGACCTGCGGACCTGTTTTCAATTACTGTAAACGCTGGGGCAATGAAACGGTTAAGGTTTTTACATTTTTTATTTTTTTTTACAGATTTTTGCCCCCCCCCCATTTACCCCTGGAATGAATCCCCTGGGGGGTATTTAACAATGAATGGCCGACTTATGGGAAACACTTTATGGCTGAAACCCAATCCTGCAGACCCCCCCCCTCTGGGGCAATTATTTGATGTTTGATGCCATCTGCCTCAGCCGGCACTTAAAGAAAATAAAACATACTTAACCCCTTCGCTGCCGCCGTGACATGTTAACAAAAAAAAGGGGGTTGCAAATTAACCCTTTGCCTGCCATGTCAATGACACTCCAATTTCTCCTACTAAAGCCGGCAGAGTCCCGGCAGGGCCGGTAAAAGACTACGACCTGCAGCAGCTCACGGGGTTAAAATAACGGGACCGTGTTATTTAATAGGAAATGTTTTATCCGTTTCTTTGGGAAGCGCCGGCATAGACCACGGCGCAGTACAACAGATAAGAGCCGTATACAAATAGCTGGTTTAGTGCACTGGAGTTAAAGGCCTGCTGGGCTCGTTGGGAACACATCGATGTGTTATTGGCTGGCTGAGGGTGATGAGAATTGCCATCCAACAAACAAGTCAAGTCAAATACCCCCAAGATGGGTTCGCCGTGATGCTTACAGCCCCTTGGAGGGTAATCTGGCCAATGCTTACTGCAACTCCCATTATAATAAGGCAGGCAGAAATAGCTGCGGATGATAGGAGTTACACTCATACAGCAGCCGAGGTGACTCCATCTCAAACTCCTTAGCTGTGAATTGCCCCATTTACAGCCCTGGGGTGGGCAGTGATCATTCTTAGGGCGCACCCACTACTACCATCACTCTCAGCCAGGGACAGGCTGTTTGGGGCATTAAGCATTCTTTTCACACAGCATTTCCCCAACCCTGCATGCAAAGGGTTAACCCCCTTCCACAGTATCCCCGGTACATACCACAGCCTGGGAGCAGGACAGGGCCAGCGCGGCCAGCAAGGGCAGACTCCTCAGGAGCTGGGGAGGCAAGAAGAGGGCAATGAGGCAGGGGGGAGACCCCAGCAGGGGGTGAATGGGGTGAGAGGGCCCAGGCTTACCATGTTGGCGTCGGGGGGTGGTGAGTTGGTGCAGACAGGGATTCGCTCTCCTCTCCTTCTGTAAGAGATTCTTCTACAGGGGCTGCGGGGCTGGGAGAGTATCCTAAATCCCCAGCTCTCCTCCCCCTCTATCCCACCCCTTCTACACTTAACCCCACCCCTTCTACACTTTATCCCACCCTTCTAACCATATCCCACCCCTTCTGCACTTAATACCACCCCCTTCTAACTATATCCCACCCCTTTCTACAGTTAATACCACCCCTTCTAACTGTACCCCACCCCTTCTAACCTGTATCCCGCCTCTCCTCCATCCTACCGCTTCTAGAATGTATCCCTCCTCTCCATCTATAATCCTCCATCCCTCCCTTTATCGCTCACCCCAAACCCTCCTGTTCAGCATCCCATCCTGCCCAGCACCCTCTCCCACCCCAGTGCCCCTTCCCCTGCCCCCTTTCCCACCCCAGTGCCCCTTCCCCTGCTCCCTCTCCTACCCCAGTGCCCCTGCCCCCTATCCCACCCCAGTGCCTCCTCCCCAGCTCCCCTTAATGCTGCTTTCTCGCTCCTTCTCTCTCTCTTTCTCCTCATCTCTTCTTCCTGCTTTTTATTCTTTCTTTTCTATTTTTAGTTTTTTGCTTTTTACGTTCGCTAAGTCCGAGCCGCACGAACCTTGTGGTGATTTTAGAGCTAAGTCTGCAGCGAAAGGGTTAAAAGACCCAGAATTCATTGCTGCATTCCGGCTTTTGGCTGCCGCAGAGTCCCAGATGCAGCCTTTTGGGAAACAGCTGTTTGCAGCAGAAAAAAAAAAGGTGTAACATTTAACCCAGATCCCGCCGGCAGATCGGCCCCCATCGGCCCCCGGCTAGTCTCCCGTCTCTCCTGCTGTAAAGACTCAAACCTTAATCAGTCGTTGGTCTCGTCTTAGATTCAGGAGCCGTATGTCTATCCCGCGCATGTTTAACACCCTCACTGTATTTTTTTTCAGCACAAAAAGTTATTTTATTTTTCCAAACTTGAAAGTAAATATAATGTTATTTAAAACAGCCTCCCAGCAGAAGTGGTAGAGGCTGATACAGTGAAGGAATTTAAACATTTGCATACCTGGGAACTTCTGGGCTCCGGCTACCTGTAGGCTACCCCTGCGGGACGCGGCCAGGACTGCCCAGCGGAGGATTCGGGTCTTGACGGTTCCCAGGTCTGGGCGTTTGTCCCCTCCGTGCTTCCCGCTGCCCGCACAGGCAGGACTTCTGAGCAGCTATTAGAATAACCGTCCTGTGAAAACTGGGACTGTTGGGAGGTATGGAATGCAGTTTAAGGGCTCCCCGGATCGCTGGGATGATGAATCCCTCAGTAATACGGCGGCATTAACCTCCAGACGTCAGGTTAATGACAGCAGGAAGTGATGTCATGCATTAAAGGGGCAGTCTGGTCCCCATTTTAAAAAAAACGTATACCGGAGTTCACGTTGCTCGGACAGAGCAGTGTGCGCTCTCTTTCCTCCTCCCCGGGGCTGGCGCTGCTGGAAACAGGAAGTGTACTTAAATACATTTCCTGCACACGCGCTAAAGTGCTCACTGACAGCCAATAGCGTGTATCGTATAACAGGGAGATCGATAGCGGGTATCACTTCTGTATCTTCCGGGCCCTAACGCCTCGCTCTCTTGGATTTGAGACGTCTCTTTAAATAACAAACTGTCACCAAAAATGCATTTTAAAGAAGCCGCGGGTGACGACGGTCAGGGAGGATCGGGTGTTGGTCATCTAGGGCTTCGAGGAGCCTCTAAACACTCCGTGCTGGCTCCGGGGTATTAAGGGTTGGCGGGTAATAACGGGCTTGTGGTGTAAATCACCTGGGTACTCGTTCACTCTCTCCGCTGGCGCTCTCGTTTCCCTTAGCGGTAGACGCCTCTTGCAAAAGAGAGGCCAAAATATGTGGAAAAAAACTGCAAAAGACCCCACAACCCCCCCCCCTAAAAAAAAAAAGAGAGGGAGGGAGAGGCAGCGGGGAGAGAGAGGCAGCGGGGAGAGAGAGAACTCCTATAGGAATGTTGGGAGCTTTTGTTGCGCTCTGAATTCCTTGGCTCCGAGACGCACTCTGCCCAGAAGTGCAAACAGAGCGCTGCCGGCTATACGCTTAAACTTGGCGGGCGCTCTAAACCCTGTGGGCAGCGGAAGGAATGTCTGGGACTTAAATGGTTAATAGCAAAATAATTAAACTAATTAAATCCCATTCCTCCGGGTTTCCGAGCGCCTCACAGACACGGTCTCACCCGGCGACGTCATTCCGGGATGTATTTGTACAGCACGTCTTGTAAGGGTTAATTGCATTCTTGAAAGTCACCCCTCCCCCCCCCCCCAAACATGTCTGGAGCGGCCTGGGAGAGGGAAGGAGTCTGTAATTGTTGGCTGGTGACCAAAATACAATCTGCCGTTCCCAGGTCTGAATTAACAAAAGAACAAAGTTGCACAGATTTGGAGCATAAACATACGAAATAAAGAAAAATGACTTCACCCCCCCCCCGGGGGACACATGTACACGCACACGGGGAGAACACGAAGGTATCGTAATGTCACGAGAACCAACCGGTACCCACCGTCATACCAACCCAGAAGATTCCATTAAAGATCCATTTCTAAAGCAGACAGGAAGAGCTCCACGGGGGGCGGTCCATGCGCTGGAGGCCAACAAGTCAAATGGCTAGAGAGGAGCAGTTTTATTTAAGTGGGTGTGGTTAGTGTTGGGGGTGGGGCTTTGCGCCCTATTGATAGCTACTTTTTTGTTGTTTAAGCTTGTGGTGCTCGTGCAATCATCAGCGAGTGAAAGGGCCTCCTGGGGCCACAGTGGAAAGCAGGTCTCCAGTCTTCTTCTTCTGGGGCCACATTCTTCACAGGAGGATACACAGCCCACTGAAGGGGGGGGGCAAAAGGCGCAGCCCACCCAGACTCCACGGGCAAAGAAAACTCAGTGTCGCGCGTGCACTAAACAAAGCTCACAAGTGTGCAAAGTACGAGAGAGAGAGAGTGCCGTATCCGGCCCCAGAGCACGGCTCGTGTTATAAAAAAACAAAGTATCTCCAGATGATCCAGAAAAATATACAACAAAATTACAAAAAAAAGTATACATCCAGATTCCGGGGTGCTGCTGAAATGACCAGCATGTAACACAAGTGATCAGCACACGCCTGGCCAGCACACGCCTGAAAGCCCCTATCTGGGCATAAATATAGGGGATACCGTCACGCTATACGGCTGCTACATGAAAGTGATTGCCAGGATATGACATCAAATGCCAGCACTTCCTGTCTGGAGGCAAACAACTTGGTGACAGAAATGGGGTGATGGATACTGGTGGATGTCGGGTCGCCATAGTAATTTCCCAATCTGGAGGAGCCTGGGCCTTACGCATTCATACTCCATACTAATGTCTTGTGTTTGAGTCAATTACATTGGCTTTATTTTAGGGGGTAGTTGCCATTACAGCGGGGCAGCAGTGGGTGGGGGTCCGATAGCGATACGCATGCCTCGTAATGATGGGAGTTATTAAGGAGTGACGTCGGCTGCTGGTTTCTGATGGCCCACCACAGACGGCCCTTTTGTCTTTGCGTTCTCTCGAGCGAGACCTCCCTCCATAGAGTTCCACCTTGTCACACAGAGACGTCACAAATGACAGGCGTTACATGCAGTGAGAATGTACAGGACCAACTCCCTTCAACTCTACTTTAACTGTTTAGGGAACAAACTTAAAACAAAGACAGGCCGGGACGGTTAAATGGTCGGGAAGTGGGTGCGATCAGCTGGTTTGGTGCCACCTCAGCCGGGTTGATATGGCGGCCGACACCTTACTCTGTCTGCACTCTTAACTATAAGGCCCAGGAGTCCCTAAATGCTGCCTTTGGCTCTGGAGTGACCCGTCCGACCCCAACGAGAGGCTCTAGAGTCCCGTGGAGTTTACCGACTCCAGAACCGAGCTGGACAGAAGGACCGACGAGCAGCGCCTTCTAGGAATTATCTGAAAATTGCACAACCCCAACGTCTGGGGCTGCCCGTTGCCCTGGCTGAGGGCATTAGAGTAAGAAAGAGTTAACATGAAAACGAAAAAAAACGGAAATCCTTCCAAGTAGAGAAAATCCAAGTCTGATCCCCACCCAGCAAAATGAGACTTCGCCCCGTAGCCCACCCATTATCCAGAGACAGGGAGTCTGCGGGGTCCGCGCTCAGAGTGCGCCAACCAAGTCTGAAAAAAATGGATTCTGTCTCTACTACCTCACATCTCTCCATTATTAATGCCCCACAGGGGCAGATTCCTTAACTGTGTGTGTTCCAGAATGGTGTAGAATCACACTAGAGACACTAAGTAAAAAATACCAAGAATAAGCTGATATATAACGGGGTTTGTAATGACGGGGAGTATTGTACAGGCCAATGACTATGCAGGAACAGCGGTCTCTTCTTCATTTGTAACGGTTTCTCTCGCGCGCTTAAGTGACTTAGTCCGCTTCGGACTTTCTACTGCCATCTGTTGGTTATCTTGACAATAAGAAGCTGTTATATACGGCCAAAAAAAAGGAACCAACAAGAAATCGAACATGTAAGAACGTTATATATAATATGAGGAATATACAGGATATAACGGGTTATAAGGATGGGATTAGTTATATGGGGGGAGAGTATATAATATATAATATGAGGAATATACAGGGATATAACGGGTTATAAGGATAGGATTAATTATACGGGGGAGAGTATATAATATATAATATGAGGAATATACAGGATATAACGGGTTATAAGGACGGGATTAGTTATACGGCCGGAGAGTATATAATATATAATATGAGGAATATACAGGGATATAACGCGTTATAAGGACGGGATTAGTTATACAGCCGGAGAGTATATAATATATAATATGAGGAATATACAGGATATAACGGGTTATAAGGACGGGATTAGTTATACGGCCGGAGAGTATATAATATATAATATGAGGAATATACAGGATATAACGCGTTATAAGGACGGGATTAGTTACAGTTTGTTGATCGAGTGGGAAATCAGAGGCCATTTTCGAGTCAGGAAGGAATATTTCCCCTTTTTGAGGCAGAATCAAAACTCCCTTCATTTTGTTTTGCTTTTTTGCCTTGCTCTGGATCAATAGCGAGGTTTACTTATTTCAACGTAAATTACTATATAACTATGACAGCTTCTATACGTATCTGCGATATATTTGTGTAAAGTCTGTAATAGAAACGATACACATGGAACAATCAATAATGCATTGACATTAAACAGAAATCATGGCACAACATTAAAAACATTGAACGGTTCCAGGAGCACAAAAAAAGTGATAATGTAAGAGTGACACCTGGGCAAATTGGGGGGAGGGTGCAGAAGGGTGAGGGCTGGGGGTTATTTCTACCCCGCAAAGAGATGGCGTATTCTCAGCATTCTATGCACACAATCGCACGCCGATGAGGCTCTCGCAAGCTTGGTATATGAGACACTGCTTTCCATTTTGAGGTAGAAAACTGCCTTGGGGATGGTTTGACCGACGGGGGTTATGTCCGGTCCACATAAAGCAGGATGGAAAAAAATGAATTTTTCTGCTAAACCAGACCTCTAGGATCTTGATAAAGTCCATAACGATGATAAAAGGCAGCAGGTTGTGAAAACAGGTCCCAATCTCCAAACAGCAAGCTCTCCAACTTCCTGCAGTGGATCTTTGTGCCTGAATCTTATCAAAATACCGCATGTCTGGTCAGGGTGGACAATCTCCCCGATGACCGACTGCCACGCACTAGCTGGTACCTTCACTAGGATCTTATAGTCCACATTAAGGGGGGTGATACGATGCCAGATCTTTTGGATAAGATGGTGATCATACCCTATCACAGCTTTCTTCCACCACCTCCTCATATGATTTGAGCAAGTCCGAGCCAGTGATGTCCCGCAGAGTTAAATACAGCTCTTTGGGGAGGCTGTTACTAGAATTCCTGATGATTTAGTGGCAGATCCTGAGATCTCCTCAATCTGACACTGACCGGTCTGTTACCTTAGGTGAGTAGAGCTCCTTGTAGGATACTTTCTTTCCCCTGCCTTGGCTATATCGCAGCTCAGTCAGCAATGTGCAAGTGGAGGCTCCTGAAGAAGAGCTGCATTTCCTTCCCTTCTCAAGATTCTCCACTCCGGAGAGGAAGATGGTTCGCCTGGAAGTGCCTTTTCAGGCCCTCTTTGGTCTCCTCCGGATCATCCTCCACCTCCCACGCCGAAGGTCCAAAAGGTCCTAGAACTTCTCTTGCAGCCTTCTGAAGACCTGAGGCCTCCCCTTCCTCTGAAGAAAGCTACAAAAGCTTGACCATGCTGTACTCTCTCAGGTAAATTACCTGCGTGTACCATGCGCGGTTCCTCCACAATCTTCTGCTCCGCAAAAGCACAATTTTTAACTTCCAGGAGCCTCGACCAGGAGAGAATCCTATGCTCGGGTTGCCGTGTAGCCAAAGGTGATCTGAAATACACCACAGAGCACCGCCTGCGCGTAGTCTATCAAGTAGCGGCTCCATTAGCAGCTGAGGGACCCGCCGCCACCACCGAATGGACCTATAGGGACTCTGGAGGAACTGGGGCAGATGTTTGGGTCGTCCTGGTGAGGACTCATGGGGAGGAGAGGGTTGTACTGGCGGAGGGTGAGGGTAATGGGGCACAAGATCCTGCTTTGTGATAACGAGGTGAATTTTATAGGCCCATAACCACCCAGCAACGGCTGCCTCTTTCCGTTTTTCCCTCGAAGGCCGGGATGCTTTCCTACCGCCATCTGTTGGTGAGCTTGAAAACAAAATCTTCCAGAAATGGCAACTAAATCCATGCAACCCCCCCCCCCAAAAAAAAACTTACTTAACCCCTTCAGTCCAGAGGGATTTTATAACCAAAGGACCAAAAAATATATTTTTTTTTACCATGTTTGTTAAACCATGATTCTCGTTTTCCATATTTGGTGAACCGGCACAAATTACACCTCATTTTGTTCAGGAGAAGTAGGGCCTTTTTTTCACAATAATAGAAATACATAAAACATAATAATTATTAGTGATAATAGATTTTTTTTAAAAACCCTATACTTAAATAAATTTGCCTGCGGGGTGAATGCTGTTAGTGACCCCTGCAAAGTATCTAGAAGTTTTACTTTACTGAGAGGGTGGTAGATAAATTGAACAGCATCCCAGCAGAAGTGGTAGAGGGTAATACAGTGAGGGGATTTAAACATGCATGGGATAGGCAATCAAAGGAGTCTCTCAGCGGTTCGTCACTCCTTCTAAATGGCTGCTCTTTTACTTTGTCCACTTTATAGCGTCGTATGGCGGCCAACAGGGGCAAAACAAAAAAGAAAGTAGTATTACAGCATTAGACATGATCAGGGACATGTGGAAAAAATGGTAAAATAATCTTATAGGCCCAGCTGTGGTTCAGAACACCAACATCAGCAGCTTGACCGACGTTGCCCCGTTCCCTATGAAGCGGTTCCTAGGTACACAGAACAGGTCTGATTTCATTTTTGGAAAAAAAACACATACTTTTAAATTTTATACAACACTGTTATATTTTCTTATAACTACAAAAGCAATTTATAAATTCTAAAACCATATATTATGTTAGTCTCTGTATTTTCTCATTGTATGAAACTTTTAAAACATACACCCGGGTGTAAGCAAGGTTTTCTTGCGCAAGTTTCACAGAAGTAGGCAGTTTCTCGTCTTTGCCCCTATATTCTTCTATTGCTGCATACGACACAATCTTTGGTAGCATACTTTTAATTTTTCATCACGAAGTGCCGTTTACCATTTAGCCTGCCTTCAGTTTCTTGCATTGATGGCAAAATTAGGATCATTACTAAAGTACCTTTTTCAATGATTTTATTTTGGAGGTAGTACCGTTTGGTATTTTTATCAACATTTTCATTTTCATTTGTATCACTGAAATGTTCTGTGTCAGTTGAATTTGAATCAGTTGAGTTACTGGAGATATTTTATTATAATCACCTTCATCGCTAAAATCACATCCAGAATCTCTCTAATAGTCAGGCTAATTCTTCCTTATAATAGCGACATCTAGTGGCCACTAAGAAATCCGACACTGGACCACAAGCGGTAAAATATTTTTTTTTATAACAGCGACATCTAGTGGTCATTGGAAAATCCGACATTGGACCACGAGCAGTAAAATATTTTGTCACTTGGTGGCGTCTGATTCTTTAAGCCTCTGTGTGAGTTCCCGGAAAGAGTATTTGACATTATTTTCCAAAGTTCTGAACAAAACCTTAAGGACACGGCCAGAACAGATGTAGGGAAATCTCCTCCACCATGCCGGGATATTCTGCTGCAATCTATTGGTTGTCCGGATCAAAAGAAAAAAAAACCAACAACAGTAATAAGTGTGCAAACACTAAATCCTTAAATAATCAGCAGCACAACCCTCTACACAATCCCACGTAACAAGCAAATCAGGAAGAAGAGCAAAGGTTCATAAACCAAGTCAAGTCATCCTTTACCGTCATCTGTTGCTTATCTTAACAGCTGCAACCTAAATCCCCAAAAATACTCATAGAACAGTCATCTCTATCATTAAACAGAACTATCAGCGGAAAGCAAACGCAACAACTGAGACCCGTCTCCAGCAAAACCTTCATAAATTAATAAAACGATAAAGCCTGCTTTCTCTATCATTAAATAAAATTGTTACAGTAAACACCAACTTTCCACTGCCATCTATTGGTTATCCGGACAACTGCGACATAAAACATAAAATCAAGCAGCCATATCTCCATCATACACAAAAAAACCATTTAACTATCATTCTACAAAATAATCAGGGGAAAGCGCGAACGCAGTCCCCCACTACCACAAATTATGCAGTCGAGTTTCCCGCATTTGGGGAAATCGCAGGGGTCAGCACAGCCGGAGTGCAATGGATGAGCCTCGCCCTGGGAGAACTGCCTTCATGATCACAGTGTCTCCCCTGCCAGGTAAGTATGAGTTGTTATGGTAAAAGGAGGGGGCGCTGCTTGGAACCCTTTCGCCAAACTTAAGGGGATTTTTTTTCTCCAGGACTCCACTGTGCTAAGAAAAGCTGTTCTGGGCAAACTGCCGGCACCTAGAGAATTCCTTATTATTTAAGATCAGAAAAAACCTCCGGTGTTCAGCCGTGGACCCAAAATGAGGAATCCCAGAGTGCATTGCAACAGGCACATTTGCATACTATAGCGCTGACCATCAGCGACACAGCATGCAGCGCCTTGAAGTGAATCCTACGGGCGCTCTGCCGACTCAGCCCAGCCCTTCACAGCGTTATAAGGGCCTATTGAGGTTAGAGAGCTCCTTTTTAGCCATTCCTTTGAGCAGAGAGAAAGCGGCCAATCTTCTCTCTGGTTTTCTAGCATGGGTACTGCCACTCAAAATACGTTGCTGCTAAAACATTTGGAGATGGTTTAGAACGTTGTAGCTTCGGGAGAAGTCTGCACACATCCATGCTCTCTGCTACCTGACGGTTCCCAGTGCAGGAGATTCCTTTGCAACCAATAAATTGATCCGGGGACCAATTCGTTCACCCCCTTGGCAGCCTCACATGGTCATGCGTCAACCTGAGACTTCCTACGAGTATCAAGCCTTGTCTTTTTTGATAGGCCAATAATGTATTTGACAAAGAAACCGACGAAGGCTCAGCACTTCACGTCGCGAGGTGTTTTAATGCCCACACACAAAGAGTGGCAACGTTTCCACGCCCAGAGGTATTTATCTGAACCGCACAGCCCCCTAGCGTGCATGAATATCCTTAGGGGGAGGCCTCCCTTAATGGCTATCCATGCCATGTCTTTGCTTCTATTGGTCAGTCTGCTCAATGCCACATCAGTCCAAACTATCTCGGCCATGACAACGGGGAGCCCCGGAATCTGCTCCATTTTGTCCTTGGCTCTGATGAGTTTGTAGATCACACTAGGTGACCACAAGTCTAGTTTAACCGCGAGCTGGTGTTCCTTCACAAACCTTTAAACATCCTGGTAAAGCCAGGGTGTGTGCCAGTTGTAAAGGATGGAGCTGTCCCACTTGTCCCATTTCTGGCTCCTTCCAAGAGGTAGCAAGAAGTGTCTTTCAAAGGTCCTACACACACAGTTGCCCACAAAGGATGCTCTCAAGAAGCTTGGTATATATCAGGCACTCCTTTGTCAGCTTTGTAAGGGGTCTTGTACATGGCTGAGCGCTTTACCCTGTCCATTTTGGAGCTCCAGATGAAGACGAAAACTGTCCTGGCGATGGCTTGAGTGACTGTGGCCAAGGGTAGCACGCCTGATCCATATACTGGTGCACGCCAAGAATCTCGTTGCCCAGGACCAGAACTTACTACTCGATCGCAAGGTTTCCGAGGCTCCGTAGCGCAGCTCTCTGCTTGGCTTTGTTCAGTCTGCCTTCCCAGCTTTTCAGGGCCGCACCATCTCCGCCTAACCAGACCCCTGGAGTCTTGAGGACGTCTGTAGCGATGGTGAAATGCCGCGGGTCGGAAGAGAGCTCCCAATGTCCACAGAGCATGCTTTCTGACTTCCCTTAGCTGACCTTTGCGTCTGAAGCTTTGCCAAAGTCCTCACGCATCTGGCCGAGTGCTCTCACCTACTGACGATCTGTGCAGAAAACAGTGACATGATCCATGTAGAGTAAGGCCTTTATGTCTCTGTCCTGTTTCTTCCTCCTGGCATGGAGGATCCATCTTATCTCAGGGTCCTGTCTGATGCAGTCCACAAACAGCTCGTTGCAACAGACGAAAATGAGCGGTGAAAGAGGGGAGCCTCGTCTGACCCCAGAACAAACCGGGAACGGGTGAGAGTGTTTGCTTTCGTTTTCCAGGGTTCCAAACCAAACCTGTGCTAAAAGACATGTAGTCTAAACAGATGTAGCGAAGTTTCCTCCTCTAGGCCGGGACACTCGAGATATTCTGCTGCCGTCTATCGGTTATCCTGACGGCTGCTCCATACAGAACAAAAAGAAAAGCGACAAGAAGTAACAGAAAGAAGCGCCCAAACCCAAATTCCTAGAATAAGCAGGTGCAGAAGCCCCTCCACGACCCCTGAAACCAAATGGTCACAGGAAGCAGCAAGTTTCCTCGGCACGGCCAAGAAAATTTTCCACCGCCATCTATCGGTTGCCGTGATGGTTGCACCATACGCCCTGAGAACAATCAGCCATATCCCCCTAGCATGCGCATGGAAAACATTCAATTCTATCATTCTACAAAATAATCAGGGGAAAGCGCGAACGCAGTCCCCCACTACCACAAATTATGCAGTCGAGTTTCCCGCATTTGGGGAAATCGCAGGGGTCAGCACAGCCGGAGTGCAATGGATGAGCCTCGCCCTGGGAGAACTGCCTTCATGATCACAGTGTCTCCCCTGCCAGGTAAGTATGAGTTGTTATGGTAAAAGGAGGGGGCGCTGCTTGGAACCCTTTCGCCAAACTTAAGGGGATTTTTTTTCTCCAGGACTCCACTGTGCTAAGAAAAGCTGTTCTGGGCAAACTGCCGGCACCTAGAGAATTCCTTATTATTTAAGATCAGAAAAAAACCTCCGGTGTTCAGCCGTGGACCCAAAATGAGGAATCCCAGAGTGCATTGCAACAGGCACATTTGCATACTATAGCGCTGACCATCAGCGACACAGCATGCAGCGCCTTGAAGTGAATCCTACGGGCGCTCTGCCGACTCAGCCCAGCCCTTCACAGCGTTATAAGGGCCTATTGAGGTTAGAGAGCTCCTTTTTAGCCATTCCTTTGAGCAGAGAGAAAGCGGCCAATCTTCTCTCTGGTTTTCTAGCATGGGTACTGCCACTCAAAATACGTTGCTGCTAAAACATTTGGAGATGGTTTAGAACGTTGTAGCTTCGGGAGAAGTCTGCACACATCCATGCTCTCTGCTACCTGACGGTTCCCAGTGCAGGAGATTCCTTTGCAACCAATAAATTGATCCGGGGACCAATTCGTTCACCCCCTTGGCAGCCTCACATGGTCATGCGTCAACCTGAGACTTCCTACGAGTATCAAGCCTTGTCTTTTTTGATAGGCCAATAATGTATTTGACAAAGAAACCGACGAAGGCTCAGCACTTCACGTCGCGAGGTGTTTTAATGCCCACACACAAAGAGTGGCAACGTTTCCACGCCCAGAGGTATTTATCTGAACCGCACAGCCCCCTAGCGTGCATGAATATCCTTAGGGGGAGGCCTCCCTTAATGGCTATCCATGCCATGTCTTTGCTTCTATTGGTCAGTCTGCTCAATGCCACATCAGTCCAAACTATCTCGGCCTTGACAACGGGGAGCCCCGGAATCTGCTCCATTTTGTCCTTGGCTCTGATGAGTTTGTAGATCACACTAGGTGACCACAAGTCTAGTTTAACCGCGAGCTGGTGTTCCTTCACAAACCTTTAAACATCCTGGTAAAGCCAGGGTGTGTGCCAGTTGTAAAGGATGGAGCTGTCCCACTTGTCCCATTTCTGGCTCCTTCCAAGAGGTAGCAAGAAGTGTCTTTCAAAGGTCCTACACACACAGTTGCCCACAAAGGATGCTCTCAAGAAGCTTGGTATATATCAGGCACTCCTTTGTCAGCTTTGTAAGGGGTCTTGTACATGGCTGAGCGCTTTACCCTGTCCATTTTGGAGCTCCAGATGAAGACGAAAACTGTCCGGCGATGGCTTGAGTGACTGTGGCCAAGGGTAGCACGCCTGATCCATATACTGGTGCACGCCAAGAATCTCGTTGCCCAGGACCAGAACTTACTACTCGATCGCAAGGTTTCCGAGGCTCCGTAGCGCAGCTCTCTGCTTGGCTTTGTTCAGTCTGCCTTCCCAGCTTTTCAGGGCCGCACCATCTCCGCCTAACCAGACCCCTGGAGTCTTGAGGGACGTCTGTAGCGATGGTGAAATGCCGCGGGTCGGAAGAGAGCTCCCAATGTCCACAGAGCATGCTTTCTGACTTCCCTTAGCTGACCTTTGCGTCTGAAGCTTTGCCAAAGTCCTCACGCATCTGGCCGAGTGCTCTCACCTACTGACGATCTGTGCAGAAAACAGTGACATGATCCATGTAGAGTAAGGCCTTTATGTCTCTGTCCTGTTTCTTCCTCCTGGCATGGAGGATCCATCTTATCTCAGGGGTCCTGTCTGATGCAGTCCACAAACAGCTCGTTGCAACAGACGAAAATGAGCGGTGAAAGAGGGGAGCCTCGTCTGACCCCAGAACAAACCGGGAACGGGTGAGAGTGTTTGCTTTCGTTTTCCAGGGTTCCAAACCAAACCTGTGCTAAAAGACATGTAGTCTAAACAGATGTAGCGAAGTTTCCTCCTCTAGGCCGGGACACTCGAGATATTCTGCTGCCGTCTATCGGTTATCCTGACGGCTGCTCCATACAGAACAAAAAGAAAAGCGACAAGAAGTAACAGAAAGAAGCGCCCAAACCCAAATTCCTAGAATAAGCAGGTGCAGAAGCCCCTCCACGACCCCTGAAACCAAATGGTCACAGGAAGCAGCAAGTTTCCTCGGCACGGCCAAGAAAATTTTTCCACCGCCATCTATCGGTTGCCGTGATGGTTGCACCATACGCCCTGAGAACAATCAGCCATATCCCCCTAGCATGCGCATGGAAAACATTCAATTCTATCATCTACAAAATAATCAGGGGAAAGCGCGAACGCAGTCCCCCACTACCACAAATTATGCAGTCGAGTTTCCCGCATTTGGGGAAATCGCAGGGGTCAGCACAGCCGGAGTGCAATGGATGAGCCTCGCCCTGGGAGAACTGCCTTCATGATCACAGTGTCTCCCCTGCCAGGTAAGTATGAGTTGTTATGGTAAAAGGAGGGGGCGCTGCTTGGAACCCTTTCGCCAAACTTAAGGGGATTTTTTTTCTCCAGGACTCCACTGTGCTAAGAAAAGCTGTTCTGGGCAAACTGCCGGCACCTAGAGAATTCCTTATTATTTAAGATCAGAAAAAAACCTCCGGTGTTCAGCCGTGGACCCAAAATGAGGAATCCAGAGTGCATTGCAACAGGCACATTTGCATACTATAGCGCTGACCATCAGCGACACAGCATGCAGCGCCTTGAAGTGAATCCTACGGGCGCTCTGCCGACTCAGCCCAGCCCTTCACAGCGTTATAAGGGCCTATTGAGGTTAGAGAGCTCCTTTTTAGCCATTCCTTTGAGCAGAGAGAAAGCGGACAATCTTCTCTCTGGTTTTCTAGCATGGGTACTGCCACTCAAAATACGTTGCTGCTAAAACATTTGGAGATGGTTTAGAACGTTGTAGCTTCGGGAGAAGTCTGCACACATCCATGCTCTCTGCTACCTGACGGTTCCCAGTGCAGGAGATTCCTTTGCAACCAATGAATTGATCCGGGGACCAATTCGCTCACCCCCTTGGCAGCCTCACATGGTCATGCGTCAACCTGAGACTTCCTACGAGTATCAAGCCTTGTCTTTTTTTGATAGGCCAATAATGTATTTGACAAAGAAACCGACGAAGGCTCAGCACTTCACGTCGCGAGGTGTTTTAATGCCCACACACAAAGAGTGGCAACGTTTCCACGCCCAGAGGTATTTATCTGAACCGCACAGCCCCCTAGCGTGCATGAATATCTTTAGGGGGAGGCCTCCCTTAATGGCTATCCATGCCATGTCTTTGCTTCTATTGGTCAGTCTGCTCAATGCCACATCAGTCCAAACTATCTCGGCCATGACAACGGGGAGCCCCGGAATCTGCTCCATTTTGTCCTTGCTCTGATGAGTTTGTAGATCACACTAGGTGACCACAAGTCTAGTTTAACCGCGAGCTGGTGTTCCTTCACAACCTTTAAACATCCTGGTAAAGCCAGGGTGTGTGCCAGTTGTAAAGGATGGAGCTGTCCCACTTGTCCCATTTCTGGCTCCTTCCAAGAGGTAGCAAGAAGTGTCTTTCAAAGGTCCTACACACACAGTTGCCCACAAAGGATGCTCTCAAGAAGCTTGGTATATATCAGGCACTCCTTTGTCAGCTTTGTAAGGGGTCTTGTACATGGCTGAGCGCTTTACCCTGTCCATTTTGAGCTCCAGATGAAGACGAAAACTGTCCTGGCGATGGCTTGAGTGACTGTGGCCAAGGGTAGCACGCCTGATCCATATACTGGTGCACGCCAAGAATCTCGTTGCCCAGGACCAGAACTTACTACTCGATCGCAAGGTTTCCGAGGCTCCGTAGCGCAGCTCTCTGCTTGGCTTTGTTCAGTCTGCCTTCCCAGCTTTTCAGGGCCGCACCATCTCCGCCTAACCAGACCCCTGGAGTCTTGAGGACGTCTGTAGCGATGGTGAAATGCCGCGGGTCGGAAGAGAGCTCCCAATGTCCACAGAGCATGCTTCTGACTTCCCTTAGCTGACCTTTGCGTCTGAAGCTTTGCCAAAGTCCTCACGCATCTGGCCGAGTGCTGCTCACCTACTGACGATCTGTGCAGAAAACAGTGACATGATCCATGTAGAGTAAGGCCTTTATGTCTCTGTCCTGTTTCTTCCTCCTGGCATGGAGGATCCATCTTATCTCAGGGTCCTGTCTGATGCAGTCCACAAACAGCTCGTTGCAACAGACGAAAATGAGCGGTGAAAGAGGGGAGCCTCGTCTGACCCCAGAACAAACCGGGAACGGGTGAGAGTGTTTGCTTTCGTTTTCCAGGGTTCCAAACCAAACCTGTGCTAAAAGACATGTAGTCTAAACAGATGTAGCGAAGTTTCCTCCTCTAGGCCGGGACACTCGAGATATTCTGCTGCCGTCTATCGGTTATCCTGACGGCTGCTCCATACAGAACAAAAAGAAAAGCGACAAGAAGTAACAGAAAGAAGCGCCCAAACCCAAATTCCTAGAATAAGCAGGTGCAGAAGCCCCTCCACGACCCCCTGAAACCAAATGGTCACAGGAAGCAGCAAGTTTCCTCGGCACGGCCAAGAAAATTTTCCACCGCCATCTATCGGTTGCCGTGATGGTTGCACCATAGCGCCCTGAGAACAATCAGCCATATCCCCCTAGCATGCGCATGGAAAACATTCAATTCTATCATTCTACAAAATAATCAGGGGAAAGCGCGAACGCAGTCCCCCACTACCACAAATTATGCAGTCGAGTTTCCCGCATTTGGGGAAATCGCAGGGGTCAGCACAGCCGGAGTGCAATGGATGAGCCTCGCCCTGGGAGAACTGCCTTCATGATCACAGTGTCTCCCCTGCCAGGTAAGTATGAGTTGTTATGGTAAAAGGAGGGGGCGCTGCTTGGAACCCTTTCGCCAAACTTAAGGGGATTTTTTTTCTCCAGGACTCCACTGTGCTAAGAAAGCTGTTCTGGGCAAACTGCCGGCACCTAGAGAATTCCTTATTATTTAAGATCAGAAAAAAACCTCCGGTGTTCAGCCGTGGACCCAAAAATGAGGAATCCCAGAGTGCATTGCAACAGGCACATTTGCATACTATAGCGCTGACCATCAGCGACACAG
Source organism: Sceloporus occidentalis (assembly GCA_023333645.1). Classification (NCBI taxonomy): domain Eukaryota; kingdom Metazoa; phylum Chordata; class Lepidosauria; order Squamata; family Phrynosomatidae; genus Sceloporus; species Sceloporus occidentalis. The sequence goes on from JALMGF010000148.1 coordinate 1,607,614, forward strand.
CATGCAGCGCCTTGAAGTGAATCCTACGGGCGCTCTGCCGACTCAGCCCAGCCCTTCACAGCGTTATAAGGGCCTATTGAGGTTAGAGAGCTCCTTTTTAGCCATTCCTTTGAGCAGAGAGAAAGCGGACAATCTTCTCTCTGGTTTTCTAGCATGGGTACTGCCACTCAAAATACGTTGCTGCTAAAACATTTGGAGATGGTTTAGAACGTTGTAGCTTCGGGAGAAGTCTGCACACATCCATGCTCTCTGCTACCTGACGGTTCCCAGTGCAGGAGATTCCTTTGCAACCAATGAATTGATCCGGGGACCAATTCGCTCACCCCCTTGGCAGCCTCACATGGTCATGCGTCAACCTGAGACTTCCTACGAGTATCAAGCCTTGTCTTTTTTGATAGGCCAATAATGTATTTGACAAAGAAACCGACGAAGGCTCAGCACTTCACGTCGCGAGGTGTTTTAATGCCCACACACAAAGAGTGGCAACGTTTCCACGCCCAGAGGTATTTATCTGAACCGCACAGCCCCCTAGCGTGCATGAATATCTTTAGGGGGAGGCCTCCCTTAATGGCTATCCATGCCATGTCTTTGCTTCTATTGGTCAGTCTGCTCAATGCCACATCAGTCCAAACTATCTCGGCCATGACAACGGGGAGCCCCGGAATCTGCTCCATTTTGTCCTTGGCTCTGATGAGTTTGTAGATCACACTAGGTGACCACAAGTCTAGTTTAACCGCGAGCTGGTGTTCCTTCACAAACCTTTAAACATCCTGGTAAAGCCAGGGTGTGTGCCAGTTGTAAAGGATGGAGCTGTCCCACTTGTCCCATTTCTGGCTCCTTCCAAGAGGTAGCAAGAAGTGTCTTTCAAAGGTCCTACACACACAGTTGCCCACAAAGGATGCTCTCAAGAAGCTTGGTATATATCAGGCACTCCTTTGTCAGCTTTGTAAGGGGTCTTGTACATGGCTGAGCGCTTTACCCTGTCCATTTTGGAGCTCCAGATGAAGACGAAAACTGTCCTGGCGATGGCTTGAGTGACTGTGGCCAAGGGTAGCACGCCTGATCCATATACTGGTGCACGCCAAGAATCTCGTTGCCCAGGACCAGAACTTACTACTCGATCGCAAGGTTTCCGAGGCTCCGTAGCGCAGCTCTCTGCTTGGCTTTGTTCAGTCTGCCTTCCCAGCTTTTCAGGGCCGCACCATCTCCGCCTAACCAGACCCCTGGAGTCTTGAGGACGTCTGTAGCGATGGTGAAATGCCGCGGGTCGGAAGAGAGCTCCCAATGTCCACAGAGCATGCTTTCTGACTTCCCTTAGCTGACCTTTGCGTCTGAAGCTTTGCCAAAGTCCTCACGCATCTGGCCGAGTGCTCTCACCTACTGACGATCTGTGCAGAAAACAGTGACATGATCCATGTAGAGTAAGGCCTTTATGTCTCTGTCCTGTTTCTTCCTCCTGGCATGGAGGATCCATCTTATCTCAGGGTCCTGTCTGATGCAGTCCACAAACAGCTCGTTGCAACAGACGAAAATGAGCGGTGAAAGAGGGGAGCCTCGTCTGACCCCAGAACAAACCGGGAACGGGTGAGAGTGTTTGCTTTCGTTTTCCAGGGTTCCAAACCAAACCTGTGCTAAAAGACATGTAGTCTAAACAGATGTAGCGAAGTTTCCTCCTCTAGGCCGGGACACTCGAGATATTCTGCTGCCGTCTATCGGTTATCCTGACGGCTGCTCCATACAGAACAAAAAGAAAAGCGACAAGAAGTAACAGAAAGAAGCGCCCAAACCCAAATTCCTAGAATAAGCAGGTGCAGAAGCCCCTCCACGACCCCTGAAACCAAATGGTCACAGGAAGCAGCAAGTTTCCTCGGCACGGCCAAGAAAATTTTCCACCGCCATCTATCGGTTGCCGTGATGGTTGCACCATACGCCCTGAGAACAATCAGCCATATCCCCCTAGCATGCGCATGGAAAACATTCAATTCTATCATTCTACAAAATAATCAGGGGAAAGCGCGAACGCAGTCCCCCACTACCACAAATTATGCAGTCGAGTTTCCCGCATTTGGGGAAATCGCAGGGGTCAGCACAGCCGGAGTGCAATGGATGAGCCTCGCCCTGGGAGAACTGCCTTCATGATCACAGTGTCTCCCCTGCCAGGTAAGTATGAGTTGTTATGGTAAAAGGAGGGGGCGCTGCTTGGAACCCTTTCGCCAAACTTAAGGGGATTTTTTTTCTCCAGGACTCCACTGTGCTAAGAAAAGCTGTTCTGGGCAAACTGCCGGCACCTAGAGAATTCCTTATTATTTAAGATCAGAAAAAAACCTCCGGTGTTCAGCCGTGGACCCAAAATGAGGAATCCCAGAGTGCATTGCAACAGGCACATTTGCATACTATAGCGCTGACCATCAGCGACACAGCATGCAGCGCCTTGAAGTGAATCCTACGGGCGCTCTGCCGACTCAGCCCAGCCCTTCACAGCGTTATAAGGGCCTATTGAGGTTAGAGAGCTCCTTTTTAGCCATTCCTTTGAGCAGAGAGAAAGCGGACAATCTTCTCTCTGGTTTTCTAGCATGGGTACTGCCACTCAAAATACGTTGCTGCTAAAACATTTGGAGATGGTTTAGAACGTTGTAGCTTCGGGAGAAGTCTGCACACATCCATGCTCTCTGCTACCTGACGGTTCCCAGTGCAGGAGATTCCTTTGCAACCAATGAATTGATCCGGGGACCAATTCGCTCACCCCCTTGGCAGCCTCACATGGTCATGCGTCAACCTGAGACTTCCTACGAGTATCAAGCCTTGTCTTTTTTGATAGGCCAATAATGTATTTGACAAAGAAACCGACGAAGGCTCAGCACTTCACGTCGCGAGGTGTTTTAATGCCCACACACAAAGAGTGGCAACGTTTCCACGCCCAGAGGTATTTATCTGAACCGCACAGCCCCCTAGCGTGCATGAATATCTTTAGGGGGAGGCCTCCCTTAATGGCTATCCATGCCATGTCTTTGCTTCTATTGGTCAGTCTGCTCAATGCCACATCAGTCCAAACTATCTCGGCCATGACAACGGGGAGCCCCGGAATCTGCTCCATTTTGTCCTTGGCTCTGATGAGTTTGTAGATCACACTAGGTGACCACAAGTCTAGTTTAACCGCGAGCTGGTGTTCCTTCACAAACCTTTAAACATCCTGGTAAAGCCAGGGTGTGTGCCAGTTGTAAAGGATGGAGCTGTCCCACTTGTCCCATTTCTGGCTCCTTCCAAGAGGTAGCAAGAAGTGTCTTTCAAAGGTCCTACACACACAGTTGCCCACAAAGGATGCTCTCAAGAAGCTTGGTATATATCAGGCACTCCTTTGTCAGCTTTGTAAGGGGTCTTGTACATGGCTGAGCGCTTTACCCTGTCCATTTTGGAGCTCCAGATGAAGACGAAAACTGTCCTGGCGATGGCTTGAGTGACTGTGGCCAAGGGTAGCACGCCTGATCCATATACTGGTGCACGCCAAGAATCTCGTTGCCCAGGACCAGAACTTACTACTCGATCGCAAGGTTTCCGAGGCTCCGTAGCGCAGCTCTCTGCTTGGCTTTGTTCAGTCTGCCTTCCCAGCTTTTCAGGGCCGCACCATCTCCGCCTAACCAGACCCCTGGAGTCTTGAGGACGTCTGTAGCGATGGTGAAATGCCGCGGGTCGGAAGAGAGCTCCCAATGTCCACAGAGCATGCTTTCTGACTTCCCTTAGCTGACCTTTGCGTCTGAAGCTTTGCCAAAGTCCTCACGCATCTGGCCGAGTGCTCTCACCTACTGACGATCTGTGCAGAAAACAGTGACATGATCCATGTAGAGTAAGGCCTTTATGTCTCTGTCCTGTTTCTTCCTCCTGGCATGGAGGATCCATCTTATCTCAGGGTCCTGTCTGATGCAGTCCACAAACAGCTCGTTGCAACAGACGAAAATGAGCGGTGAAAGAGGGGAGCCTCGTCTGACCCCAGAACAAACCGGGAACGGGTGAGAGTGTTTGCTTTCGTTTTCCAGGGTTCCAAACCAAACCTGTGCTAAAAGACATGTAGTCTAAACAGATGTAGCGAAGTTTCCTCCTCTAGGCCGGGACACTCGAGATATTCTGCTGCCGTCTATCGGTTATCCTGACGGCTGCTCCATACAGAACAAAAAGAAAAGCGACAAGAAGTAACAGAAAGAAGCGCCCAAACCCAAATTCCTAGAATAAGCAGGTGCAGAAGCCCCTCCACGACCCCTGAAACCAAATGGTCACAGGAAGCAGCAAGTTTCCTCGGCACGGCCAAGAAAATTTTCCACCGCCATCTATCGGTTGCCGTGATGGTTGCACCATACGCCCTGAGAACAATCAGCCATATCCCCCTAGCATGCGCATGGAAAACATTCAATTCTATCATTCTACAAAATAATCAGGGGAAAGCGCGAACGCAGTCCCCCACTACCACAAATTATGCAGTCGAGTTTCCCGCATTTGGGGAAATCGCAGGGGTCAGCACAGCCGGAGTGCAATGGATGAGCCTCGCCCTGGGAGAACTGCCTTCATGATCACAGTGTCTCCCCTGCCAGGTAAGTATGAGTTGTTATGGTAAAAGGAGGGGGCGCTGCTTGGAACCCTTTCGCCAAACTTAAGGGGATTTTTTTTCTCCAGGACTCCACTGTGCTAAGAAAAGCTGTTCTGGGCAAACTGCCGGCACCTAGAGAATTCCTTATTATTTAAGATCAGAAAAAAACCTCCGGTGTTCAGCCGTGGACCCAAAATGAGGAATCCCAGAGTGCATTGCAACAGGCACATTTGCATACTATAGCGCTGACCATCAGCGACACAGCATGCAGCGCCTTGAAGTGAATCCTACGGGCGCTCTGCCGACTCAGCCCAGCCCTTCACAGCGTTATAAGGGCCTATTGAGGTTAGAGAGCTCCTTTTTAGCCATTCCTTTGAGCAGAGAGAAAGCGGACAATCTTCTCTCTGGTTTTCTAGCATGGGTACTGCCACTCAAAATACGTTGCTGCTAAAACATTTGGAGATGGTTTAGAACGTTGTAGCTTCGGGAGAAGTCTGCACACATCCATGCTCTCTGCTACCTGACGGTTCCCAGTGCAGGAGATTCCTTTGCAACCAATGAATTGATCCGGGGACCAATTCGCTCACCCCCTTGGCAGCCTCACATGGTCATGCGTCAACCTGAGACTTCCTACGAGTATCAAGCCTTGTCTTTTTTGATAGGCCAATAATGTATTTGACAAAGAAACCGACGAAGGCTCAGCACTTCACGTCGCGAGGTGTTTTAATGCCCACACACAAAGAGTGGCAACGTTTCCACGCCCAGAGGTATTTATCTGAACCGCACAGCCCCCTAGCGTGCATGAATATCTTTAGGGGGAGGCCTCCCTTAATGGCTATCCATGCCATGTCTTTGCTTCTATTGGTCAGTCTGCTCAATGCCACATCAGTCCAAACTATCTCGGCCATGACAACGGGGAGCCCCGGAATCTGCTCCATTTTGTCCTTGGCTCTGATGAGTTTGTAGATCACACTAGGTGACCACAAGTCTAGTTTAACCGCGAGCTGGTGTTCCTTCACAAACCTTTAAACATCCTGGTAAAGCCAGGGTGTGTGCCAGTTGTAAAGGATGGAGCTGTCCCACTTGTCCCATTTCTGGCTCCTTCCAAGAGGTAGCAAGAAGTGTCTTTCAAAGGTCCTACACACACAGTTGCCCACAAAGGATGCTCTCAAGAAGCTTGGTATATATCAGGCACTCCTTTGTCAGCTTTGTAAGGGGTCTTGTACATGGCTGAGCGCTTTACCCTGTCCATTTTGGAGCTCCAGATGAAGACGAAAACTGTCCTGGCGATGGCTTGAGTGACTGTGGCCAAGGGTAGCACGCCTGATCCATATACTGGTGCACGCCAAGAATCTCGTTGCCCAGGACCAGAACTTACTACTCGATCGCAAGGTTTCCGAGGCTCCGTAGCGCAGCTCTCTGCTTGGCTTTGTTCAGTCTGCCTTCCCAGCTTTTCAGGGCCGCACCATCTCCGCCTAACCAGACCCCTGGAGTCTTGAGGACGTCTGTAGCGATGGTGAAATGCCGCGGGTCGGAAGAGAGCTCCCAATGTCCACAGAGCATGCTTTCTGACTTCCCTTAGCTGACCTTTGCGTCTGAAGCTTTGCCAAAGTCCTCACGCATCTGGCCGAGTGCTCTCACCTACTGACGATCTGTGCAGAAAACAGTGACATGATCCATGTAGAGTAAGGCCTTTATGTCTCTGTCCTGTTTCTTCCTCCTGGCATGGAGGATCCATCTTATCTCAGGGTCCTGTCTGATGCAGTCCACAAACAGCTCGTTGCAACAGACGAAAATGAGCGGTGAAAGAGGGGAGCCTCGTCTGACCCCAGAACAAACCGGGAACGGGTGAGAGTGTTTGCTTTCGTTTTCCAGGGTTCCAAACCAAACCTGTGCTAAAAGACATGTAGTCTAAACAGATGTAGCGAAGTTTCCTCCTCTAGGCCGGGACACTCGAGATATTCTGCTGCCGTCTATCGGTTATCCTGACGGCTGCTCCATACAGAACAAAAAGAAAAGCGACAAGAAGTAACAGAAAGAAGCGCCCAAACCCAAATTCCTAGAATAAGCAGGTGCAGAAGCCCCTCCACGACCCCTGAAACCAAATGGTCACAGGAAGCAGCAAGTTTCCTCGGCACGGCCAAGAAAATTTTCCACCGCCATCTATCGGTTGCCGTGATGGTTGCACCATACGCCCTGAGAACAATCAGCCATATCCCCCTAGCATGCGCATGGAAAACATTCAATTCTATCATTCTACAAAATAATCAGGGGAAAGCGCGAACGCAGTCCCCCACTACCACAAATTATGCAGTCGAGTTTCCCGCATTTGGGGAAATCGCAGGGGTCAGCACAGCCGGAGTGCAATGGATGAGCCTCGCCCTGGGAGAACTGCCTTCATGATCACAGTGTCTCCCCTGCCAGGTAAGTATGAGTTGTTATGGTAAAAGGAGGGGGCGCTGCTTGGAACCCTTTCGCCAAACTTAAGGGGATTTTTTTTCTCCAGGACTCCACTGTGCTAAGAAAAGCTGTTCTGGGCAAACTGCCGGCACCTAGAGAATTCCTTATTATTTAAGATCAGAAAAAAACCTCCGGTGTTCAGCCGTGGACCCAAAATGAGGAATCCCAGAGTGCATTGCAACAGGCACATTTGCATACTATAGCGCTGACCATCAGCGACACAGCATGCAGCGCCTTGAAGTGAATCCTACGGGCGCTCTGCCGACTCAGCCCAGCCCTTCACAGCGTTATAAGGGCCTATTGAGGTTAGAGAGCTCCTTTTTAGCCATTCCTTTGAGCAGAGAGAAAGCGGACAATCTTCTCTCTGGTTTTCTAGCATGGGTACTGCCACTCAAAATACGTTGCTGCTAAAACATTTGGAGATGGTTTAGAACGTTGTAGCTTCGGGAGAAGTCTGCACACATCCATGCTCTCTGCTACCTGACGGTTCCCAGTGCAGGAGATTCCTTTGCAACCAATGAATTGATCCGGGGACCAATTCGCTCACCCCCTTGGCAGCCTCACATGGTCATGCGTCAACCTGAGACTTCCTACGAGTATCAAGCCTTGTCTTTTTTGATAGGCCAATAATGTATTTGACAAAGAAACCGACGAAGGCTCAGCACTTCACGTCGCGAGGTGTTTTAATGCCCACACACAAAGAGTGGCAACGTTTCCACGCCCAGAGGTATTTATCTGAACCGCACAGCCCCCTAGCGTGCATGAATATCTTTAGGGGGAGGCCTCCCTTAATGGCTATCCATGCCATGTCTTTGCTTCTATTGGTCAGTCTGCTCAATGCCACATCAGTCCAAACTATCTCGGCCATGACAACGGGGAGCCCCGGAATCTGCTCCATTTTGTCCTTGGCTCTGATGAGTTTGTAGATCACACTAGGTGACCACAAGTCTAGTTTAACCGCGAGCTGGTGTTCCTTCACAAACCTTTAAACATCCTGGTAAAGCCAGGGTGTGTGCCAGTTGTAAAGGATGGAGCTGTCCCACTTGTCCCATTTCTGGCTCCTTCCAAGAGGTAGCAAGAAGTGTCTTTCAAAGGTCCTACACACACAGTTGCCCACAAAGGATGCTCTCAAGAAGCTTGGTATATATCAGGCACTCCTTTGTCAGCTTTGTAAGGGGTCTTGTACATGGCTGAGCGCTTTACCCTGTCCATTTTGGAGCTCCAGATGAAGACGAAAACTGTCCTGGCGATGGCTTGAGTGACTGTGGCCAAGGGTAGCACGCCTGATCCATATACTGGTGCACGCCAAGAATCTCGTTGCCCAGGACCAGAACTTACTACTCGATCGCAAGGTTTCCGAGGCTCCGTAGCGCAGCTCTCTGCTTGGCTTTGTTCAGTCTGCCTTCCCAGCTTTTCAGGGCCGCACCATCTCCGCCTAACCAGACCCCTGGAGTCTTGAGGACGTCTGTAGCGATGGTGAAATGCCGCGGGTCGGAAGAGAGCTCCCAATGTCCACAGAGCATGCTTTCTGACTTCCCTTAGCTGACCTTTGCGTCTGAAGCTTTGCCAAAGTCCTCACGCATCTGGCCGAGTGCTCTCACCTACTGACGATCTGTGCAGAAAACAGTGACATGATCCATGTAGAGTAAGGCCTTTATGTCTCTGTCCTGTTTCTTCCTCCTGGCATGGAGGATCCATCTTATCTCAGGGTCCTGTCTGATGCAGTCCACAAACAGCTCGTTGCAACAGACGAAAATGAGCGGTGAAAGAGGGGAGCCTCGTCTGACCCCAGAACAAACCGGGAACGGGTGAGAGTGTTTGCTTTCGTTTTCCAGGGTTCCAAACCAAACCTGTGCTAAAAGACATGTAGTCTAAACAGATGTAGCGAAGTTTCCTCCTCTAGGCCGGGACACTCGAGATATTCTGCTGCCGTCTATCGGTTATCCTGACGGCTGCTCCATACAGAACAAAAAGAAAAGCGACAAGAAGTAACAGAAAGAAGCGCCCAAACCCAAATTCCTAGAATAAGCAGGTGCAGAAGCCCCTCCACGACCCCTGAAACCAAATGGTCACAGGAAGCAGCAAGTTTCCTCGGCACGGCCAAGAAAATTTTCCACCGCCATCTATCGGTTGCCGTGATGGTTGCACCATACGCCCTGAGAACAATCAGCCATATCCCCCTAGCATGCGCATGGAAAACATTCAATTCTATCATTCTACAAAATAATCAGGGGAAAGCGCGAACGCAGTCCCCCACTACCACAAATTATGCAGTCGAGTTTCCCGCATTTGGGGAAATCGCAGGGGTCAGCACAGCCGGAGTGCAATGGATGAGCCTCGCCCTGGGAGAACTGCCTTCATGATCACAGTGTCTCCCCTGCCAGGTAAGTATGAGTTGTTATGGTAAAAGGAGGGGGCGCTGCTTGGAACCCTTTCGCCAAACTTAAGGGGATTTTTTTTCTCCAGGACTCCACTGTGCTAAGAAAAGCTGTTCTGGGCAAACTGCCGGCACCTAGAGAATTCCTTATTATTTAAGATCAGAAAAAAACCTCCGGTGTTCAGCCGTGGACCCAAAATGAGGAATCCCAGAGTGCATTGCAACAGGCACATTTGCATACTATAGCGCTGACCATCAGCGACACAGCATGCAGCGCCTTGAAGTGAATCCTACGGGCGCTCTGCCGACTCAGCCCAGCCCTTCACAGCGTTATAAGGGCCTATTGAGGTTAGAGAGCTCCTTTTTAGCCATTCCTTTGAGCAGAGAGAAAGCGGACAATCTTCTCTCTGGTTTTCTAGCATGGGTACTGCCACTCAAAATACGTTGCTGCTAAAACATTTGGAGATGGTTTAGAACGTTGTAGCTTCGGGAGAAGTCTGCACACATCCATGCTCTCTGCTACCTGACGGTTCCCAGTGCAGGAGATTCCTTTGCAACCAATGAATTGATCCGGGGACCAATTCGTTCACCCCCTTGGCAGCCTCACATGGTCATGCGTCAACCTGAGACTTCCTACGAGTATCAAGCCTTGTCTTTTTTGATAGGCCAATAATGTATTTGACAAAGAAACCGACGAAGGCTCAGCACTTCACGTCGCGAGGTGTTTTAATGCCCACACACAAAGAGTGGCAACGTTTCCACGCCCAGAGGTATTTATCTGAACCGCACAGCCCCCTAGCGTGCATGAATATCTTTAGGGGGAGGCCTCCCTTAATGGCTATCCATGCCATGTCTTTGCTTCTATTGGTCAGTCTGCTCAATGCCACATCAGTCCAAACTATCTCGGCCATGACAACGGGGAGCCCCGGAATCTGCTCCATTTTGTCCTTGGCTCTGATGAGTTTGTAGATCACACTAGGTGACCACAAGTCTAGTTTAACCGCGAGCTGGTGTTCCTTCACAAACCTTTAAACATCCTGGTAAAGCCAGGGTGTGTGCCAGTTGTAAAGGATGGAGCTGTCCCACTTGTCCCATTTCTGGCTCCTTCCAAGAGGTAGCAAGAAGTGTCTTTCAAAGGTCCTACACACACAGTTGCCCACAAAGGATGCTCTCAAGAAGCTTGGTATATATCAGGCACTCCTTTGTCAGCTTTGTAAGGGGTCTTGTACATGGCTGAGCGCTTTACCCTGTCCATTTTGGAGCTCCAGATGAAGACGAAAACTGTCCTGGCGATGGCTTGAGTGACTGTGGCCAAGGGTAGCACGCCTGATCCATATACTGGTGCACGCCAAGAATCTCGTTGCCCAGGACCAGAACTTACTACTCGATCGCAAGGTTTCCGAGGCTCCGTAGCGCAGCTCTCTGCTTGGCTTTGTTCAGTCTGCCTTCCCAGCTTTTCAGGGCCGCACCATCTCCGCCTAACCAGACCCCTGGAGTCTTGAGGACGTCTGTAGCGATGGTGAAATGCCGCGGGTCGGAAGAGAGCTCCCAATGTCCACAGAGCATGCTTTCTGACTTCCCTTAGCTGACCTTTGCGTCTGAAGCTTTGCCAAAGTCCTCACGCATCTGGCCGAGTGCTCTCACCTACTGACGATCTGTGCAGAAAACAGTGACATGATCCATGTAGAGTAAGGCCTTTATGTCTCTGTCCTGTTTCTTCCTCCTGGCATGGAGGATCCATCTTATCTCAGGGTCCTGTCTGATGCAGTCCACAAACAGCTCGTTGCAACAGACGAAAATGAGCGGTGAAAGAGGGGAGCCTCGTCTGACCCCAGAACAAACCGGGAACGGGTGAGAGTGTTTGCTTTCGTTTTCCAGGGTTCCAAACCAAACCTGTGCTAAAAGACATGTAGTCTAAACAGATGTAGCGAAGTTTCCTCCTCTAGGCCGGGACACTCGAGATATTCTGCTGCCGTCTATCGGTTATCCTGACGGCTGCTCCATACAGAACAAAAAGAAAAGCGACAAGAAGTAACAGAAAGAAGCGCCCAAACCCAAATTCCTAGAATAAGCAGGTGCAGAAGCCCCTCCACGACCCCTGAAACCAAATGGTCACAGGAAGCAGAAAGTTTCCTCGGCACGGCCAAGAAAATTTTCCACCGCCATCTATCGGTTGCCGTGATGGTTGCACCATACGCCCTGAGAACAATCAGCCATATCCCCCTAGCATGCGCATGGAAAACATTCAATTCTATCATTCTACAAAATAATCAGGGGAAAGCGCGAACGCAGTCCCCCACTACCACAAATTATGCAGTCGAGTTTCCCGCATTTGGGGAAATCGCAGGGGTCAGCACAGCCGGAGTGCAATGGATGAGCCTCGCCCTGGGAGAACTGCCTTCATGATCACAGTGTCTCCCCTGCCAGGTAAGTATGAGTTGTTATGGTAAAAGGAGGGGGCGCTGCTTGGAACCCTTTCGCCAAACTTAAGGGGATTTTTTTTCTCCAGGACTCCACTGTGCTAAGAAAAGCTGTTCTGGGCAAACTGCCGGCACCTAGAGAATTCCTTATTATTTAAGATCAGAAAAAAACCTCCGGTGTTCAGCCGTGGACCCAAAATGAGGAATCCCAGAGTGCATTGCAACAGGCACATTTGCATACTATAGCGCTGACCATCAGCGACACAGCATGCAGCGCCTTGAAGTGAATCCTACGGGCGCTCTGCCGACTCAGCCCAGCCCTTCACAGCGTTATAAGGGCCTATTGAGGTTAGAGAGCTCCTTTTTAGCCATTCCTTTGAGCAGAGAGAAAGCGGACAATCTTCTCTCTGGTTTTCTAGCATGGGTACTGCCACTCAAAATACGTTGCTGCTAAAACATTTGGAGATGGTTTAGAACGTTGTAGCTTCGGGAGAAGTCTGCACACATCCATGCTCTCTGCTACCTGACGGTTCCCAGTGCAGGAGATTCCTTTGCAACCAATGAATTGATCCGGGGACCAATTCGCTCACCCCCTTGGCAGCCTCACATGGTCATGCGTCAACCTGAGACTTCCTACGAGTATCAAGCCTTGTCTTTTTTGATAGGCCAATAATGTATTTGACAAAGAAACCGACGAAGGCTCAGCACTTCACGTCGCGAGGTGTTTTAATGCCCACACACAAAGAGTGGCAACGTTTCCACGCCCAGAGGTATTTATCTGAACCGCACAGCCCCCTAGCGTGCATGAATATCTTTAGGGGGAGGCCTCCCTTAATGGCTATCCATGCCATGTCTTTGCTTCTATTGGTCAGTCTGCTCAATGCCACATCAGTCCAAACTATCTCGGCCATGACAACGGGGAGCCCCGGAATCTGCTCCATTTTGTCCTTGGCTCTGATGAGTTTGTAGATCACACTAGGTGACCACAAGTCTAGTTTAACCGCGAGCTGGTGTTCCTTCACAAACCTTTAAACATCCTGGTAAAGCCAGGGTGTGTGCCAGTTGTAAAGGATGGAGCTGTCCCACTTGTCCCATTTCTGGCTCCTTCCAAGAGGTAGCAAGAAGTGTCTTTCAAAGGTCCTACACACACAGTTGCCCACAAAGGATGCTCTCAAGAAGCTTGGTATATATCAGGCACTCCTTTGTCAGCTTTGTAAGGGGTCTTGTACATGGCTGAGCGCTTTACCCTGTCCATTTTGGAGCTCCAGATGAAGACGAAAACTGTCCTGGCGATGGCTTGAGTGACTGTGGCCAAGGGTAGCACGCCTGATCCATATACTGGTGCACGCCAAGAATCTCGTTGCCCAGGACCAGAACTTACTACTCGATCGCAAGGTTTCCGAGGCTCCGTAGCGCAGCTCTCTGCTTGGCTTTGTTCAGTCTGCCTTCCCAGCTTTTCAGGGCCGCACCATCTCCGCCTAACCAGACCCCTGGAGTCTTGAGGACGTCTGTAGCGATGGTGAAATGCCGCGGGTCGGAAGAGAGCTCCCAATGTCCACAGAGCATGCTTTCTGACTTCCCTTAGCTGACCTTTGCGTCTGAAGCTTTGCCAAAGTCCTCACGCATCTGGCCGAGTGCTCTCACCTACTGACGATCTGTGCAGAAAACAGTGACATGATCCATGTAGAGTAAGGCCTTTATGTCTCTGTCCTGTTTCTTCCTCCTGGCATGGAGGATCCATCTTATCTCAGGGTCCTGTCTGATGCAGTCCACAAACAGCTCGTTGCAACAGACGAAAATGAGCGGTGAAAGAGGGGAGCCTCGTCTGACCCCAGAACAAACCGGGAACGGGTGAGAGTGTTTGCTTTCGTTTTCCAGGGTTCCAAACCAAACCTGTGCTAAAAGACATGTAGTCTAAACAGATGTAGCGAAGTTTCCTCCTCTAGGCCGGGACACTCGAGATATTCTGCTGCCGTCTATCGGTTATCCTGACGGCTGCTCCATACAGAACAAAAAGAAAAGCGACAAGAAGTAACAGAAAGAAGCGCCCAAACCCAAATTCCTAGAATAAGCAGGTGCAGAAGCCCCTCCACGACCCCTGAAACCAAATGGTCACAGGAAGCAGCAAGTTTCCTCGGCACGGCCAAGAAAATTTTCCACCGCCATCTATCGGTTGCCGTGATGGTTGCACCATACGCCCTGAGAACAATCAGCCATATCCCCCTAGCATGCGCATGGAAAACATTCAATTCTATCATTCTACAAAATAATCAGGGGAAAGCGCGAACGCAGTCCCCCACTACCACAAATTATGCAGTCGAGTTTCCCGCATTTGGGGAAATCGCAGGGGTCAGCACAGCCGGAGTGCAATGGATGAGCCTCGCCCTGGGAGAACTGCCTTCATGATCACAGTGTCTCCCCTGCCAGGTAAGTATGAGTTGTTATGGTAAAAGGAGGGGGCGCTGCTTGGAACCCTTTCGCCAAACTTAAGGGGATTTTTTTTCTCCAGGACTCCACTGTGCTAAGAAAAGCTGTTCTGGGCAAACTGCCGGCACCTAGAGAATTCCTTATTATTTAAGATCAGAAAAAAACCTCCGGTGTTCAGCCGTGGACCCAAAATGAGGAATCCCAGAGTGCATTGCAACAGGCACATTTGCATACTATAGCGCTGACCATCAGCGACACAGCATGCAGCGCCTTGAAGTGAATCCTACGGGCGCTCTGCCGACTCAGCCCAGCCCTTCACAGCGTTATAAGGGCCTATTGAGGTTAGAGAGCTCCTTTTTAGCCATTCCTTTGAGCAGAGAGAAAGCGGACAATCTTCTCTCTGGTTTTCTAGCATGGGTACTGCCACTCAAAATACGTTGCTGCTAAAACATTTGGAGATGGTTTAGAACGTTGTAGCTTCGGGAGAAGTCTGCACACATCCATGCTCTCTGCTACCTGACGGTTCCCAGTGCAGGAGATTCCTTTGCAACCAATGAATTGATCCGGGGACCAATTCGCTCACCCCCTTGGCAGCCTCACATGGTCATGCGTCAACCTGAGACTTCCTACGAGTATCAAGCCTTGTCTTTTTTGATAGGCCAATAATGTATTTGACAAAGAAACCGACGAAGGCTCAGCACTTCACGTCGCGAGGTGTTTTAATGCCCACACACAAAGAGTGGCAACGTTTCCACGCCCAGAGGTATTTATCTGAACCGCACAGCCCCCTAGCGTGCATGAATATCTTTAGGGGGAGGCCTCCCTTAATGGCTATCCATGCCATGTCTTTGCTTCTATTGGTCAGTCTGCTCAATGCCACATCAGTCCAAACTATCTCGGCCATGACAACGGGGAGCCCCGGAATCTGCTCCATTTTGTCCTTGGCTCTGATGAGTTTGTAGATCACACTAGGTGACCACAAGTCTAGTTTAACCGCGAGCTGGTGTTCCTTCACAAACCTTTAAACATCCTGGTAAAGCCAGGGTGTGTGCCAGTTGTAAAGGATGGAGCTGTCCCACTTGTCCCATTTCTGGCTCCTTCCAAGAGGTAGCAAGAAGTGTCTTTCAAAGGTCCTACACACACAGTTGCCCACAAAGGATGCTCTCAAGAAGCTTGGTATATATCAGGCACTCCTTTGTCAGCTTTGTAAGGGGTCTTGTACATGGCTGAGCGCTTTACCCTGTCCATTTTGGAGCTCCAGATGAAGACGAAAACTGTCCTGGCGATGGCTTGAGTGACTGTGGCCAAGGGTAGCACGCCTGATCCATATACTGGTGCACGCCAAGAATCTCGTTGCCCAGGACCAGAACTTACTACTCGATCGCAAGGTTTCCGAGGCTCCGTAGCGCAGCTCTCTGCTTGGCTTTGTTCAGTCTGCCTTCCCAGCTTTTCAGGGCCGCACCATCTCCGCCTAACCAGACCCCTGGAGTCTTGAGGACGTCTGTAGCGATGGTGAAATGCCGCGGGTCGGAAGAGAGCTCCCAATGTCCACAGAGCATGCTTTCTGACTTCCCTTAGCTGACCTTTGCGTCTGAAGCTTTGCCAAAGTCCTCACGCATCTGGCCGAGTGCTCTCACCTACTGACGATCTGTGCAGAAAACAGTGACATGATCCATGTAGAGTAAGGCCTTTATGTCTCTGTCCTGTTTCTTCCTCCTGGCATGGAGGATCCATCTTATCTCAGGGTCCTGTCTGATGCAGTCCACAAACAGCTCGTTGCAACAGACGAAAATGAGCGGTGAAAGAGGGGAGCCTCGTCTGACCCCAGAACAAACCGGGAACGGGTGAGAGTGTTTGCTTTCGTTTTCCAGGGTTCCAAACCAAACCTGTGCTAAAAGACATGTAGTCTAAACAGATGTAGCGAAGTTTCCTCCTCTAGGCCGGGACACTCGAGATATTCTGCTGCCGTCTATCGGTTATCCTGACGGCTGCTCCATACAGAACAAAAAGAAAAGCGACAAGAAGTAACAGAAAGAAGCGCCCAAACCCAAATTCCTAGAATAAGCAGGTGCAGAAGCCCCTCCACGACCCCTGAAACCAAATGGTCACAGGAAGCAGCAAGTTTCCTCGGCACGGCCAAGAAAATTTTCCACCGCCATCTATCGGTTGCCGTGATGGTTGCACCCCACGCCCTGAGAACAATCAGCCAAATCCCCCTAGCATGCGCATGGAAAACATTCAATTCTATCATTCTACAAAATAATCAGGGGAAAGCGCGAACGCAGTCCCCCACTACCACAAATTATGCAGTCGAGTTTCCCGCATTTGGGGAAATCGCAGGGGTCAGCACAGCCGGAGTGCAATGGATGAGCCTCGCCCTGGGAGAACTGCCTTCATGATCACAGTGTCTCCCCTGCCAGGTAAGTATGAGTTGTTATGGTAAAAGGAGGGGGCGCTGCTTGGAACCCTTTCGCCAAACTTAAGGGGATTTTTTTTCTCCAGGACTCCACTGTGCTAAGAAAAGCTGTTCTGGGCAAACTGCCGGCACCTAGAGAATTCCTTATTATTTAAGATCAGAAAAAAACCTCCGGTGTTCAGCAGTGGACCCAAAATGAGGAATCCCAGAGTGCATTGCAACAGGCACATTTGCATACTATAGCGCTGACCATCAGCGACACAGCATGCAGCGCCTTGAAGTGAATCCTACGGGCGCTCTGCCGACTCAGCCCAGCCCTTCACAGCGTTATAAGGGCCTATTGAGGTTAGAGAGCTCCTTTTTAGCCATTCCTTTGAGCAGAGAGAAAGCGGACAATCTTCTCTCTGGTTTTCTAGCATGGGTACTGCCACTCAAAATACGTTGCTGCTAAAACATTTGGAGATGGTTTAGAACGTTGTAGCTTCGGGAGAAGTCTGCACACATCCATGCTCTCTGCTACCTGACGGTTCCCAGTGCAGGAGATTCCTTTGCAACCAATGAATTGATCCGGGGACCAATTCGTTCACCCCCTTGGCAGCCTCACATGGTCATGCGTCAACCTGAGACTTCCTACGAGTATCAAGCCTTGTCTTTTTTGATAGGCCAATAATGTATTTGACAAAGAAACCGACGAAGGCTCAGCACTTCACGTCGCGAGGTGTTTTAATGCCCACACACAAAGAGTGGCAACGTTTCCACGCCCAGAGGTATTTATCTGAACCGCACAGCCCCCTAGCGTGCATGAATATCTTTAGGGGGAGGCCTCCCTTAATGGCTATCCATGCCATGTCTTTGCTTCTATTGGTCAGTCTGCTCAATGCCACATCAGTCCAAACTATCTCGGCCATGACAACGGGGAGCCCCGGAATCTGCTCCATTTTGTCCTTGGCTCTGATGAGTTTGTAGATCACACTAGGTGACCACAAGTCTAGTTTAACCGCGAGCTGGTGTTCCTTCACAAACCTTTAAACATCCTGGTAAAGCCAGGGTGTGTGCCAGTTGTAAAGGATGGAGCTGTCCCACTTGTCCCATTTCTGGCTCCTTCCAAGAGGTAGCAAGAAGTGTCTTTCAAAGGTCCTACACACACAGTTGCCCACAAAGGATGCTCTCAAGAAGCTTGGTATATATCAGGCACTCCTTTGTCAGCTTTGTAAGGGGTCTTGTACATGGCTGAGCGCTTTACCCTGTCCATTTTGGAGCTCCAGATGAAGACGAAAACTGTCCTGGCGATGGCTTGAGTGACTGTGGCCAAGGGTAGCACGCCTGATCCATATACTGGTGCACGCCAAGAATCTCGTTGCCCAGGACCAGAACTTACTACTCGATCGCAAGGTTTCCGAGGCTCCGTAGCGCAGCTCTCTGCTTGGCTTTGTTCAGTCTGCCTTCCCAGCTTTTCAGGGCCGCACCATCTCCGCCTAACCAGACCCCTGGAGTCTTGAGGACGTCTGTAGCGATGGTGAAATGCCGCGGGTCGGAAGAGAGCTCCCAATGTCCACAGAGCATGCTTTCTGACTTCCCTTAGCTGACCTTTGCGTCTGAAGCTTTGCCAAAGTCCTCACGCATCTGGCCGAGTGCTCTCACCTACTGACGATCTGTGCAGAAAACAGTGACATGATCCATGTAGAGTAAGGCCTTTATGTCTCTGTCCTGTTTCTTCCTCCTGGCATGGAGGATCCATCTTATCTCAGGGTCCTGTCTGATGCAGTCCACAAACAGCTCGTTGCAACAGACGAAAATGAGCGGTGAAAGAGGGGAGCCTCGTCTGACCCCAGAACAAACCGGGAACGGGTGAGAGTGTTTGCTTTCGTTTTCCAGGGTTCCAAACCAAACCTGTGCTAAAAGACATGTAGTCTAAACAGATGTAGCGAAGTTTCCTCCTCTAGGCCGGGACACTCGAGATATTCTGCTGCCGTCTATCGGTTATCCTGACGGCTGCTCCATACAGAACAAAAAGAAAAGCGACAAGAAGTAACAGAAAGAAGCGCCCAAACCCAAATTCCTAGAATAAGCAGGTGCAGAAGCCCCTCCACGACCCCTGAAACCAAATGGTCACAGGAAGCAGCAAGTTTCCTCGGCACGGCCAAGAAAATTTTCCACCGCCATCTATCGGTTGCCGTGATGGTTGCACCATACGCCCTGAGAACAATCAGCCATATCCCCCTAGCATGCGCATGGAAAACATTCAATTCTATCATTCTACAAAATAATCAGGGGAAAGCGCGAACGCAGTCCCCCACTACCACAAATTATGCAGTCGAGTTTCCCGCATTTGGGGAAATCGCAGGGGTCAGCACAGCCGGAGTGCAATGGATGAGCCTCGCCCTGGGAGAACTGCCTTCATGATCACAGTGTCTCCCCTGCCAGGTAAGTATGAGTTGTTATGGTAAAAGGAGGGGGCGCTGCTTGGAACCCTTTCGCCAAACTTAAGGGGATTTTTTTTCTCCAGGACTCCACTGTGCTAAGAAAAGCTGTTCTGGGCAAACTGCCGGCACCTAGAGAATTCCTTATTATTTAAGATCAGAAAAAAACCTCCGGTGTTCAGCCGTGGACCCAAAATGAGGAATCCCAGAGTGCATTGCAACAGGCACATTTGCATACTATAGCGCTGACCATCAGCGACACAGCATGCAGCGCCTTGAAGTGAATCCTACGGGCGCTCTGCCGACTCAGCCCAGCCCTTCACAGCGTTATAAGGGCCTATTGAGGTTAGAGAGCTCCTTTTTAGCCATTCCTTTGAGCAGAGAGAAAGCGGACAATCTTCTCTCTGGTTTTCTAGCATGGGTACTGCCACTCAAAATACGTTGCTGCTAAAACATTTGGAGATGGTTTAGAACGTTGTAGCTTCGGGAGAAGTCTGCACACATCCATGCTCTCTGCTACCTGACGGTTCCCAGTGCAGGAGATTCCTTTGCAACCAATGAATTGATCCGGGGACCAATTCGCTCACCCCCTTGGCAGCCTCACATGGTCATGCGTCAACCTGAGACTTCCTACGAGTATCAAGCCTTGTCTTTTTTGATAGGCCAATAATGTATTTGACAAAGAAACCGACGAAGGCTCAGCACTTCACGTCGCGAGGTGTTTTAATGCCCACACACAAAGAGTGGCAACGTTTCCACGCCCAGAGGTATTTATCTGAACCGCACAGCCCCCTAGCGTGCATGAATATCTTTAGGGGGAGGCCTCCCTTAATGGCTATCCATGCCATGTCTTTGCTTCTATTGGTCAGTCTGCTCAATGCCACATCAGTCCAAACTATCTCGGCCATGACAACGGGGAGCCCCGGAATCTGCTCCATTTTGTCCTTGGCTCTGATGAGTTTGTAGATCACACTAGGTGACCACAAGTCTAGTTTAACCGCGAGCTGGTGTTCCTTCACAAACCTTTAAACATCCTGGTAAAGCCAGGGTGTGTGCCAGTTGTAAAGGATGGAGCTGTCCCACTTGTCCCATTTCTGGCTCCTTCCAAGAGGTAGCAAGAAGTGTCTTTCAAAGGTCCTACACACACAGTTGCCCACAAAGGATGCTCTCAAGAAGCTTGGTATATATCAGGCACTCCTTTGTCAGCTTTGTAAGGGGTCTTGTACATGGCTGAGCGCTTTACCCTGTCCATTTTGGAGCTCCAGATGAAGACGAAAACTGTCCTGGCGATGGCTTGAGTGACTGTGGCCAAGGGTAGCACGCCTGATCCATATACTGGTGCACGCCAAGAATCTCGTTGCCCAGGACCAGAACTTACTACTCGATCGCAAGGTTTCCGAGGCTCCGTAGCGCAGCTCTCTGCTTGGCTTTGTTCAGTCTGCCTTCCCAGCTTTTCAGGGCCGCACCATCTCCGCCTAACCAGACCCCTGGAGTCTTGAGGACGTCTGTAGCGATGGTGAAATGCCGCGGGTCGGAAGAGAGCTCCCAATGTCCACAGAGCATGCTTTCTGACTTCCCTTAGCTGACCTTTGCGTCTGAAGCTTTGCCAAAGTCCTCACGCATCTGGCCGAGTGCTCTCACCTACTGACGATCTGTGCAGAAAACAGTGACATGATCCATGTAGAGTAAGGCCTTTATGTCTCTGTCCTGTTTCTTCCTCCTGGCATGGAGGATCCATCTTATCTCAGGGTCCTGTCTGATGCAGTCCACAAACAGCTCGTTGCAACAGACGAAAATGAGCGGTGAAAGAGGGGAGCCTCGTCTGACCCCAGAACAAACCGGGAACGGGTGAGAGTGTTTGCTTTCGTTTTCCAGGGTTCCAAACCAAACCTGTGCTAAAAGACATGTAGTCTAAACAGATGTAGCGAAGTTTCCTCCTCTAGGCCGGGACACTCGAGATATTCTGCTGCCGTCTATCGGTTATCCTGACGGCTGCTCCATACAGAACAAAAAGAAAAGCGACAAGAAGTAACAGAAAGAAGCGCCCAAACCCAAATTCCTAGAATAAGCAGGTGCAGAAGCCCCTCCACGACCCCTGAAACCAAATGGTCACAGGAAGCAGCAAGTTTCCTCGGCACGGCCAAGAAAATTTTCCACCGCCATCTATCGGTTGCCGTGATGGTTGCACCCCACGCCCTGAGAACAATCAGCCAAATCCCCCTAGCATGCGCATGGAAAACATTCAATTCTATCATTCTACAAAATAATCAGGGGAAAGCGCGAACGCAGTCCCCCACTACCACAAATTATGCAGTCGAGTTTCCCGCATTTGGGGAAATCGCAGGGGT
This sequence comes from Sceloporus occidentalis, assembly GCA_023333645.1. Taxonomy (NCBI): domain Eukaryota; kingdom Metazoa; phylum Chordata; class Lepidosauria; order Squamata; family Phrynosomatidae; genus Sceloporus; species Sceloporus occidentalis. Next base: position 1,629,058 of record JALMGF010000148.1, read on the forward strand.
CAGCACAGCCGGAGTGCAATGGATGAGCCTCGCCCTGGGAGAACTGCCTTCATGATCACAGTGTCTCCCCTGCCAGGTAAGTATGAGTTGTTATGGTAAAAGGAGGGGGCGCTGCTTGGAACCCTTTCGCCAAACTTAAGGGGATTTTTTTTCTCCAGGACTCCACTGTGCTAAGAAAAGCTGTTCTGGGCAAACTGCCGGCACCTAGAGAATTCCTTATTATTTAAGATCAGAAAAAAACCTCCGGTGTTCAGCCGTGGACCCAAAATGAGGAATCCCAGAGTGCATTGCAACAGGCACATTTGCATACTATAGCGCTGACCATCAGCGACACAGCATGCAGCGCCTTGAAGTGAATCCTACGGGCGCTCTGCCGACTCAGCCCAGCCCTTCACAGCGTTATAAGGGCCTATTGAGGTTAGAGAGCTCCTTTTTAGCCATTCCTTTGAGCAGAGAGAAAGCGGACAATCTTCTCTCTGGTTTTCTAGCATGGGTACTGCCACTCAAAATACGTTGCTGCTAAAACATTTGGAGATGGTTTAGAACGTTGTAGCTTCGGGAGAAGTCTGCACACATCCATGCTCTCTGCTACCTGACGGTTCCCAGTGCAGGAGATTCCTTTGCAACCAATGAATTGATCCGGGGACCAATTCGTTCACCCCCTTGGCAGCCTCACATGGTCATGCGTCAACCTGAGACTTCCTACGAGTATCAAGCCTTGTCTTTTTTGATAGGCCAATAATGTATTTGACAAAGAAACCGACGAAGGCTCAGCACTTCACGTCGCGAGGTGTTTTAATGCCCACACACAAAGAGTGGCAACGTTTCCACGCCCAGAGGTATTTATCTGAACCGCACAGCCCCCTAGCGTGCATGAATATCTTTAGGGGGAGGCCTCCCTTAATGGCTATCCATGCCATGTCTTTGCTTCTATTGGTCAGTCTGCTCAATGCCACATCAGTCCAAACTATCTCGGCCATGACAACGGGGAGCCCCGGAATCTGCTCCATTTTGTCCTTGGCTCTGATGAGTTTGTAGATCACACTAGGTGACCACAAGTCTAGTTTAACCGCGAGCTGGTGTTCCTTCACAAACCTTTAAACATCCTGGTAAAGCCAGGGTGTGTGCCAGTTGTAAAGGATGGAGCTGTCCCACTTGTCCCATTTCTGGCTCCTTCCAAGAGGTAGCAAGAAGTGTCTTTCAAAGGTCCTACACACACAGTTGCCCACAAAGGATGCTCTCAAGAAGCTTGGTATATATCAGGCACTCCTTTGTCAGCTTTGTAAGGGGTCTTGTACATGGCTGAGCGCTTTACCCTGTCCATTTTGGAGCTCCAGATGAAGACGAAAACTGTCCTGGCGATGGCTTGAGTGACTGTGGCCAAGGGTAGCACGCCTGATCCATATACTGGTGCACGCCAAGAATCTCGTTGCCCAGGACCAGAACTTACTACTCGATCGCAAGGTTTCCGAGGCTCCGTAGCGCAGCTCTCTGCTTGGCTTTGTTCAGTCTGCCTTCCCAGCTTTTCAGGGCCGCACCATCTCCGCCTAACCAGACCCCTGGAGTCTTGAGGACGTCTGTAGCGATGGTGAAATGCCGCGGGTCGGAAGAGAGCTCCCAATGTCCACAGAGCATGCTTTCTGACTTCCCTTAGCTGACCTTTGCGTCCGAAGCTTTGCCAAAGTCCTCACGCATCTGGCCGAGTGCTCTCACCTACTGACGATCTGTGCAGAAAACAGTGACATGATCCATGTAGAGTAAGGCCTTTATGTCTCTGTCCTGTTTCTTCCTCCTGGCATGGAGGATCCATCTTATCTCAGGGTCCTGTCTGATGCAGTCCACAAACAGCTCGTTGCAACAGACGAAAATGAGCGGTGAAAGAGGGGAGCCTCGTCTGACCCCAGAACAAACCGGGAACGGGTGAGAGTGTTTGCTTTCGTTTTCCAGGGTTCCAAACCAAACCTGTGCTAAAAGACATGTAGTCTAAACAGATGTAGCGAAGTTTCCTCCTCTAGGCCGGGACACTCGAGATATTCTGCTGCCGTCTATCGGTTATCCTGACGGCTGCTCCATACAGAACAAAAAGAAAAGCGACAAGAAGTAACAGAAAGAAGCGCCCAAACCCAAATTCCTAGAATAAGCAGGTGCAGAAGCCCCTCCACGACCCCTGAAACCAAATGGTCACAGGAAGCAGCAAGTTTCCTCGGCGCGGCCAAGAAAATTTTCCACCGCCATCTATCGGTTGCCGTGATGGTTGCACCATACGCCCTGAGAACAATCAGCCATATCCCCCTAGCATGCGCATGGAAAACATTCAATTCTATCATTCTACAAAATAATCAGGGGAAAGCGCGAACGCAGTCCCCCACTACCACAAATTATGCAGTCGAGTTTCCCGCATTTGGGGAAATCGCAGGGGTCAGCACAGCCGGAGTGCAATGGATGAGCCTCGCCCTGGGAGAACTGCCTTCATGATCACAGTGTCTCCCCTGCCAGGTAAGTATGAGTTGTTATGGTAAAAGGAGGGGGCGCTGCTTGGAACCCTTTCGCCAAACTTAAGGGGATTTTTTTTCTCCAGGACTCCACTGTGCTAAGAAAAGCTGTTCTGGGCAAACTGCCGGCACCTAGAGAATTCCTTATTATTTAAGATCAGAAAAAAACCTCCGGTGTTCAGCCGTGGACCCAAAATGAGGAATCCCAGAGTGCATTGCAACAGGCACATTTGCATACTATAGCGCTGACCATCAGCGACACAGCATGCAGCGCCTTGAAGTGAATCCTACGGGCGCTCTGCCGACTCAGCCCAGCCCTTCACAGCGTTATAAGGGCCTATTGAGGTTAGAGAGCTCCTTTTTAGCCATTCCTTTGAGCAGAGAGAAAGCGGACAATCTTCTCTCTGGTTTTCTAGCATGGGTACTGCCACTCAAAATACGTTGCTGCTAAAACATTTGGAGATGGTTTAGAACGTTGTAGCTTCGGGAGAAGTCTGCACACATCCATGCTCTCTGCTACCTGACGGTTCCCAGTGCAGGAGATTCCTTTGCAACCAATGAATTGATCCGGGGACCAATTCGTTCACCCCCTTGGCAGCCTCACATGGTCATGCGTCAACCTGAGACTTCCTACGAGTATCAAGCCTTGTCTTTTTTGATAGGCCAATAATGTATTTGACAAAGAAACCGACGAAGGCTCAGCACTTCACGTCGCGAGGTGTTTTAATGCCCACACACAAAGAGTGGCAACGTTTCCACGCCCAGAGGTATTTATCTGAACCGCACAGCCCCCTAGCGTGCATGAATATCTTTAGGGGGAGGCCTCCCTTAATGGCTATCCATGCCATGTCTTTGCTTCTATTGGTCAGTCTGCTCAATGCCACATCAGTCCAAACTATCTCGGCCATGACAACGGGGAGCCCCGGAATCTGCTCCATTTTGTCCTTGGCTCTGATGAGTTTGTAGATCACACTAGGTGACCACAAGTCTAGTTTAACCGCGAGCTGGTGTTCCTTCACAAACCTTTAAACATCCTGGTAAAGCCAGGGTGTGTGCCAGTTGTAAAGGATGGAGCTGTCCCACTTGTCCCATTTCTGGCTCCTTCCAAGAGGTAGCAAGAAGTGTCTTTCAAAGGTCCTACACACACAGTTGCCCACAAAGGATGCTCTCAAGAAGCTTGGTATATATCAGGCACTCCTTTGTCAGCTTTGTAAGGGGTCTTGTACATGGCTGAGCGCTTTACCCTGTCCATTTTGGAGCTCCAGATGAAGACGAAAACTGTCCTGGCGATGGCTTGAGTGACTGTGGCCAAGGGTAGCACGCCTGATCCATATACTGGTGCACGCCAAGAATCTCGTTGCCCAGGACCAGAACTTACTACTCGATCGCAAGGTTTCCGAGGCTCCGTAGCGCAGCTCTCTGCTTGGCTTTGTTCAGTCTGCCTTCCCAGCTTTTCAGGGCCGCACCATCTCCGCCTAACCAGACCCCTGGAGTCTTGAGGACGTCTGTAGCGATGGTGAAATGCCGCGGGTCGGAAGAGAGCTCCCAATGTCCACAGAGCATGCTTTCTGACTTCCCTTAGCTGACCTTTGCGTCCGAAGCTTTGCCAAAGTCCTCACGCATCTGGCCGAGTGCTCTCACCTACTGACGATCTGTGCAGAAAACAGTGACATGATCCATGTAGAGTAAGGCCTTTATGTCTCTGTCCTGTTTCTTCCTCCTGGCATGGAGGATCCATCTTATCTCAGGGTCCTGTCTGATGCAGTCCACAAACAGCTCGTTGCAACAGACGAAAATGAGCGGTGAAAGAGGGGAGCCTCGTCTGACCCCAGAACAAACCGGGAACGGGTGAGAGTGTTTGCTTTCGTTTTCCAGGGTTCCAAACCAAACCTGTGCTAAAAGACATGTAGTCTAAACAGATGTAGCGAAGTTTCCTCCTCTAGGCCGGGACACTCGAGATATTCTGCTGCCGTCTATCGGTTATCCTGACGGCTGCTCCATACAGAACAAAAAGAAAAGCGACAAGAAGTAACAGAAAGAAGCGCCCAAACCCAAATTCCTAGAATAAGCAGGTGCAGAAGCCCCTCCACGACCCCTGAAACCAAATGGTCACAGGAAGCAGCAAGTTTCCTCGGCGCGGCCAAGAAAATTTTCCACCGCCATCTATCGGTTGCCGTGATGGTTGCACCATACGCCCTGAGAACAATCAGCCATATCCCCCTAGCATGCGCATGGAAAACATTCAATTCTATCATTCTACAAAATAATCAGGGGAAAGCGCGAACGCAGTCCCCCACTACCACAAATTATGCAGTCGAGTTTCCCGCATTTGGGGAAATCGCAGGGGTCAGCACAGCCGGAGTGCAATGGATGAGCCTCGCCCTGGGAGAACTGCCTTCATGATCACAGTGTCTCCCCTGCCAGGTAAGTATGAGTTGTTATGGTAAAAGGAGGGGGCGCTGCTTGGAACCCTTTCGCCAAACTTAAGGGGATTTTTTTTCTCCAGGACTCCACTGTGCTAAGAAAAGCTGTTCTGGGCAAACTGCCGGCACCTAGAGAATTCCTTATTATTTAAGATCAGAAAAAAACCTCCGGTGTTCAGCCGTGGACCCAAAATGAGGAATCCCAGAGTGCATTGCAACAGGCACATTTGCATACTATAGCGCTGACCATCAGCGACACAGCATGCAGCGCCTTGAAGTGAATCCTACGGGCGCTCTGCCGACTCAGCCCAGCCCTTCACAGCGTTATAAGGGCCTATTGAGGTTAGAGAGCTCCTTTTTAGCCATTCCTTTGAGCAGAGAGAAAGCGGACAATCTTCTCTCTGGTTTTCTAGCATGGGTACTGCCACTCAAAATACGTTGCTGCTAAAACATTTGGAGATGGTTTAGAACGTTGTAGCTTCGGGAGAAGTCTGCACACATCCATGCTCTCTGCTACCTGACGGTTCCCAGTGCAGGAGATTCCTTTGCAACCAATGAATTGATCCGGGGACCAATTCGTTCACCCCCTTGGCAGCCTCACATGGTCATGCGTCAACCTGAGACTTCCTACGAGTATCAAGCCTTGTCTTTTTTGATAGGCCAATAATGTATTTGACAAAGAAACCGACGAAGGCTCAGCACTTCACGTCGCGAGGTGTTTTAATGCCCACACACAAAGAGTGGCAACGTTTCCACGCCCAGAGGTATTTATCTGAACCGCACAGCCCCCTAGCGTGCATGAATATCTTTAGGGGGAGGCCTCCCTTAATGGCTATCCATGCCATGTCTTTGCTTCTATTGGTCAGTCTGCTCAATGCCACATCAGTCCAAACTATCTCGGCCATGACAACGGGGAGCCCCGGAATCTGCTCCATTTTGTCCTTGGCTCTGATGAGTTTGTAGATCACACTAGGTGACCACAAGTCTAGTTTAACCGCGAGCTGGTGTTCCTTCACAAACCTTTAAACATCCTGGTAAAGCCAGGGTGTGTGCCAGTTGTAAAGGATGGAGCTGTCCCACTTGTCCCATTTCTGGCTCCTTCCAAGAGGTAGCAAGAAGTGTCTTTCAAAGGTCCTACACACACAGTTGCCCACAAAGGATGCTCTCAAGAAGCTTGGTATATATCAGGCACTCCTTTGTCAGCTTTGTAAGGGGTCTTGTACATGGCTGAGCGCTTTACCCTGTCCATTTTGGAGCTCCAGATGAAGACGAAAACTGTCCTGGCGATGGCTTGAGTGACTGTGGCCAAGGGTAGCACGCCTGATCCATATACTGGTGCACGCCAAGAATCTCGTTGCCCAGGACCAGAACTTACTACTCGATCGCAAGGTTTCCGAGGCTCCGTAGCGCAGCTCTCTGCTTGGCTTTGTTCAGTCTGCCTTCCCAGCTTTTCAGGGCCGCACCATCTCCGCCTAACCAGACCCCTGGAGTCTTGAGGACGTCTGTAGCGATGGTGAAATGCCGCGGGTCGGAAGAGAGCTCCCAATGTCCACAGAGCATGCTTTCTGACTTCCCTTAGCTGACCTTTGCGTCCGAAGCTTTGCCAAAGTCCTCACGCATCTGGCCGAGTGCTCTCACCTACTGACGATCTGTGCAGAAAACAGTGACATGATCCATGTAGAGTAAGGCCTTTATGTCTCTGTCCTGTTTCTTCCTCCTGGCATGGAGGATCCATCTTATCTCAGGGTCCTGTCTGATGCAGTCCACAAACAGCTCGTTGCAACAGACGAAAATGAGCGGTGAAAGAGGGGAGCCTCGTCTGACCCCAGAACAAACCGGGAACGGGTGAGAGTGTTTGCTTTCGTTTTCCAGGGTTCCAAACCAAACCTGTGCTAAAAGACATGTAGTCTAAACAGATGTAGCGAAGTTTCCTCCTCTAGGCCGGGACACTCGAGATATTCTGCTGCCGTCTATCGGTTATCCTGACGGCTGCTCCATACAGAACAAAAAGAAAAGCGACAAGAAGTAACAGAAAGAAGCGCCCAAACCCAAATTCCTAGAATAAGCAGGTGCAGAAGCCCCTCCACGACCCCTGAAACCAAATGGTCACAGGAAGCAGCAAGTTTCCTCGGCACGGCCAAGAAAATTTTCCACCGCCATCTATCGGTTGCCGTGATGGTTGCACCATACGCCCTGAGAACAATCAGCCATATCCCCCTAGCATGCGCATGGAAAACATTCAATTCTATCATTCTACAAAATAATCAGGGGAAAGCGCGAACGCAGTCCCCCACTACCACAAATTATGCAGTCGAGTTTCCCGCATTTGGGGAAATCGCAGGGGTCAGCACAGCCGGAGTGCAATGGATGAGCCTCGCCCTGGGAGAACTGCCTTCATGATCACAGTGTCTCCCCTGCCAGGTAAGTATGAGTTGTTATGGTAAAAGGAGGGGGCGCTGCTTGGAACCCTTTCGCCAAACTTAAGGGGATTTTTTTTCTCCAGGACTCCACTGTGCTAAGAAAAGCTGTTCTGGGCAAACTGCCGGCACCTAGAGAATTCCTTATTATTTAAGATCAGAAAAAAACCTCCGGTGTTCAGCCGTGGACCCAAAATGAGGAATCCCAGAGTGCATTGCAACAGGCACATTTGCATACTATAGCGCTGACCATCAGCGACACAGCATGCAGCGCCTTGAAGTGAATCCTACGGGCGCTCTGCCGACTCAGCCCAGCCCTTCACAGCGTTATAAGGGCCTATTGAGGTTAGAGAGCTCCTTTTTAGCCATTCCTTTGAGCAGAGAGAAAGCGGACAATCTTCTCTCTGGTTTTCTAGCATGGGTACTGCCACTCAAAATACGTTGCTGCTAAAACATTTGGAGATGGTTTAGAACGTTGTAGCTTCGGGAGAAGTCTGCACACATCCATGCTCTCTGCTACCTGACGGTTCCCAGTGCAGGAGATTCCTTTGCAACCAATGAATTGATCCGGGGACCAATTCGCTCACCCCCTTGGCAGCCTCACATGGTCATGCGTCAACCTGAGACTTCCTACGAGTATCAAGCCTTGTCTTTTTTGATAGGCCAATAATGTATTTGACAAAGAAACCGACGAAGGCTCAGCACTTCACGTCGCGAGGTGTTTTAATGCCCACACACAAAGAGTGGCAACGTTTCCACGCCCAGAGGTATTTATCTGAACCGCACAGCCCCCTAGCGTGCATGAATATCTTTAGGGGGAGGCCTCCCTTAATGGCTATCCATGCCATGTCTTTGCTTCTATTGGTCAGTCTGCTCAATGCCACATCAGTCCAAACTATCTCGGCCATGACAACGGGGAGCCCCGGAATCTGCTCCATTTTGTCCTTGGCTCTGATGAGTTTGTAGATCACACTAGGTGACCACAAGTCTAGTTTAACCGCGAGCTGGTGTTCCTTCACAAACCTTTAAACATCCTGGTAAAGCCAGGGTGTGTGCCAGTTGTAAAGGATGGAGCTGTCCCACTTGTCCCATTTCTGGCTCCTTCCAAGAGGTAGCAAGAAGTGTCTTTCAAAGGTCCTACACACACAGTTGCCCACAAAGGATGCTCTCAAGAAGCTTGGTATATATCAGGCACTCCTTTGTCAGCTTTGTAAGGGGTCTTGTACATGGCTGAGCGCTTTACCCTGTCCATTTTGGAGCTCCAGATGAAGACGAAAACTGTCCTGGCGATGGCTTGAGTGACTGTGGCCAAGGGTAGCACGCCTGATCCATATACTGGTGCACGCCAAGAATCTCGTTGCCCAGGACCAGAACTTACTACTCGATCGCAAGGTTTCCGAGGCTCCGTAGCGCAGCTCTCTGCTTGGCTTTGTTCAGTCTGCCTTCCCAGCTTTTCAGGGCCGCACCATCTCCGCCTAACCAGACCCCTGGAGTCTTGAGGACGTCTGTAGCGATGGTGAAATGCCGCGGGTCGGAAGAGAGCTCCCAATGTCCACAGAGCATGCTTTCTGACTTCCCTTAGCTGACCTTTGCGTCCGAAGCTTTGCCAAAGTCCTCACGCATCTGGCCGAGTGCTCTCACCTACTGACGATCTGTGCAGAAAACAGTGACATGATCCATGTAGAGTAAGGCCTTTATGTCTCTGTCCTGTTTCTTCCTCCTGGCATGGAGGATCCATCTTATCTCAGGGTCCTGTCTGATGCAGTCCACAAACAGCTCGTTGCAACAGACGAAAATGAGCGGTGAAAGAGGGGAGCCTCGTCTGACCCCAGAACAAACCGGGAACGGGTGAGAGTGTTTGCTTTCGTTTTCCAGGGTTCCAAACCAAACCTGTGCTAAAAGACATGTAGTCTAAACAGATGTAGCGAAGTTTCCTCCTCTAGGCCGGGACACTCGAGATATTCTGCTGCCGTCTATCGGTTATCCTGACGGCTGCTCCATACAGAACAAAAAGAAAAGCGACAAGAAGTAACAGAAAGAAGCGCCCAAACCCAAATTCCTAGAATAAGCAGGTGCAGAAGCCCCTCCACGACCCCTGAAACCAAATGGTCACAGGAAGCAGCAAGTTTCCTCGGCACGGCCAAGAAAATTTTCCACCGCCATCTATCGGTTGCCGTGATGGTTGCACCATACGCCCTGAGAACAATCAGCCATATCCCCCTAGCATGCGCATGGAAAACATTCAATTCTATCATTCTACAAAATAATCAGGGGAAAGCGCGAACGCAGTCCCCCACTACCACAAATTATGCAGTCGAGTTTCCCGCATTTGGGGAAATCGCAGGGGTCAGCACAGCCGGAGTGCAATGGATGAGCCTCGCCCTGGGAGAACTGCCTTCATGATCACAGTGTCTCCCCTGCCAGGTAAGTATGAGTTGTTATGGTAAAAGGAGGGGGCGCTGCTTGGAACCCTTTCGCCAAACTTAAGGGGATTTTTTTTCTCCAGGACTCCACTGTGCTAAGAAAAGCTGTTCTGGGCAAACTGCCGGCACCTAGAGAATTCCTTATTATTTAAGATCAGAAAAAAACCTCCGGTGTTCAGCCGTGGACCCAAAATGAGGAATCCCAGAGTGCATTGCAACAGGCACATTTGCATACTATAGCGCTGACCATCAGCGACACAGCATGCAGCGCCTTGAAGTGAATCCTACGGGCGCTCTGCCGACTCAGCCCAGCCCTTCACAGCGTTATAAGGGCCTATTGAGGTTAGAGAGCTCCTTTTTAGCCATTCCTTTGAGCAGAGAGAAAGCGGACAATCTTCTCTCTGGTTTTCTAGCATGGGTACTGCCACTCAAAATACGTTGCTGCTAAAACATTTGGAGATGGTTTAGAACGTTGTAGCTTCGGGAGAAGTCTGCACACATCCATGCTCTCTGCTACCTGACGGTTCCCAGTGCAGGAGATTCCTTTGCAACCAATGAATTGATCCGGGGACCAATTCGCTCACCCCCTTGGCAGCCTCACATGGTCATGCGTCAACCTGAGACTTCCTACGAGTATCAAGCCTTGTCTTTTTTGATAGGCCAATAATGTATTTGACAAAGAAACCGACGAAGGCTCAGCACTTCACGTCGCGAGGTGTTTTAATGCCCACACACAAAGAGTGGCAACGTTTCCACGCCCAGAGGTATTTATCTGAACCGCACAGCCCCCTAGCGTGCATGAATATCTTTAGGGGGAGGCCTCCCTTAATGGCTATCCATGCCATGTCTTTGCTTCTATTGGTCAGTCTGCTCAATGCCACATCAGTCCAAACTATCTCGGCCATGACAACGGGGAGCCCCGGAATCTGCTCCATTTTGTCCTTGGCTCTGATGAGTTTGTAGATCACACTAGGTGACCACAAGTCTAGTTTAACCGCGAGCTGGTGTTCCTTCACAAACCTTTAAACATCCTGGTAAAGCCAGGGTGTGTGCCAGTTGTAAAGGATGGAGCTGTCCCACTTGTCCCATTTCTGGCTCCTTCCAAGAGGTAGCAAGAAGTGTCTTTCGAAGGTCCTACACACACAGTTGCCCACAAAGGATGCTCTCAAGAAGCTTGGTATATATCAGGCACTCCTTTGTCAGCTTTGTAAGGGGTCTTGTACATGGCTGAGCGCTTTACCCTGTCCATTTTGGAGCTCCAGATGAAGACGAAAACTGTCCTGGCGATGGCTTGAGTGACTGTGGCCAAGGGTAGCACGCCTGATCCATATACTGGTGCACGCCAAGAATCTCGTTGCCCAGGACCAGAACTTACTACTCGATCGCAAGGTTTCCGAGGCTCCGTAGCGCAGCTCTCTGCTTGGCTTTGTTCAGTCTGCCTTCCCAGCTTTTCAGGGCCGCACCATCTCCGCCTAACCAGACCCCTGGAGTCTTGAGGACGTCTGTAGCGATGGTGAAATGCCGCGGGTCGGAAGAGAGCTCCCAATGTCCACAGAGCATGCTTTCTGACTTCCCTTAGCTGACCTTTGCGTCCGAAGCTTTGCCAAAGTCCTCACGCATCTGGCCGAGTGCTCTCACCTACTGACGATCTGTGCAGAAAACAGTGACATGATCCATGTAGAGTAAGGCCTTTATGTCTCTGTCCTGTTTCTTCCTCCTGGCATGGAGGATCCATCTTATCTCAGGGTCCTGTCTGATGCAGTCCACAAACAGCTCGTTGCAACAGACGAAAATGAGCGGTGAAAGAGGGGAGCCTCGTCTGACCCCAGAACAAACCGGGAACGGGTGAGAGTGTTTGCTTTCGTTTTCCAGGGTTCCAAACCAAACCTGTGCTAAAAGACATGTAGTCTAAACAGATGTAGCGAAGTTTCCTCCTCTAGGCCGGGACACTCGAGATATTCTGCTGCCGTCTATCGGTTATCCTGACGGCTGCTCCATACAGAACAAAAAGAAAAGCGACAAGAAGTAACAGAAAGAAGCGCCCAAACCCAAATTCCTAGAATAAGCAGGTGCAGAAGCCCCTCCACGACCCCTGAAACCAAATGGTCACAGGAAGCAGCAAGTTTCCTCGGCACGGCCAAGAAAATTTTCCACCGCCATCTATCGGTTGCCGTGATGGTTGCACCATACGCCCTGAGAACAATCAGCCATATCCCCCTAGCATGCGCATGGAAAACATTCAATTCTATCATTCTACAAAATAATCAGGGGAAAGCGCGAACGCAGTCCCCCACTACCACAAATTATGCAGTCGAGTTTCCCGCATTTGGGGAAATCGCAGGGGTCAGCACAGCCGGAGTGCAATGGATGAGCCTCGCCCTGGGAGAACTGCCTTCATGATCACAGTGTCTCCCCTGCCAGGTAAGTATGAGTTGTTATGGTAAAAGGAGGGGGCGCTGCTTGGAACCCTTTCGCCAAACTTAAGGGGATTTTTTTTCTCCAGGACTCCACTGTGCTAAGAAAAGCTGTTCTGGGCAAACTGCCGGCACCTAGAGAATTCCTTATTATTTAAGATCAGAAAAAAACCTCCGGTGTTCAGCCGTGGACCCAAAATGAGGAATCCCAGAGTGCATTGCAACAGGCACATTTGCATACTATAGCGCTGACCATCAGCGACACAGCATGCAGCGCCTTGAAGTGAATCCTACGGGCGCTCTGCCGACTCAGCCCAGCCCTTCACAGCGTTATAAGGGCCTATTGAGGTTAGAGAGCTCCTTTTTAGCCATTCCTTTGAGCAGAGAGAAAGCGGACAATCTTCTCTCTGGTTTTCTAGCATGGGTACTGCCACTCAAAATACGTTGCTGCTAAAACATTTGGAGATGGTTTAGAACGTTGTAGCTTCGGGAGAAGTCTGCACACATCCATGCTCTCTGCTACCTGACGGTTCCCAGTGCAGGAGATTCCTTTGCAACCAATGAATTGATCCGGGGACCAATTCGCTCACCCCCTTGGCAGCCTCACATGGTCATGCGTCAACCTGAGACTTCCTACGAGTATCAAGCCTTGTCTTTTTTGATAGGCCAATAATGTATTTGACAAAGAAACCGACGAAGGCTCAGCACTTCACGTCGCGAGGTGTTTTAATGCCCACACACAAAGAGTGGCAACGTTTCCACGCCCAGAGGTATTTATCTGAACCGCACAGCCCCCTAGCGTGCATGAATATCTTTAGGGGGAGGCCTCCCTTAATGGCTATCCATGCCATGTCTTTGCTTCTATTGGTCAGTCTGCTCAATGCCACATCAGTCCAAACTATCTCGGCCATGACAACGGGGAGCCCCGGAATCTGCTCCATTTTGTCCTTGGCTCTGATGAGTTTGTAGATCACACTAGGTGACCACAAGTCTAGTTTAACCGCGAGCTGGTGTTCCTTCACAAACCTTTAAACATCCTGGTAAAGCCAGGGTGTGTGCCAGTTGTAAAGGATGGAGCTGTCCCACTTGTCCCATTTCTGGCTCCTTCCAAGAGGTAGCAAGAAGTGTCTTTCGAAGGTCCTACACACACAGTTGCCCACAAAGGATGCTCTCAAGAAGCTTGGTATATATCAGGCACTCCTTTGTCAGCTTTGTAAGGGGTCTTGTACATGGCTGAGCGCTTTACCCTGTCCATTTTGGAGCTCCAGATGAAGACGAAAACTGTCCTGGCGATGGCTTGAGTGACTGTGGCCAAGGGTAGCACGCCTGATCCATATACTGGTGCACGCCAAGAATCTCGTTGCCCAGGACCAGAACTTACTACTCGATCGCAAGGTTTCCGAGGCTCCGTAGCGCAGCTCTCTGCTTGGCTTTGTTCAGTCTGCCTTCCCAGCTTTTCAGGGCCGCACCATCTCCGCCTAACCAGACCCCTGGAGTCTTGAGGACGTCTGTAGCGATGGTGAAATGCCGCGGGTCGGAAGAGAGCTCCCAATGTCCACAGAGCATGCTTTCTGACTTCCCTTAGCTGACCTTTGCGTCTGAAGCTTTGCCAAAGTCCTCACGCATCTGGCCGAGTGCTCTCACCTACTGACGATCTGTGCAGAAAACAGTGACATGATCCATGTAGAGTAAGGCCTTTATGTCTCTGTCCTGTTTCTTCCTCCTGGCATGGAGGATCCATCTTATCTCAGGGTCCTGTCTGATGCAGTCCACAAACAGCTCGTTGCAACAGACGAAAATGAGCGGTGAAAGAGGGGAGCCTCGTCTGACCCCAGAACAAACCGGGAACGGGTGAGAGTGTTTGCTTTCGTTTTCCAGGGTTCCAAACCAAACCTGTGCTAAAAGACATGTAGTCTAAACAGATGTAGCGAAGTTTCCTCCTCTAGGCCGGGACACTCGAGATATTCTGCTGCCGTCTATCGGTTATCCTGACGGCTGCTCCATACAGAACAAAAAGAAAAGCGACAAGAAGTAACAGAAAGAAGCGCCCAAACCCAAATTCCTAGAATAAGCAGGTGCAGAAGCCCCTCCACGACCCCTGAAACCAAATGGTCACAGGAAGCAGCAAGTTTCCTCGGCACGGCCAAGAAAATTTTCCACCGCCATCTATCGGTTGCCGTGATGGTTGCACCATACGCCCTGAGAACAATCAGCCATATCCCCCTAGCATGCGCATGGAAAACATTCAATTCTATCATTCTACAAAATAATCAGGGGAAAGCGCGAACGCAGTCCCCCACTACCACAAATTATGCAGTCGAGTTTCCCGCATTTGGGGAAATCGCAGGGGTCAGCACAGCCGGAGTGCAATGGATGAGCCTCGCCCTGGGAGAACTGCCTTCATGATCACAGTGTCTCCCCTGCCAGGTAAGTATGAGTTGTTATGGTAAAAGGAGGGGGCGCTGCTTGGAACCCTTTCGCCAAACTTAAGGGGATTTTTTTTCTCCAGGACTCCACTGTGCTAAGAAAAGCTGTTCTGGGCAAACTGCCGGCACCTAGAGAATTCCTTATTATTTAAGATCAGAAAAAAACCTCCGGTGTTCAGCCGTGGACCCAAAATGAGGAATCCCAGAGTGCATTGCAACAGGCACATTTGCATACTATAGCGCTGACCATCAGCGACACAGCATGCAGCGCCTTGAAGTGAATCCTACGGGCGCTCTGCCGACTCAGCCCAGCCCTTCACAGCGTTATAAGGGCCTATTGAGGTTAGAGAGCTCCTTTTTAGCCATTCCTTTGAGCAGAGAGAAAGCGGACAATCTTCTCTCTGGTTTTCTAGCATGGGTACTGCCACTCAAAATACGTTGCTGCTAAAACATTTGGAGATGGTTTAGAACGTTGTAGCTTCGGGAGAAGTCTGCACACATCCATGCTCTCTGCTACCTGACGGTTCCCAGTGCAGGAGATTCCTTTGCAACCAATGAATTGATCCGGGGACCAATTCGTTCACCCCCTTGGCAGCCTCACATGGTCATGCGTCAACCTGAGACTTCCTACGAGTATCAAGCCTTGTCTTTTTTGATAGGCCAATAATGTATTTGACAAAGAAACCGACGAAGGCTCAGCACTTCACGTCGCGAGGTGTTTTAATGCCCACACACAAAGAGTGGCAACGTTTCCACGCCCAGAGGTATTTATCTGAACCGCACAGCCCCCTAGCGTGCATGAATATCTTTAGGGGGAGGCCTCCCTTAATGGCTATCCATGCCATGTCTTTGCTTCTATTGGTCAGTCTGCTCAATGCCACATCAGTCCAAACTATCTCGGCCATGACAACGGGGAGCCCCGGAATCTGCTCCATTTTGTCCTTGGCTCTGATGAGTTTGTAGATCACACTAGGTGACCACAAGTCTAGTTTAACCGCGAGCTGGTGTTCCTTCACAAACCTTTAAACATCCTGGTAAAGCCAGGGTGTGTGCCAGTTGTAAAGGATGGAGCTGTCCCACTTGTCCCATTTCTGGCTCCTTCCAAGAGGTAGCAAGAAGTGTCTTTCGAAGGTCCTACACACACAGTTGCCCACAAAGGATGCTCTCAAGAAGCTTGGTATATATCAGGCACTCCTTTGTCAGCTTTGTAAGGGGTCTTGTACATGGCTGAGCGCTTTACCCTGTCCATTTTGGAGCTCCAGATGAAGACGAAAACTGTCCTGGCGATGGCTTGAGTGACTGTGGCCAAGGGTAGCACGCCTGATCCATATACTGGTGCACGCCAAGAATCTCGTTGCCCAGGACCAGAACTTACTACTCGATCGCAAGGTTTCCGAGGCTCCGTAGCGCAGCTCTCTGCTTGGCTTTGTTCAGTCTGCCTTCCCAGCTTTTCAGGGCCGCACCATCTCCGCCTAACCAGACCCCTGGAGTCTTGAGGACGTCTGTAGCGATGGTGAAATGCCGCGGGTCGGAAGAGAGCTCCCAATGTCCACAGAGCATGCTTTCTGACTTCCCTTAGCTGACCTTTGCGTCTGAAGCTTTGCCAAAGTCCTCACGCATCTGGCCGAGTGCTCTCACCTACTGACGATCTGTGCAGAAAACAGTGACATGATCCATGTAGAGTAAGGCCTTTATGTCTCTGTCCTGTTTCTTCCTCCTGGCATGGAGGATCCATCTTATCTCAGGGTCCTGTCTGATGCAGTCCACAAACAGCTCGTTGCAACAGACGAAAATGAGCGGTGAAAGAGGGGAGCCTCGTCTGACCCCAGAACAAACCGGGAACGGGTGAGAGTGTTTGCTTTCGTTTTCCAGGGTTCCAAACCAAACCTGTGCTAAAAGACATGTAGTCTAAACAGATGTAGCGAAGTTTCCTCCTCTAGGCCGGGACACTCGAGATATTCTGCTGCCGTCTATCGGTTATCCTGACGGCTGCTCCATACAGAACAAAAAGAAAAGCGACAAGAAGTAACAGAAAGAAGCGCCCAAACCCAAATTCCTAGAATAAGCAGGTGCAGAAGCCCCTCCACGACCCCTGAAACCAAATGGTCACAGGAAGCAGCAAGTTTCCTCGGCACGGCCAAGAAAATTTTCCACCGCCATCTATCGGTTGCCGTGATGGTTGCACCATACGCCCTGAGAACAATCAGCCATATCCCCCTAGCATGCGCATGGAAAACATTCAATTCTATCATTCTACAAAATAATCAGGGGAAAGCGCGAACGCAGTCCCCCACTACCACAAATTATGCAGTCGAGTTTCCCGCATTTGGGGAAATCGCAGGGGTCAGCACAGCCGGAGTGCAATGGATGAGCCTCGCCCTGGGAGAACTGCCTTCATGATCACAGTGTCTCCCCTGCCAGGTAAGTATGAGTTGTTATGGTAAAAGGAGGGGGCGCTGCTTGGAACCCTTTCGCCAAACTTAAGGGGATTTTTTTTCTCCAGGACTCCGCTGTGCCAAGAAAAGTTGTTTTAAACAAACTGCCAGTACGTAAAAAAATCCTTGTTATTTGACATCAGAGAAAAAACCTGCGGTGTTCAGCCGTGGACTCAAAATGATCAATCCCAGAATGCATTGCAGTAAGAACATTTGCATACTTTAGCCCTGCCTAATACCAGGACGGCATGCAAGGTCTTGTAAATCAGTCCTATGAACGCTCTGCTGACCCAACTCTTCGTAGTGTAAAAGAGCCTGTTGATGATGTCAGAAATCTCCCCTTTAACCGTCCCATTGAACAGGTCTCCTCGGTTTTGCAGAAGGGGGACTCCCCCCCCCCAAACCTGCCTCTCAGAATACATTGCTGTTAAAAACCTATAGAAGTGGGTTAGAACTTCAGTGCTTTGGGAGTCGTCTGAATGACATAAATACATAAAAAAAAAACAAAAAAAAAACCCATGAAAATGTGCCCCACTGCACTCAAAGTTCGACAGATCCTCTGGTGGAAGCCCGAAAGACCATTTTGCACGAATGGACACATCCTCCACCCCTCCCCTCTATGACCTTACTTTACAGTAAACTGCCTTTAGCATTTAAAATAGACTGGCAGCAAATTACCTTAAAGAAGGAGTCCAAGACTAAACTTTTTTTTAAGACATGGCTCCCCTATATAAACCATCTAGACTACCCGCACAAAGTCTTCCCCTCTTAACACTATTCAGTACTGTTGTGGACATGGATTGCATCGTCCATTATTAGTGATTCACGTCACAGACGCAATATCTGTATCTCCCTTTGGATAAACCACTCCCCTAACTGTGGCATACATTACAATACCAATTAGTTCTATTGTTTAAGAAGTGCCTTACCTCTACCACCAGGTAGCACTAGAGAGTGAGTGATGTGTACATCTATTGTTTATCTAAGACCATAGATAATGGCTACCTACATGAAAAGCCATGTGGGCTATGCCAGGAACAATGGGATATCAGGAACTCCAGGAAGAAGGGGGAAGAGCAGAGGAGACTGGAAGGACAGGAAGGAAGCAGCATGGCAGAAGCTAAGGGAGCTGTGAAAGTTTGCCAGAGAAAAAGTATGAAATAGAAAGCTGCTCTTCCATCTTGGGCTAGTTAAGTGCCAAGAAGCTAGGACTAGTTACGTGCCTAGTATTGTAACTAAGAATTAGAAAACAACTACTGAAAGAATCCTTTAAAGTCTTCTATATGATCCTGGTATCTTGAGCCATTTTGGAAACTGAACACCAAAGGAGTGATTTGATATGCGGATACTCTCTGAAGTTAAGTACATATGTTATTACAATGTTATTAGAATATAATTGCTGACTGTCTGTAACTTTGTTATGGTAACCTTTTTCGATATATTGTTTTTACCGCTAGAGGTATTAATAAAGTATATCATTATACATCATAACATCTGTTGGTATTCGTCTTTACATAATTTAACTGTATTCCTGAATCAAATTTATTGTTGTATTGTTAGATGTGTTTTGTCTAAATTGTGTATTTAAATATTAGCATAATTTTGCATAAAACAGGCCACGACCACAACAATTGGCGTAGTCGGCAGGATACAGTAAAGATTATTAATGAGAATACCGTGTATTTACTGTGCATTTATCGCATAAAGTTACAGATTTGTATGTTTACGCTCTAGTGCTCTAAAGCCATGTGTTTGTGTGTTTAAACTCTAGTGCATAACCCCTATATTACAGTAGAGAGTCTAGTGCATAGAACTCGCTTGTAATAGTGTGTAAAGATGTTCAGAACACTCAAACAGAAAGCAGCTGTAGCAGGGCAAGAAAGATCAAAATATGGAACAATTCCTGTATGGGCAGAATTTGGTAGTTGGAAAGCCATTGCTGAGGAACTGATAAAATATGCAGCTCCAGTCTATCCTGATGCTGGTACTGAACTTGGTGTGCAGGCATTACGTTTAGACCTAGGAGTTTACTCCAAGAAAGAGCGGAAAGCCGCTGCCACCACAGGCTGGATAGTTGTGCAGGCCCTTAGCCACGAGGTGCAGAGAAATGAAGCATTGAAGACAGAGTTGCAGGAAGTCAAAGATTCTTTAGTTATGACCAAAGAATGTATGCGTAGTAATGCGTGCCATTTGGCTGCTCTAGAAGAGAAATGTACTAACTTAATGGTAAGAAAGATCAAGCACAGGAGGTTGCAGAGATGTAGAAAACTAGAACCTGTAAGTAAGGTGCGAGCAATGGTGGCAGATCCCACATGGGATCCTGCAGAGACTCTCCGGTCATCCGATGATGCGTATGTGTCCTTTTCTGAAGATGATAATGAACTGGACCGGCGACAGGCCTGTCCTATCATTATACAACAGCAGAAAAGGAGAAATGGTGCACGTGATGAGATGAAGGAAGTGGTAAAGAATTACACATGAACAGCAAGTGGGTGAAAATGTGGGCGAGTGGTTACTACGCATGTGGGATGGAGGAGCTGACAGTGTGCTGTTGAGTGCAAGGGAAGCCATAAGTATGGGGCAGCTGACACTGAATCTGCAGCTCATGCAGGCATTACGGAGGGTGAGAGAGATTAGGGGGAACTTTTCATTGCTAGACATGGTTCGCCATGCTTTATTACAAGTTTATCCATCACACTCAGATATTGAGCCATCGACCCCATGGGTAACAATTAAAGATGCCATAAATCATGTAAGGATTATGGGTTGTGTTGCAGGATTGAACAAGGGTAATTGGGAAGGCCCTGATATGGAGGATTTTACAGCTAGCATGCGGTCAAAGCTTCTAAAGACTGCACCGCCATATCTAAAAGTTCCCCTGCTATCTCTGCTCCATGGAATGGGAAACAATAGAAAAATACACCATGTAACCACCCTATTGGCTGAGATAGAAGAGTTAAACATGGAAACCAAGGACACTAAGAGGGTTTATAAATCAGAAAAGGCTAGAGTGCAATTTTCAGCACAAAAGTCGGATGGGAATCCGAGTAGGATGACTAGAAGGCAAATGTGGCATGACTTGTTACAGAATGGTGTACCCAGAGAAGAGATAAATGGTATTTCTACTGCAGAGATGTTTAAAAAGTGGAAATCGGTAGTGAGAAGGCTTAGGCAGGTACACAAAGTTGCTTACAACCCTTGTAGTATTAGTGGGTCACTGACAAAGACTTCTCCACATTTAAACATACATACCAATGTACATTTAGAAGAGCCACCCCTACCTAATGATAAAGATGGCAGGACGATTAACAGGGCCATGACCTCCCCATTATTACAAGATGGTGTGCTCCCAGTGGTAAATGTGGCAACAGTATCAACTAGAGATCGGTGCCAACAGGTTGCTGGGGGGAGGGATAAGGCAAGGAAACAGAATGGGGTATGGATAAGGGGGGCAGAAACTAAAGAGGTGTTGCACGACAGCCCTTTGACAATTGAAGTGCCTGCAGGTGTTTTAACTCTTTCCAAATTTGCAAGTCAGAAGTCAGGGTTTAATCATATGAAGCGGGACAGTACGGAAACTATTAGTGAGGGGTGTTTGTTTTCGTGCGTCCCTAGTAAAAACCACTTAAGGGAACATGTAAAACCTGTAAATGTTTCTTCCTCGGCCATGCCGGTTTGCCATGTGCAGAACCGACAGCCTGGAGGACAGAAAAGAGGTAGATATTCGACCAGCTGACAGCTCTATTAACACGTTTGTCTTGCCTGTTTTAAAAGTCGGATGACTCTGGGTTGACTGCTGACGATCTGGATGTGGATGCAGCAGCACCATTAGTGAGTGCTGCGGTTCAGAGTAAGTCAATGCAGATGAATGTATATGTAAACAGGCAGACACGTGGCAGGCTGGGATTGAATAAGCGAATCCTCTCTTTAATTCTCATTGCACCAGTGGTGAACAAACAAGTTGGCTCTGCCTGGAAGAAGAAATTGTATACATACAGGTAGTGCATCAAGACACAGTGGACTGAGTATATTTGAGCATAATGCAAGAACAATTAACAGTGGCAGATTATAAAGATACAAAGAAGAAACATCGAGCAAGGTTGCCAGTCACAGAGTACATTGTAATTCCGTACTCCTGCAGCTGCAAACCTGTTAAAAAATGGCTCACAGAACATGTGAATTTACTCAGAGAAAGAGAATGAATAGTTGATTCCTCATGAAGAGGGTGGCCGCACAAAGTAGCCCTAAAGAAAAAAAGATGGGCAGATTAGGCAGTTCAGCTGTGGAGACTGAAGACCTAGAGGTGGATTGAATTGCCAGAAGAGTTGTGGCTTGTTGTGGATCCAGCAAGAAGAGACTGTTAAAAGAATTCAAGGAAGAACCAAAAGAGATGAACGTTTGCATATATGGACTTTTGTATTATCCAATTACCACTAAGCATATAGTGGTCCCTTGCCTACCACCTAAAGCTACTAGGATGGTAGAGTGGTGCAAAGAGTTTTTAGGAGAGCTCATTCGAGTACTGTCCCCAGTAGTGATAGAGAGTGGGAAAGGGTTTGCAACCATTATTCTTTAGTAAAGTACTGACTACAAAATATTATAGTGTGGGAATTTGGGTTGAAGAGGATGTCAGAGTATGAAACATGAGGGGTTGATGTAAAGAAATGAAACATTGATGTTTGCTTTGTGGAAGAGGGTTGTATTGTTTTCAGAACCCCGGGAACTGAATTGGATTAGAAATCCATTTGGATATCCAAATCAGCCCTGGTAGTATAAGGATGACCGAGGGATAATGCTGTTCTAGGAAGATGGAGGACTAGGCTTTAGTCAGGAAGGCAGCAAATGTACTGTTGTGCATGATTTGTAGTGCAATGATAAGTGTGATGCTTCACCGTGTCCTCTTTTCTCTTTAGCAGATTGGTGTCCTTTTTAAGAGATCCTGGCTTTCTATTGAGGATAAGACACTTCACGCAGCAGGGAGCATGGAGTTCCACTCGCAGGGATTTTATTGGAATTGCTGTCTTGACAGGATCAAGATCGATCAAGAGCAAGAGGAGTGTCACACGAGGGAAAGATTCAGTTGGACAATCTTTTGGGAATAACATTTAGGGTTATTATAACTGTTATGTTTTTTATATGTTTGTATGTACAAGATATCTGTGAAATGAGTGCCATGGTGGGGGGATTATTTTCTGGAGAGATACATTTATGTATTATTACTATATGATGTGAATCAAGAGGTGGAATGTTGTGGACATGGATTGCATCGTCCATTATTAGTGATTCACGTCACAGACGCAATATCTGTATCTCCCTTTGGATAAACCACTCCCCTAACTGTGGCATACATTACAATACCAATTAGTTCTATTGTTTAAGAAGTGCATTACCTCTACCACCAGGTAGCACTAGAGAGTGAGTGATGTGTACATCTATTGTTTATCTAAGACCATAGATAATGGCTACCTACATGAAAAGCCATGTGGGCTATGCCAGGAACAATGGGATATCAGGAACTCCAGGAAGAAGGGGGAAGAGCAGAGGAGACTGGAAGGACAGGAAGGAAGCAGCATGGCAGAAGCTAAGGGAGCTGTGAAAGTTTGCCAGAGAAAAAGTATGAAATAGAAAGCTGCTCTTCCATCTTGGGCTAGTTAAGTGCCAAGAAGCTAGGACTAGTTAAGTGCCTAGTATTGTAACTAAGAATTAGAAAACAACTACTGAAAGAATCCTTTAAAGTCTTCTATATGATCCTGGTATCTTGAGCCATTTTGGAAACTGAACACCAAAGGAGTGATTTGATATGCGGATACTCTCTGAAGTTAAGTACATATGTTATTACAATGTTATTACAATATAATTGTTGACTGTCTGTAACTTTGTTATGGTAACCTTTTTCGATATATTGTTTTTACCGCTAGAGGTATTAATAAAGTATATCATTATACATCATAACATCTGTTGGTATTCGTCTTTACATAATTTAACTGTATTCCTGAATCAAATTTATTGTTGTATTGTTAGATGTGTTTTGTCTAAATTGTGTATTTAAATATTAGCATAATTTTGCATAAAACAGGCCACGACCACAACAAGTACATTAGTTGGTATTGGAAAAGACCTAATTTGCTTGTGACCAATCAGGGACCCTGGTGGGACGCCTAGTCCAATTGCAATACAATCCTGTAAGCTAGATCTGTTCATGGATTCTTGTATATCGACTGTTGGATTGTTTCCAATGCATGTGAATTAATAAAATGAATTTAAAAAAATTTTCCCCAATATGCTACCCCCCAATGGAAATCTAAAATCTTCCTAAAAGACCTAAAAAGTAAGGTACTATGTAAAAGGTGAATGTGGCTCTTTAAAAAAATAATGAAATATCATATAAAAGTTTACTGGGATGAGGGGATGTTGCTTAATTTAAATAGGATTATTTTGTAGAATAGATCCCAAATAAAACATGCAAAAAATGTATTTCTTTAAATTTTAGCACAGGATCTTTACATATTAGTGCAAATACTGGCCAACAATACATAAACAGGGGCAGCCTGGGGCAGGAGGAATATCACAGAGCCAGAACCCCCCCCCCCCCGGGAGACCTGTAAGGCTGATGTATAAAGAAAGTAAAACCCTGGACTGTAGCAATACGCAAAATCAGTACTTACCAACTGTCAGGAACCGCGGCCACAGGGACATCGGGTACAGGAAAAAAGGGTGGTTGGTGATCCAAAGGTGGAAATCAAGTCCCCAATTTTCATCTTCTGAGGCTGCACTCCCACAAGGGAATATGCAGCCCCGTCCTTCGCTCCCAGACCTGAGCCTTGAGAGGGTTGGATCTTCTAAGATCTCCCCTAGAGGAGACCCACTGAGTGTTCAAGGGGGGAGTAGTGGCCAGAAGGTATCGTGCTCTTACCAACTCAGGCACAGTGAGTGGAAAAAAATGTGCACCACGCACACCACTGAAGCCTCATGGCCAAGCTTTCTCTCTCTCACAGGTACTTACTTGATCTTGACCCATCTCGCAGGGCTGCCCCAGCTGGGGGAGCAGTCAGCCTTTACAGGGTAGAACAACAGATCCAGCCTCCTCAGAACAGCCCTGAGATGTGAGGTGAAGGTGGCTACAGACAGAAGTCTGCTAATTGGGGCAGATTTATTGGTCTGAAGCAGGGCCGATCACATTACAATCATTCAGCAGGGGGGGGGTTACAGTGTCTGCAGGTGATCTGACAGGGGCCGATAAACATAAAGTAAATGAAATTGGCACCTTCAGCCTCCCCATCAGACAATGAAGGGGTTAAACAGATTACCCCCCCCACACACACCAGTCTTATCTGGAATGTAAGGCCCCTGTGACAGACCCTCATTAACAATAACAGAGGGAACAGATCTGTCTTGACATCGGCCTCTATACAGGAGTCCGCGCTGTACACGGAGCCTCGGCCTTCATACATGACTCTGATGTCACAAATACAGGTCATTACTAGTCTGTCCATCATTTGAATTAAATACAGACACGGGGGCTGCGTCACATCAGAGTCAGAAAATATTTCGCCCCTTCCTGACAATCTTTTTTTTTTTTACATTTTGTATCATTTATAACCGAGGCTTTTTTTTCATTTCTGCGGTGTTTGTGTTTAGCTGAACCCACAATTATATATTGTTTTTTTTTTCTGAAGACGGGCTTTCTTTGGATATATTTAGATCATATCATAAATAAAATATGGTAAAAAAAAATAAAAAAACCCAATATTTTCTGACTTTTGAAAACTATTTTACTCTTCTATAAAAGTTAATGAGAAATCTGCTAAGTAGATTGTAATATTTTTCCTGAGTTTAGAAACACCCAGTCATTTTTATAAAGCAATAAGGACAAATAGCGTATTGCTATCTTATAAGGGTATGAAATGCCCCCATACATTCCACACTAGTTTTTCTTATTTTTGTTCTTAGGGGAAAGGTTATTTTTTTATGTATATTTTTAGTGGGAGGGGCACAAGGTGTTTGGGCATTTCTTTTTGTTAATTTTTTACAATTTTCTTGGATCCAGGTGGTTTTCCCTATTATGCTATGGTGATATCACTGGAGTCTATTATTTTAAGTTTACATTTTCATTTATTCCTTAAATATTAGTAAAACATTTAATATTTTTATAGGCCCCATGTTGCTGACCGCAGTACCTGTGATCAGCCTACAGGGGGATGCTCAAAGGCCTGAGGAGGGCCTGGACAGATCCTCTTGGAACCTTCACTTTTACATCTGGTAAACTGGAGGGTTCCGCCATCTTGGGAGGGGCAGGCGACCTTTCAATCACTTTTTTTTATGAGTGCCTCTATATCGAGGCATTGTAGCAATACCGGCTACGTGAAGGATCGGGTTTTAAGCTCATTTGCCACGAGGTGCCAGGCAAGTCAATTGTTGTTTAGGGGTTAAAGGTCCGTTTACATTTAGTTATTTGTTCTGATTCCCGGAGAACCTTTATCAGGTAATACATATTAAGTGACTAGAAGGCGGCCATGCTTTTCATGGCGTATCTACGGCAGAACTTACCCCTTATCCCCAGAATGGGAGTCGGTGGGGGGTCTATTAGGGTAAGAGGGGAATTTGTGCCCTTGTTCCTAGTTGATTCGCTGTCATGGCTCTGTGCTCAGGGTAATTGGTGCAAGGCAGCCGGAAAACCATGCGCTGCCATCGGCTGGGAATCACAAAAGCTGTGAGAAAAGCACTGTGACCCTGACAATCTGCACCCTCACCTGAGGCTGGGGTAAAAACTCTTATGCCCATTCACTCAGAGACCCCGAGACAGGGCTAAAACACATAGAAACTGCCCATTTACCCCCAAACTGGGGTAAATTCTCAATTAGCTTATTTACAAACCCTGAGAATTTGTCCATTTAACTCAAAACGGGGCTAAAATCTGAATCTGCCCATTCACCCCAAAAACTGGGGCAAAATCTCCAAGACTCAGCTCATTTACCCCCCAAGACCTCAAGACTGTGGTAAAAACCTTGAGAATCTGCCTGCTCAACCCCAAGGCCGTGACATCGAGGTAAAACCCGGGAGGGTGAAACTCAGGACCAAACCCGGGCGGTTCCAGCTATGCAGGCTTCACTGTCCTGGCTGGGAGTGCAGGAGAAAGTCGTGTCCGTTAGGCCCGGGGGCTCAATTATACGGCGTGATTCTCTTATTAACGTCAAACACTTCCAGAAAACTAAATCACCTGCTTAAGGCCCCATAAGCATATACTGCATATCCCGGCATGCCACGGGGTAGAACCACATGGTTGCGTCATGTTCGCCAATTGGACTCCAAATCCCGACATTCCTTGCGCGTGAAGCCGACATGCAGTGGGCGCGCGCCTGCGCAGTGTGCGGATTATTGCTTGAGCGGCACGTGAGTGCGGAGCGGAGGAGTGCAGATTGTGCAGGTGAGGGCGGTGGGCACCCGGAGACCTCCTAACTGCCCCTGTGTGTGTGCGGCGGGGTTAATACCACTGGCCTCAGGGGCCCCGGGCTGTCGTGTGCCGGGTGTGGGTTCTGGTTTGGTTGTGTAACCTTGGGGAGTTCCGGGCGCTGGGGCATGTTATGGGACAGAGAGGGGAGGGCAATAATTTTGAGTTGGAAGAAGACCGGAAAGGGGTAAAGGGAAAATAAACCCCACAATAGATGACATAACGCTTGTCTGCGTATATTGAGTCTTATATATGTATATAATGTATATGTGCTTATATAATGTGTGTGTATATATATATATATGTGTGTGTATGTACGTGTAGGTGTGTGTTTGTATAATGTGTATGTATATATACACACACACACTATATTATACAGCCTCCCTAATGTGTGTTTTTGGGTAGACTTTGTGGTAATTTATAAAGATTATTTTTCGAGAAAAGTTTGGAAAGTGTCCTGGTCACCATAGCAACTGATGGCATATTGCTGCCCGTTGCTCCGTTGGTAAGGCTGCTGCTGCCCGGCGAGGCCCGGCGACACGCTGCCGGTGACATTGTAGGAAGGACACTGGAAGCAGCGCGGTAGAGATCAGGGCAGAAGCTGCGTCCTCCCGGCAGAGGGTCTCATGTTACCCCCGACAGCTCGGACACTAAATATAATGCTTATTTCTGACCGCCAGCGAGGGGCGAACGGCCCACGAGGGTCTTAAACCCGGCTGCTTCCTCGCGCAGATGATGACGTAATACAGCCCATGGCGTGTCAGAGAGGCTGCGGGTTATCCCTTGGCCCATACGTGGCTTTGTGACCGGTGCAGGACTCTGCTAGACCCTGGAAACCCAAAGTAACGAAGCTCTATTTGTTTACGCGCAGGTTTTCATTTTAAATATACTAATCGATGAAAATTCCCCAAATACTGTGGTTTCTCTTTCACTGATGACCTCTTTGTTACCGCAGAGCGTTTAATCCCGAGTGGGGGGAGAAAGAAATCATCGGCCAAAATGTCTGGCATGGCGGCCGCCAGCTGCGAGTCTCAGCCCTCGAGCACAGAAACCCAGGAGAAGAAGCCACTGAAGCCGTGCTGCGCATGTCCCGAAACCAAGAAGGCACGAGATGCCTGGTGAGTCCTGGCGGTGGGGCACTGCTGCTGGGGGGCTACTTTTGCTGTCCTTTTTACCCTCTTATGGGGCAGCCAGAACTACCTCTTTAGAATTCTTTAAACTACCCCTGAGTGTCTCTTCTACAAAACTATTTATGTCCCTAGAGCCGCTCAGCGGATATATCCTATATAATAACCTATATTTGGTTATTATGGGACAGCAGAGGCTAACCCTTTGAGTGAAGAGCTTGCCCCCCCATAGCCTACAGCATAAAATGATTCACCAATCAGATTGTTCGCTGAAGAAAGTATTGTTCTGATATCGGGTCAGTAGACCGAACATCGTGTTCTTTCGATCAGTTGATGTTTGTCGTTGCCTCCAATCCCAGCCCAGAGGGAGATTAAGCCCCCAATCTATAAAGGGCCGGTGCGGACGGCATTCCACGTACGCTGGATGGCTGCAGCGCGTGGCTTGTGTTCCTCGCCAGCGATCAGCCTGACAGGTCTTATCGGGGCTCCGCGTGACGCTGCGGCCACCTCTGCTTCTGGTCGGCTTTAGAGGTCAGGCTAGTCCTGCTTCGGCACTCCGTGACACGTCAAGGTCGGCCCCGGGGGCCGCTATCCTGTTCTTCACTGAGACGGTCCTTATTATTAAATTAAATTTAATGCCGACCTCTGAATTGGGTTAATTGGCCTCTTTGTGTTCCCCGTAGAAGCAGCCTGAAGGTCACCTTGAGGATCTGAAGTGCTGAATGAGTCTGACTCGGCCTTTCTGCCCCGTGACGGTGCATTTTGGCTGTTAGGAAGTTACCCCCAGGGCTTTTTGCTTTAGTTTTTGTTACAGGATTGGGTGTTTGATGCTGGCTGCGTTGGGCTCGTTCCTCCGGCTGCGTGTCCCCCCCCCCCCCCCCCGATTTACGAATTTCTCTTAATCCGCGTCTGTTTGTTTCAGCATCATCGAGAGGGGCGAAGACCAGTGCCGGCATCTTATAGAGGCGCACAAGGAGTGCATGAGGTCCCTCGGGTTCAAAGTATGAGTGGAGCCTGGTCTGTTACACGTGTGAGGTGAGTGTGCGATCGCAGCTGATACTATGGCGGCCGACGCGTTAAAATACATAGTATGGATATAACCAAGTACCAGAGGGAAAGTTTTTATGTTGGGAAAGGAGGCTATTAATCTAAAACTAGGGTGTCAAAGGCTTACATGGAATGAAAACATTTTTCTTTACTGAGAGGGTGGTAGATAAGTGGAACAGCCTCCCGGCAGAAGCGGTAGAGGGTAGTACAGTGAGGGTATTAAACATGCGCGGGATAGACATACGGCTCCTGAATCTAAGACGAGACCAACGACTGATTAAGGTTTGAGTTTTTACAGCAGGAGAAGCGGGTGACTAGATGGGGGCCGGATGGGGCCGATCTGCTGGCAGGTTGTTGATTTCTGGGTAATGGGATTGTTTTGGCCCGCTTCTGTTTGTTACCAATTATTTTATTCCGTTATTTCAAGTCTCGGGGTTATAGTCTCTATTTTTTGCTCAGGCCTGTGAGTAAAAGGCAAAATTTATAAAATCACCGATTCCATCAGAATTCTAGCGTTTTCTAACGTTCCAAATGTGTTTCTTTGCAGGGAGCGAATCTGCTGCTTGTGGAATTTTAAGTTATTTTTTGGTGGGGAGGAATAATATATAAATCTATGTCTGGATGAAGAGCTCCTGCTGGGATTTTCCGTAGAGCGTGTGAACGTCCGCCTTGTCTGGGGGTCCGATGTGCAAAGTCTATTTTATTAAACAGAAAAGAAAAATGTCTGTTTCTGTGTTTTTTGCTCTCGTTTTGGTGTAGTTTTCCGTTTAACGGAGGCGCAGCCGCCAGCGGAGGAGGTCGAGGTCTTGCTGCGAATATAATTTGGCCTTAGGATGAACGTAAAGGGGTGTAACTGCGGCTGCGGAGCCCACCTATACCCTGCCCTCCATCCACACCAGTTCCAGGCGCCGGGCTCCTCCCTACGGGTTTTTTTTTTATTTGCCCCGCACCCGCGTCTCTGGGTGTTTCCCTTTCAGCTCCACCGGCGGCCTGCGTCCCCGAGGACCCGTGAATTATTTATCTCGCAGTGTAAATAAACCCCAGTCTGGCTTTCAGGCTATTATGATAACACACCTTATTACACGCACAGCGAACGAGCTGCAAGCCGGAGCCATACGGCACAGGGGCCGGCCACCAGTCACCCCCTAGCCGTGAGCCGAAACCCCCATTCCTCAGGTAGGAGCGATTCCCCTTTTCCCTGCGCATGCAGGCAGTTTCTGGCCGTACATCTCTGTTGTTTGGTCGAGGTCTGCGCCACGGGGCATTTGGCCACGGGATACCACCCTAGGGGCAACTTTATTCCATGTAATCCATGCAGATTGCCCCCTGCCAGGTGTTGTATATTTCATGTCTCTATCCAGACCTGTAACGTTACATGAGATGATGCCCTGCGGGGGGGGGTGAGATGTCCGTGTGACGGGTGGGAACGCGATCCCGGGTGAGTTATTCTGTAACGAGGTGATCTCTGCTGATTAAAGATCCCCCCCCCAAAGTGATCAGCCGGACTGCGTATAACCTATAGAGGAGGAAAACAAGTTTCACCCCCCTGGGGTCGGGGTAAGAGCAGCCAGGAAGAGGAGGAAAAAAGTCGCCCCCCCCGGAGATATCCTGTTAGAAACCCCCCCTTTGTTTTATTTTTTATCAGCTATAATAGAAAACTATTTGTAAAATTGCATAAACTTTCAAACCCCCCCTCGCAATCTATATTTGTGCTTTCTCTTCATACTGTATGTCTTGTACTGTACAGACCCCCCCCCCACCACCACCTATTCCTCTCTCTGACTATACTTCACATAATCATTTACCGGGTATTGAGGAGGATGGGCATTGTAGTCCAGGTGCCTCTCTGCAACCTCTAACGCAGTGACTTTTAGTTGCTCTTTTTCTGTTAGTACACCCAGCAAGATAGGGGTTAACACGAGTGCATTAGTTGTTGGGCACCGTGCCCACTTCCACGTCCAAAGAGGAAAATGATTATTACGGGGAGCGGCTTAATTCATCCGGCGGGGAGAGGAGGTTTATCCGCCTCCCGGGAAGCGTCCAGATCTGGGATGTAACGAGCCGCAAAAATCATCAAAGAGAAACACTGCGATAGTAAGTAGAGGGTCACTGAGCCGCGTGAGTGCGCGATCTGCTGGTTGGCAGCAGAATGGGTTAAATTCGTTGGCATAGTAACAGGTGTTACATTGTTTCGAATTATGTCATCTATACACAACCCTACATCCCTGGAACAGGTGTCTGCGGAGTTTGGCTCCATGCTGGGAACAGTCGTTACCCTGGGGGCCGAATAAAACAGCCCCTGGGTCCCTGCGGCGGGGCCCCCACAATCTTGTCTATTGGGGTACCCCAATCCTCGCCCTCGACCTGGGCAGATCTGACCCCGAAACCCCCCAAAAGTCAAACGGATCCCACTTTTACATCTACATATATCTGGGGGGCAGGTTTGATTTAGGGGTATTTTTTATGTGCCCTATAACGAGGTATTTGTGTAACTGAGTGGGGCATTTAGAAGAAGAATAATGGGGTTTATTTCATTTATAAAGCCGTTCCCTGCTGTTTCTATACACATTATCGGGGCTTTTAGGACCGTAGAACCCTCCGATCCCCTCATACCCAGCAAACATTCTCACCTCCGAGAAAAGAGGGGCATCAGGGGAGGAGAGAGGGGCATCAGGGGGGAGAGAGGGGTATAAGGAATTTAGGGACCAACAAGGGACTACCATGGAATCAGACCTGAATCCCTGATTTCCACTTCCTCCGGCGAGCATTACGTACCTATTTCAGTCATTTGTACATCGCCATGGATGGTGCTATATAAATCAATAAAGTCCAAAAAAAGAAACACATTTTTTTCCCTTAATTATCTCCAGTCTGTGAGGGGCTCCAGATTTTTGGAGCTGCCCCCATGAATTGCCGTTGCCCCCCCCCACACACAGTTTGCCCCCTATGCCTGTGCTCCGATTACTCACGGAACGCGTCGTCGGCTCGGAAGAGATCACTCAACAAACGGGAATTTACGGACATTATAATTCCCAAGGGTTTCTTTTGTCCTATAAATGGCTTCCGAAATAGTTTCAGCTCGTGGATTTAACCCTTTCGGGCCTTGAACACAGCGAGTGTAAAAATACTACAAAAAATAATAATAATTCCATAATTTCAGTTTAATGAAATACACCGGGTGACATCACAGACGCTTGTAACGGCAGCAGATATTTTGATGGATAAATAAGTAAAAAATATGTATGGGCTGTTTAAAAAAATAGAATATCAAATATGGCTCTTCTTTAAAATTAGAGGAACCAAAGCCCACCTTAAAGCGAATCCCCCGACATCTTTTTACTCCTAGTAACAGATTAGAAAAAGTTTTGACATTTTTTTTGTTTCCTTTTTTACCCCAGTTGTAGTTTTTGCCCCATAATATAATGTTTTCAGCCATTTGTATGATTCTCGCTCTGTTATCTGAGCCTTGATCTACTAAACACCCCGACTCCTTATCATACTGCCTGTGGGGAACAATAGAATGCCTCAGTCTAAATCACCCAGCCTGACTCTCTGAATAATAAAATTCTATGGAGGAACGGACTTAATTAGCATCGCCATAAAGCGTCAGCTCAGTGTGGTGTTTGAGCCGGGAAAGTCACCCAAAATATCTCATGACTGACAGCACCGGCGGCTCCAGGTCTGCAGATAAAGGGGGGTTATTGGGGGCAAAATGAGATAATAGCTGTTTTTTGTTAAAGGCTCTTAAGGCAAAATGTAAATGTTAAAACACCAAACGATGTATCTACGGAAATCCCCCAAAACATTTTGCCAAATTACCCTAAATATTTGAGGCGTACAGGAATTAAGGAAAATTACAGATTAATGCAGAGTTATCATTAAATAATCCAGGAATCCACATTCTGCGCCCGCCTGCCGTAATGATATTACTGCAGAAAACAATGTCCTCTGTGACGCTGGGAGATAAGTGGAACAGCCTCCCAGCAGAGGCGGTAGGGGGTAATACAGTGAGGGTATTAAACACGCATGGGATAGACATCCGGCTCCTGAATCTAAGACGAGACCAACGACTGATTAAGGTTTGAGTCGTTACAGCAGGGGAAACGGGCGACTAGACGGGGGCCGGATGGGGCCGATCTGCTGGCGGGTTCTGGATTTCTCCGTTTCATTTTCTTTTCCTGAAAGAATAAAAACACGGACCTGGCCGGAGCCCCTGGCACCTGGCAATGAAAGGGTGGCTGCAGTCCTGGGACCCCCTCCCCAGTCCTGATATCTGGCAGGGTATTCAGGAATCTCTAGTGCCTGCGCGGCCTCCTTGGATTTCAACTCCAAACATGGTGATCCAGCTGGGGTAAGACTTCAAACTGTCCCGAGTGCGAGTGCATTCCAGTCCCCGCCTGTCCCCATGCGCAGCCAGACGCTCATCAGGACCCAGGGAGACGGGCAGTTACTGGGCAAAGGAGGCAACTAGAGACCCGCAAACAGAGGTACTTCACCCGCTCGCAGACGGCTCGGGGATACACGACTCGGATACATTGTATCGCCCCAGGGTCCTGCCGATGATCACCCCGACTCGCTGGCTTCTGGTGCCCTCGTGGACTGACCCCGATCACCGGCGCGTGACTCCAGACCAGTAGCCCTTCAGAGCATTTTATTCTGGACTCGGGGTAACCCGGCGCCCATATCCCCAATTTATATCTCCGAGGTAAGATGCACCAAACGCTCACCCTATTATTCCCACTAACGCAAGGATTAACCCTTTAACGCCGGCCGGTCATACAGCACCCAACTGCAACGATGAACTTAAACCCGCGCGGCTCTTCCCACCGGCCGCGAAGCTGGAGAGGAGATGCTTAGCAATAACCAAAAGGGATCTGCCTTCAAACAGTTGGGGTCAGCCTCAAAAACTGTTGGGGTTGGTCCTCGAACAGTTGGGGTTGGCCTCAAAAACAGCTGGAGTTGGCCTTGAACAGTTGAGGCTGCGTCTTACAGGAATCCAGGAGTAGGCTTTGTGATGGACTTTCTCCCCCTCCCCGTGCCCACCCATGATTTAATACACCCCACGGGGGCAGAACCTGGAGCGATTTCCCATGAAACCTTATTGTTATTCATTGATTTATATAGCGCCATCATATTCCGTTGCAATGTAGGGCAGGGCATAACAAGTAGTGCATCAAATCCTTAGATTCAGGAGCCCTGTGCCCATCCCATGCATGTTTATATTTCCTCACTGTATTACCCTCTACCACTTCTGCTGGGAGGTGGTTCCAGAAAAGAATGACCCATCAAGCCTTACAGAAAGACTAAAAAGTTTTTTTTATGCACCTCACATTCCTTCTCCTGTAGAGGAACAGACTTCTCGAACTATTAATGATGTTCATTAAAATATCGTTAAATGAATTAAATCCGCTCTACATTTATTTACGTTTATTTATGTAGCGCCAGCATATTCCGTAGCGCTGTTCCAATCATTAGAAATACAGTTTAAACATCATGTCTCAATGCCGATACATTATTAACACAAACATTTTACTTTATCATATGTAGCGATCCAAGAAAAAAAATGAAATAAATGTCATTTTACAAATTATTATTATTTTTTTTTAAATTCAGTTTTAATTGGTTTTTTTCAATGTTTGATTTTAAAGTTATTTGGACTTTTTTTTCAAATTAAATTGCATCAAATTTAGTCCGACACCCCATGGAGTATGAGACTTGGATACATTTTTATTTTGGGAAACTCGCTGAACCCTGAGTTTTAACTGCAGTATTTGGGGTGCCCGTTAGTGGCCCTTATTAGTGGCCCCATAGGTGATTAAAAATGCTTACGGCTCTGAGTCCACATTTCTGTTGGCATCTAAGTTCAGACCTTATTACTTATTACGAAGTACTAGATAAGTTGTTTCTCCATCATGAGACCTTCTTCAGAGACAATGTTCTTCCATTGCTGATGATGTCCATTCTCCGATCCTCAGGTGCTGGAACCACAGAACCCATGATGGTGACCAACAGCACCGTAATAGAGCAGATCTTCTACTCCACACCTGGGTGTGACGGCTGGAACCTCTACATGGAACGAGGCCTGTACCACCTGGCCTGCGTCATTTTCCTTCTGGCTTTCATGGGAGGCAGCGGAGTCGTCGGCTGCATCTTCATCTTTGGGCTGATGGCTCTGGGCTTCATGTGCATCGCTCTCTGGGGCTGGCTCCTGGCTTGCGGCCTGGATATTTTTACATGGAACCTGCTGTTGACGACCATCTGCGTCTTGCAGGTCACCCATCTCATTTACAGATTACGGAAGGAGTCCTACGGGGAGGACTATGACTGCCTCTACCAGACCTTGTATCAACCCCTCCAGGTCCCCATGGAGGTCTTCAAAGAGATTGCTCACTGCAGTGGGATGCAGGTGCAGACAATGAGCGCCAACCAGAGCTACGCTCTAGAGGGGAAGACACCCATCGACCGCCTGTCCCTCCTCATCTCCGGCAGGTGGGTTTTGCTCAGTAGCTTTGTCTGGGGTGCCTACCAAAGCGAGGTGTCCTGCCATGGACCATACCAAGTATTACAGGTCCATGCATACAAAGTCTGACCATATCCAGCCTGGACTGCAGCCCAACGCCCGAGCTATCAAGCCATTTTCTTAAAATCATTGCCAGATAGAAAAATGTATGGCTAACCTCGTACTTCACGGCCCGTGGAGTCTTTTTACTTTTAGTGCTGGTCAAAAACTGGAGAACGTGTCAGGAAATGTCTCGTAAATTACTGAGGGGTTCTCCTGGGTAAAATGCTTGTCCAGTGACGTGCCTGGCATGGTAGATTTTATTAAATGAAAAGTTCATCAATATTTGAGATGCCTCACGTAACTAACCTAAGATGGCGTCTCGTGGCCTGGCCTTTAACCTCAGCTTGTGTTCTTCCCATAGGGTGAAGGTGAGTCTGGACGGCCAGTTCCTGCACTATATCTTCCCATATCAGTTCCTGGACTCTCCGGAGTGGGAGTCTCTGCGTCCCTCCGAGGAAGGGATATTCCAGGTAAAGACACAGAGTATTAGGGGAGGTCAGCAGGGCCACCATCAATGGTGGTACAAACAGTACCCATGTGTGAGGTCTTCACCACCTGCGACCTCGGACTATGCCCTTGGGGGCTTTGGGGCTCAGTTGGGAGCATGGAGCAGGGTAGGTTTAACCGCATTGGGCGATGCAGTGGGAGGAGCACGTGGTGGGACTTTCTGGCTCTGAATACCCAGAGCCCCCTTCCCTTGCGGGACGTTGGTAGGAGGTCTCACTGCCGGTACTGCCGACGTCGCGGGACACACACACTATTTTTAATGGGAAAGTGGGCGGGGAGTGGGTGTTTTTAAATATAAATTTCTTCCTTTTTATGAAGCGACAGGAAAAATATTTGAAGGAACATGTGGATGTAGTACATTTAACCCTTTAACCAGGGGAATGATTCGTCGCTTCTGTGGCTGCCGCATCCCCTATCTGCAGTCACAAACCCTCTTGCGTCTTCTGTTTCCTAAAAAAAAAAACCTCTCTTATCCCGGGTCTCCTTTCCATCATTATCACATTCCTCCCATGCCCCACACTCCAGTCCTTCTGCTTCTTGTCTCCCGTCGCTATGTTGGGCGACAGTCGGATAAAGCTGCTAATGATAGCGAGGTGGCATTTCCTCTTCCTAAGCTTCATATCCCGGAATAATTCCAGACAATGTCACATGAGATCCAAGCAAAATCAAATCGTAACATAGTTCAGAGTACACGGAAACAACCGCCCCCCCATTTCTAGTCCCGCGTTATGTAGAGTAAGTTTACATTTTGGTTCCCTGTCCCTCCAGGAAATCAACGGTAATGCGGTAAAGCATGGACAGGAAGTATTCTTAAGTATGCTTCCTGGTTTTAGTAGAGACAGCTGGGGGAGGAGTTACAGGACACTTTCTAACCCCAATAACTAAAGAATGTCCTCACTGATTAGCATGCAGTAAAATGCGTTGGATTCACCTGGCAGGAGGATGTTTGTGGGATGACTTTAGGATGGAGTGGATGCGTCGGTTTTGTTCTTGTTCTATGTGGAAATGTTAGAGGGGCTGGATGAGGTGCAGAGGGGCCCTAGTGGGTATAGTACCCGAGTAACGGGGACTCCGGGGCTAGATTTCCATTCTTCTGGATGGCTCTGTTGAGCCCTTTTAAGGTACCTCTATAATGTGGAGGGAGAGTGCATCAGATTGATTGTCAGCTCCTGGGTGACACATTGTGACATCTTCGTGTCGTAGCACTAGACGTGTCCATATGGGTGTAAATATATATTTTTTTCGCTGTTTTTTCACATTCTGAGAGAATGTAAATGTCATTATCCGGAGTTATTATGTATCAATAAGCCCGCGAACCGTTCTAATAAGATCTTATTAACGTAGGTGACGCTCACGGCCGAGACGGACTGTACGTACATCAGCTGGCCCAGGAAGAAGCTGTACCTGCTCTTGGCCAAGGAGAAGTACATCGCGCGGCTCTTCTCGCTGCTTCTAGGCTTCGACATTTCCCAGAAACTCTACGCGCTCAACGACAAGCTGTTTGCCAAGTTCGGCCTCCGTTTCGACATCCGTCTTCCCAGCCTCTACCACGTCCTGGGCCCGCACTCCGAGTCGGCAGGGGACATCGGACTGGTTGCCGAGCCTTTGGCGTCCCTCCTGCCGCAAGAACCTCCACCCATCCACAAAGTGCCTCCGACTCTACCTCACCAGCCCCTAGGGAACAGGGCTTCCCGGCCTGAGAGTGGCATTTTGGGTGAGGACTCCAGCAGCCTAATTTTGGAGGATTTTGCTGAGATTCCCGGTTCTTTTATGGATTATGGGAGCGAGGGAGAGTATTTGAAGTAAGAGGGGGCGAGGCAGCTGGTAAGGGACCTCCCTGTAAGTACCCCCTGCCTTCTTGTGTGAATACTCTGGCCTGTATCTGCCTGTTTAACACCTATGTAGCCACCATACTTGCCAACACTGGGCCAAAATCAGGACACATCGGGCTTTGAGGAGTCCACCAAAGTCCTCTGTGGCCCATTTTACACTTGTGCAATGAAAATTTTGGGTATTCTGGGGAAACTGGTTGGGACAGCCTGAAGGCAGGACTGTCTCAGTCAAAACAGGACTGTTAACGAGTACGAACCAAGTAGCAACAGGAAATGGTTGCCAACCCTGAGCAGGTTCAATACAGATTCCCGACCCACCTCCCCGACCATAGCACCCGACCCACCTCCCCTTCACCATAACACCCGACCCACCTCCCTGACCATAGCACCCGTCCAACCTCCCTGACCATAGCACCCAACCCACCTCCCCCTGACCATAGCACCCGTCCCACCTCCCTGATCATAGCACCCGACCCACCTACCCCTGACCTTAGCACCCGTCCCACCTCCCTGACCATAGCACCCGACCCACCTACCCCTGACCATAGCACCCGACCCACCTACCCCTGACCTTAGCACCCGTCCCACCTCCCTGACCATAGCACCCGTCCCACCTCCCTGACCATAGCACCCGACCCACCTACCCCTGACCTTAGCACCTGACCCATTTTCCCTTCACCATAGGAAACCAAACCCACCTCCCCCTGACCATAGCACCCGACCCGCCTCCGCTGGGCATTTTTTGTGCATGCCCCCATTTACTTCCAAGGAATTGGTCCATATTGGAATTGGCCCTCAGTACTACTACCATCTAATGTAATGCTGCGCATGGGCAATAGGTCTTGGCTTTTGTTTGTTGAATTTGTTCACATGGGCACGAAGTGTGTGTTATATAATATGATGACATATGTGCTGGATTTGCATGTACAGTGACGTGTTCCAAGAGGCAGCCATGTTACACGTGTCCCTAGAAGCCAAATGTTAGAAGAGCCATGACGTGTCCCGTTAATCCCACCCCCCCGAGACAGAGACTCTCTGCATGCGCATCACGCGTAGCGCATCGAGGGTCCCGACAGCAACCTGTGCAATTCTGTGCCCCCAGAGTACAGGAATACGAGTAAATTACCCCAGCCACCCCTTTTCACCCCTCTCACGTGTCGGCTGTCCCCATGTCTTTCCACCGGGGGCAGGAAGTCTCGCTGACGTCACAGGAATGCCTCTTGACATCAGTGGGTGTTCCCGTTTCGGGTCACACTTCTGTTTAAGGGAAAAATGGGTGGGGGATGGGGCGGGGAGTGGGGCGTGTCATAATGCCGCTCCCGCTACCTGTTATCGACGCAATAAAGCGGTGTTTCTACCAGACTCTATGGGCAAAACCTGGAGGGGCAGCTGTCATGGGCCCCAGGTTACTTTACCCCTGGAGCTGTCTCTTGGGCCCCTGAAGCGGAGGTCTGACCCCTCCGCTAGGGATTCCTCCCAAACCCATTGGCAGATAGTAACCCTTCCCCGGAGTCGGGCATCCTTCCGAGGCAGAGCGCCGGGGTATGACATCATACCCGGCCGAGAGGGTGGCAGCCGCAGGGTGAGGGTCTCGGGTTCTGCCCCCCAATCTGTGTATATTGTTGAATGTACGATCTTTACGTCACGTCTCCCCGTCTCTGTGTTCCAGGCTCTTGCGTCCTGCAGAAGGGTCACCCGCGGCTCCACTCTCACCTTCGGGCCCCTCTCGCGCCAACTCAGACCCCGGAACTTTAGGGAACAAAAACGCCGACCCCTTGAGATTCCAGTCCTGCCGTGTTCACGACTCACTAGTGTGTGAAATTCCACTCGTAAGACCACGCTGACCTCCGTGCGAGGGTCGCCGGGACAGATGCCCGGTGGGACTGCCTCTCCTCTCCGTGCAGCCGGTCGGGGGCCGCGCAGGAACGCAATTTGTGATAATTCCAGGAGAAAGCGGAGTTACAAAGTTACGCGCATGCGCCGAGATGGTTCACTTGGCGGAGACGCTCCGGTTCGCGGCGGCCCTTCACGAAACCTTCACGTTGTCTACACTTCTTCTTGACTATTGAGCAGAGACTCGCGTGTCCTTCCCTGTGAATGTCTGCGTGGAGGGGGATACATTCATCTCTAATTCACCATGAACATAAGAGAGTTACTCGGAGAAACACTTGCGTGTTACATCACAGAAATGAGAGAATAAAGTGTCACATGATAAAAGATATAGTTACGTCAATGGAAGGAAGTTTTATTTTACTGAAAGGGTGGAAGATAAGTGGAACAGCCTCCCAGCAGAGGTGGTAGAGGGTAATACAGTGAGGGTATTAAACATGCATGGGATAGGCATACGGCTCCTGAATCTAAGAAGAGACCAGCGACTGATTAAGGTTTGAGTCGTTACAGCAGGAGAAACGGGCGACTAGACGGGGGCCGGATGGGGGCCGATCTGCTTTATGTTGTGAAACTTGTGCTGCCGGTTTCCGGTTGTAAGTAATGGGAGTTATATGGTTAAAACGGTCTAAAGAGAGATTTAGTAAAAAAATCCATACTTTCTTTTATTAAAACGTTCAGATTTGATGGATTTAGATTTTAGTGGGGAGTCTAACGGCGAGTTTCCTGAAGCAGCGAGACTCCCCTCGCTGGGGGGGTGCGTTCGGGATACGTTTGGGGTCTGGCGTGGTGTCTCGGTTGGGGGGAAAGCCCCCGTAGAGCGCAGTTGCAGTGTCTCGGAGACACGCGGCAGGCGCTCCCCGCATCCTCGTCAGCAGTCCCTGCGCGGCCGGGCTCACCGGCAGCTGCTGTTTGTTGCTGTAGTGAAGTCTAAAAGAAGACGGCCGCTCCCCGCGAGAGTCACGGAATCCGTCAAACAGATCGTCTCTTCCCTGCAGAGAGCGAGAGAGCGCGGCGCCAACATCACTAACCCAGCCAGATATCTATCACTATACATTATACAGGGGCTGGGGAGCTGATTTAGCTATACATTATACAGGGGCCGGTCACTGATTTATGTATACATTATACAGGGGCCGGGGAGCTGATTTATCTATACATTATACAGGGGCCGGTCACTGATTTATCTATACATTATACAGGGGCCAGCTCGCTAATTTATCTATACATTATACAGGGGGGCGGTCACTGATTTATCTGTACATTATACAGGGGCTGGGGAGCTGATTTATCTATACATTATACAGGGGGCCGGCTCACTGATTTATCTATACATTACACAGGAGCCGGTCACTGATTAACCTATACATTATACAGGGGGCCAGTCACTGATTTATCTATACATTATACAGGGGCCGGTCACTGATTTATCTATACATTATACAGGGGGCCGGTCACTGATTTATCTATACATTATACAGGGGCCGGGGAGCTGATTCATCTATACATTATACAGGGGGCCGGCTCACTGGTTGATTTAACTATACATTATACAGGGGTCAGGTCACTAAGTTACTTATACATTATACAGGGGTCAGGTCACTAAGTTACTTATACATTATACAGGGCTGGTGTTTCTACCTGTTGCCCGCCGGCAGCTCTGACACACACAGCGTGCCGCTCACATCCGGGGGTTTCCTCCAGAAGCTGGACAGTGACTTTGTTCTCCGCAGAACAATGGTCTGCATCTGGCAGAGAGGATCCTCATGCGCGATCACGCTCCTTCCCTGGGTGGCGTGTTTAGCACTGCGAGGACAGCGTTTAGACAGAACCAAAATAAACATGCATGGTAGAAATAGTGATACCGGGCCGACCCGGAGCTGCCGAGGAACCTTCTGGAGCCTCCGGAGAGCGAGCACTCATTTACATTGAGAACAGGGGTTTAACTAATTTGTTCTAACTTTTTATTGCCCCCCTCGCTACGTCCCCTTTGCTACAATCAGTTCTTCCTCGCCCACCCTCTCTGCTTTTGTATTATTCCCCCTCAACCTCCTAGTAGAGTGTAAGCTCTCAGGGGCAGCGTCCTCCGTCCCAGTAATGGTGGCACTGAATACTCACAGGGTTATCTTGGCGGTTCTCGCGCTCCGATCGCTGACCAGTTGGACCTCGACGCTGATGCTGCGATCTTCCGGCTCCTCCAACGTAAACTCCAGCAGAATGTGGCGGGCTGCGGAGCGGACGAGGCGTTCAACACCCGCAAAAACAGCTCGGTTACAGAAAATAACCACACCGGGGCAAAAAGGTACATAAAAAGTCTGGGAGAATCCCCGCCCCCAGCCACGCCTCTAACCACACCCCCTATAACAAAAATGCCCATCTTTATTGGGCGTATTCACCCACCGCAGTACGGCTCCGTGCCCGGCGTCATCATGAAAAGCTGGAGCTCCTTTGGTGGATTGTCGTGTATTATCGAGTCCGTGTGGGCTTCACCCAGAACGGGGAGAATTAACACAAAAACAGCATGAATGGGTTATAGACAAAAAAATTAATTGTGTTAGTATGGAAAGCACTGATATAATTTACATTTACAGAAATATTAGAAAAATCATATAATGATATACAAAAAAATATTATATATATATACTATATATATACAAAAAATAAAAATATTTAATATGTAATAATATCAAATAAATATACAAAAATTATAATGTACGATTTCGTAATATATATACTATATAATATACAAATATTTAATATATAAAATATACAAAAATATAATAATGTATGAGATATATATAATATATATATATATTTATACACACTATATAATTTACAAAACAAATATTTTATATATAATATAATATCAAATATTTAATATCTAAAATATACAAACAATATAATAATGTATGATATAGTAATATACAAAAAATATTTTTTTTTTTAAATATATAATTATATATATATATATATATATATATATATATATATATATATATATATATATATTATACAAATAAAAAAATGTATAATATAATGTATATGAAACTAAATATTCAGATAAATCCGATAAAAGCAGCAGATTAATACATCTGATAATATTTTTTGTAATAGGATTATCGGGATCAGCAAATTTTCACTAAAATAAATCCATTAAAATAAGGGGAAATGGTACGTTTAACTTTGTTGTAGGGATTTCAAGTGATATTCTATATTTACTTTGATTAGCAGCTAATCTTTTATATCGCAAAAATTGGAATAAATTTTATATGAAGCCGACTCTGGGGTTAAATATATACTGGATTTAATGTAATGGCTCCTATATTATACAGTATAATTATATGATTACATATACACAAATAGCATGATTCGCTGAACATTATATAATAATTTTATATAATTTCATAAGCGAGTAAATTATATTCTCTTCTATACAATATTTGTTTTAATATATAATATAATTATAAAAAATATTTAAGATATAATAATAATATACAAATACAATAATTATTAATATTTGTATTATATAATGACATGGTATACAATATAACAATGATGATTAACGATTTACCTTTATAGTAAATAAATGCGTTAATTCTCTTTACATTACCTATCCGGGGGCAGCTCGCCAGCTGGGGGTCCTCGCAGGTCACACACTTCCCCTCGCGGAAATCCTGGAAGCTGGAACACGGGAAGCCGGTATAGGGGCAGATCCCCAGCATGGCGTTGGTGTAGATGGTGACCGACCTCATGTGATCGCAGATCAGATATTTATACACTGCAAGAGAGAAGATCCCACAATCAGTTTGGCTCTGCAAGGGTTAAAGGTGAGGCGTCCAGGGGTTATACTCGCCGGGTGCTAGAAACTTTGCAAGGAGTGGAACCGCCTCCCAGCTGAAGTGGTAGAGGGTAATACAGTGAGGGGATTAAACATGCATGGGACAGACATACGGCTCCTGAATCTAAGACGAGAAGGTTCCGAGCGGTTAAAGGCTGCTTGACTCACGGTTGCGGACGGACGGACAGCCCGGCTGGTCTCTGCCGCCGTTGATGAAGTAGTCCACGTGCCCCACGGGGATCCGGATTCCAAAATCTACAGAAGAACATGCAGGAGAGAAACGTCAAGAGGCAGCGAGAGGGCCACGAAGCAGACACGCTGGGGCCCCGGTGCCACGTCTGCCACGGACGGGGGATTACGGTCAGGTGGGGGCAACACAGATATACGAGGTTCCCCCCACGCGTATACAGCGTTATACACGGAACAGGGCATTAGTGGCCCTGGGGTGCTCAGTAGGATGAATGCATTCCGCTACCCCTAGGCAGTCAGAACTCCATTGAGCCAGGGATTCGCGGGAGCCGCAGCCAACGCCGGGGGAGCCCCACGCAAAGCGAGCGTCTTTTCCCCAAAAACTGAAAGTGTCCGACGTAACCCGCCGCCCAGCAGACAAGGCAGGAGGAACAGACGTCTTTACATCGGCATAATATACAGAGGCACACAGAGTTAATGCACATACATGCATACATACACACACATATATGATAAATAGATCCAGCTACACGCACTCGCACAGAGATACCCCACAGACAGACACCGACTGCCCCCCCGCTCCGGACACACAGACACCAAGTGCCCCCCGCTCCGGACACACAGACACTGACTGCCCCTCCCCCCACTCCGGACACACAGACACCGACTGCCCCCCGCTCCGGACACACAGACACTGGGTGCCCCCCGCTCCGGACACACAGACACCGACTGCCCCCCGCTCCGGACACACAGACACCGACTGCCCCCCCCCGCTCCGGACACACAGACACCGACTGCCCCCCGCTCCAGACACACAGACACCGAGTGCCCCCCGCTCCGGACACACAGACACCGACTCCCCCCCGCTCCGGACACACAGACACCGACTGCCCCCCCCCCCGCTCCGAACACACAGACACCGACTGCCCCCCGCTCCGGACACACAGACACCGACTGCCCCCCCCCCGCTCCGGACACACAGACACCGACTGCCCCCCCCCGCTCCGGACACACAGACACTGGGTGCCCCCCCCCCCCGCTCCGGCCTGCAGAGTATCTCTGCTCCTGTGACAGCCGGCTGCTGGACGCAGTAACTCTGATCCGCGTCAATCATTAAACCTCCGGCTGCAAAATCAGTCATTTTTCTAAAACTCGGCAATTTTCTTTTTAAAATTAATTCCCAATTATTCTAAATATTTAAAAAATCCGTATTTATTCGGCTGTCAGTGACATCATAAATAACGTTACTGTCTGTATCCGTGTGAACGGCTTCTACAAAGAGCGCGTCGCCCGGGTCGAGCCTCGCGTCGCTGCCGGCGTGTGTGAATTTATACCCGGCGGGATCCAGTCCTGGGGGAAGAGAGGGGAAAACGATCAAACGGCTTCATATCCGAAAAATGAGATAAAAAGAAAAAAAAAATCTTTATTAATATAATCAGATTACAAGAGGAAGAATATGTGGCAGAGTCCTGCGCCCCCCAACCCCGGGTCACGGATCGTGGATAGTTTTTGGGTCATCTTAAGGATAAA
This sequence comes from Sceloporus occidentalis, assembly GCA_023333645.1. Taxonomy (NCBI): domain Eukaryota; kingdom Metazoa; phylum Chordata; class Lepidosauria; order Squamata; family Phrynosomatidae; genus Sceloporus; species Sceloporus occidentalis. The sequence goes on from JALMGF010000148.1 coordinate 1,674,055, forward strand.
TACCTGTAATTTTTCCCAGGCGGCCGCCAAAAATCTTCCCCACGTGTCCAGCGACATGCGCGCCGAGGCTGATGCCAATCAGGTGGAGAGAATCCTCTGTGGCCCCCAGCTCCTGAAATTCAAGGTGCGCTTCAGCTGGGGTCTAGCGAAGGGTACCCACTACTCCTGTATGTTACATGGGTAAGCGCTGGGCAAGAGGGGTGCATTAATCAGGAGCCCCCCCCACGTCCCGGCCCCCGCCGTGGTTACCATCATTTGGCCGATGAGGGCCGCCACCTCCACGCCCAGCCTGGGGATGTTCTCCACGGCTTCGTTGTATTTGGCGGTGGATCCGTACACCCAGTCCACGGCCACCACGTTCACCGGGGACGCCAGCAGCAGAGACGCGATCAGCTCGTCCACCCAGGACGGCTTCGAGCCGACCACCCTGAGAAACGGCAGCGGCAGAGAGAGAGGGGCATCAGGGGAGGAGAGACGGGCATCGGGAATGGAGAGATGGACATCGGGGGAGGAGAGACGGGCATCGGGAGATGGAGAGAGAGAGGGGCATCAGGGGAGGAGAGACGGGCATCGGGAATGGAGAGAGACGGGCATCGGGAGATGGAGAGAGAGAGTGGCATCAGGGGAGAAGAGACGGGCATCGGGAATGGAGAGATGGACATCGGGGGAGGAGAGACGGGCATCGGGAGATGGAGAGAGAGAGGGGCATCAGGGGAGGAGAGACGGGCATCGGGAATGGAGAGAGACGGGCATCGGGAGATGGAGAGAGAGAGTGGCATCAGGGGAGAAGAGACGGGCATCGGGAATGGAGAGAGACGGGCATCGAGGGAGGAGAGACGGGCATCAGGGTTTTGGGAACCAAAGAGGGATTGGCCAAGCTAAACAAGGACACTGGGAACTTGGTTGAAAGTGGGACTGGCCAATTAAATAGGGACAGTTGGGAAGTACGGGACCTGACCTGAAGCCGTGGATCACGACCTTGGTGCCCAGGGAAGCGTTGAACGTTGAATCGTTGAGGCTTCGCTCGCCGTCGAGGCGGATGACGTGACCGCAGCCGGGGTGGCTGGACGTGAAGAGGAGAAACTGGACCTGGAGTTTATTATCATGGAATATTCCCGAGATCTGGAAGTCCGTGCACTCCGCCGGGGAGGAATAATTCATCCGCTCACCAGCTGGGGGGCAAGAAAACAAAATCATTGTCCAGAGTCAGCGATTCAGCAGAAAAATCCGCTTCCCAGCTGCCAACACGACACGGAACCATAGAGAAGCAGCAACGGCGCGGAAAAGCCTCTGCTGGGGCGCCGCTGTATGATATCACCCGGATATTACACCCACCAGGGGCACCGGACCTCCAGCCGTCAGAACCCGCCGGCAGATCGGCCCCATCCGGCCCCCGTCTAGTCGCCCGTTTCTCCTGCTGTAACGACTCAAACCTTAATCAGTCGTTGGTCTCGTCTTAGATTCAGGAGCCGTATGTCTATCCCATGCATGTTTAATACCCTCACTATATTACCCTCTACCACCTCTGCTGGGAGGCTGTTCTACTTATCTACCATCCTCCAAGTAAATAAAGAAATAAAATATAAGACACACATTTATTCAGGTGGAGGAAAAAACCCTGGGTTCTCTTTTTTTAGGCTGCATTCAGTACAGGGGTAGATATGGGGCTTTTAGTTGTACTCGTTGCCTCTTTCCCGCTTTATTCTGTCACCGTGGCGCAAGCGCTGTTTAGGCTGGGAGTAGTGGGAGTTTATTTGCATCAAGTTCCATGCAGCACTATAGTTTAGGGATAGCCAGCTGTAACCCTGGTTACTGTTGCTAGGCAGCCTATGGCGGGACTTCCTTTTGGCCAGGTCACTGACAGCAGGGGGGCACAGCCCTCCCCCCAGCATTACAATATCAGCTCCCACAATGCTCAGCCAGCCAATAACTTACACAGCTGGGGCAGAGTTTGGGCTTTTACCACCCAGCGGGGCAACAGGACTTCCAGGGTAACTCTGCAGGTCTTGATAGGGGGCAGAAAAGTGGCCTATTAACCCTTTGAGGACTTAGAAACAAAGTTAAGCTGTGAAAGGGTTACTGCTCGCAACCAGGGTGGCAAAAGCCAAATCTACCCCGGTATTCTGACCCCTCCAAGCTCCATGTGAGGACGCGACCTCCCAGATTAATCAGTCGTTGGTCTCGTCTTAGATTCAGGAGCCGTATGTCTATCCCATGTATGTTTAATACCCTCACTGTATTACCCTCTACCACCTCTGCTGGGAGGCTGTTCCATTTATTTACTACCCTCTCAGTAAAGTAAAACCTCCTTACAATAGAAACACAGTGAGTGCACACGGGCTTCACACACAAAGCCTTAATTTATATATATACACACATATACTCAGGTTTAACCCTTTCTGCTCCAGAGTACCCTTTTTAAATGGCTGACACCCGTGGGCCCAAGTTAACACTCACCTGTCAGGCTGATAAGGGTTAATAGGATGGTGGCCAGGAGCCACTCCGGGCTCCCCCACATACCTGCTGTTAACCCCTTCCTCCCCAGACACCGGCAGGGCACAGGGCTGCTACACCTCGCTGGAGTCCATCCAGTAAGGAGCTGAAAGCGCTGGGTTCCTTCTTCCAGTCCTGGGAGTTGCCCCACACCGGGGTATCTGCAAGGCTCTCTGGCAGCAGTCACAGTTACCCCCTGGTCTAGAACCAGCAGTGGCAGATACCCCGGGGTCTGTGTGACTCTCTTCCTCCTGGCAGTCACAATTACCCCAGGGTGTGTATCCGGCAGTCACAATTACCCCAGGGTGTGTATCCGGCAGTCACAATTATCCCAGGGTGTGTATCCGGCAGTCACAATTACCCCAGGGTGTGTATCCGGCAGTCACAATTATCCCAGGGTGTGTATCCGGCAGTCACAATTACCCCAGGGTGTGTATCCGGCAGTCACAATTACCCCAGGGTGTGTATCCGGCAGTCACAATTATCCCAGGGTGTGTATCCGGCAGTCACAATTACCCCAGGGTGTGTATCCGGCAGTCACAATTACCCCAGGGTGTGTATCCGGCAGTCACAATTACCCCAGGGTGTGTATCTGGCAGTCAAAATTACCCCAGGGTGATTATCCGGCAGTCACAATTACCCCAGGGTGTGTATCCGGCAGTCACAATTACCCCGCAGTTCTCAGGCTAAAATCTGCCCCTGGCAGTCGCAGTTACCCCGGGGTCTGTAGGAGGCTCTCTAGTAGGAATCTGCCCCGTCCGGCAGTTAATCATTACCGGATGTGTTTGCCTGGACTCTGGAACTCTTTGTCCGGCCCGGCCCGGCCCCCTGCCTGGCCTGTGGGGGGCTCATAAAGGGAGGCTGCAGCTAAAGAAACGACGACTCTAAACATGCGCAGCTTTCCCAGATCTGCTTCACGAGGATAATTCTACAGGAGCCTCCATCCTGCCCCGGCCCTTCCGACTCGCTGGCGGGGTCCCCAAACCACTAGTCCCGGCCGTTTACCCCTGGACCTTTATGTCGTAGAAACACAGAACCCGGCGGCGGATCGGCCCCATCCGGCCCCCGTCTAGCCGCCCGTTTCTCCTGCTGTAAAGACTCAACCCTTAATCAGTCGTTGGTCTCGTCTTAGATTCAGGAGCCGTATGTCTATCCCATGCATGTTTAATCCCCTCGCTGTATTACCCTCTACCACTTCTGCTGGGAGGCTGTTCCCCTTATCCACCACCCTGTCAGTAAAGTAAAACTCCCTTCAGTTCCATCTCAGTCTCTGACTCTCTAGCGTTAGATTCCGGTCTCTTGTTGTAATTTTTCTCCTCCTTTGGAATAAATTCCCTCCCGTCCTTTATTAACCCCGCGCTGTATACCAGTTGTTGTTTTAAACCTGACTATTTTGTTAGAATGGAGGTTTTTCCCGATTCTGTGTTTTCTATAACTTTGACCTTCAGCGGTGAGTTCAGGTCACCCCCGGGCAGGACACATATAGGTGTAACGTGCTGCCCCCTACTGTATGCGGGACGTATAGCCGGGTAACCGATTCCCTGTGTCTGGTAGATTGTAAGCTCCTGGGATCGGGGCCCTCTTCTCCTTCAGTATGTCATCGAGGAGTAACATTTGACCTGTACATTGTGCTCGCCAATTGGTTGCCAGGTGTATAGGGCTAAAGATATTTAAAGTCCCCCCTCCGTTACCTCGATGTCAGCACAGGGCAAAAACTACCAATATGGCTGCTGAGTGGGGTTCGCGGACTCAGTGGAGTTTGCAGTCTGAGTGGGGTTCGCGGACTGAGTGGAGTTTGCAGTCTGAGTGGGGTTCGCGGACTGAGTGGGCTGCGTTTGCTCCCACAATCGTCCACTCTGCTCCAGAAAGCTGTATCTGGTGAGAGCGCGTACATTATACTGCGCCACAGAATCTGCTGGCGATATATAATAAATGCCCCCGTTGAGTGCAGTCGCGGAGGGGTCCCCAGAGCAAACAGAGACCGTAGCGCAGCGTCCCGGGCAGGTGGAGGAAGCTGCAGCAGTTATTACACACAATGTCACCCGGCTCAGCTTTATTGTTCCAACAACAATTACACGTTACACGGATAATATAAGCACGCGTGTCACGGTCCCTCCGTGTGCCGGGGGGGGGGCGGTGACATCATAAGCCAACATCCAGTGAACTGATTAACCCCGAATACCCCAAATACACTATTATTATTACTATTATTATTACTGTTATTACGAAATGGTGAATTAAAAATATAACAGGATATACATCATATTTGTGCTCCTTAAGTGAAAAGGGAACAAGGCCCTGCATAATGTATACTTAAATGACCAAGCCGGCCCCCTGTATAATGTATAGTTAAATCAGCAAGCCGGCCCCCTGTATAATGTATAGTTAAATCAGCAAGCCGGCCCCCTGTATAATGTATAGATAAATCAGCAAGCCGGCCCCTGTATAATGCATAGATAAATCAGCAAGCCGGTCCCCAGTATAATTTATAGTTATGCTGGTGAGATGCCCTGTATAATGTATAGATAAATCAGTGACCGGCACCCTGTATAATGCATAGATAAATCAGCGTGCCGGCCCCCTGTATAATGTATAGATAAATCAGCGAGCCGGCCCCTGTATAATGTATAGATAAATCAGTGACCGGCCCCCTGTATAATGTATAGCTAAATCAGTGAGCCGGCCCCCTGTATAATGTATAGATAAATCAGCGAGCCGGCCCCTGTATAATGTATAGATAAATCAGTGACCGGCCCCCTGTATAATGTATAGTTAAATCAGTGACCGGCCCCTGTATAATGTATAGATAAATCAGTGACCGGCCCCCTGTATAATGTATAGATAAATCAGTGACCAGCCCCCTGTATAATGTATAGTTATACTGGTGAGATGCCCTGTATGATGTATAGTTATATTGGTGAGATGCCCTGTATAATGTATAGTTATATTGGTGAGATGCCCTGTATAATGTATAGTTATATTGGTGAGATGCCCTGTATGATGTATAGTTATATTGGTGAGATGCCCTGTATAATGTATAGTTATATTGGTGAGATGCCCTGTATACTGTATAGTTATATTGGTGAGATGCCCTGTATAATGTATAGTTATATTGGTGAGATGCCCTGTATAATGTATAGTTATATTGGTGAGATGCCCTGTATAATGTATAGTTATATTGGTGAGATGCCCTGTATAATGTATAGTTATATTGGTGAGATGCCCTGTATAATGTATAGTTATATTGGTGAGATGCCCTGTATAATGTATAGTCAACGCCCTGCTTAATACTAAAAGCGCTTGCTCTTGTTCAGCTGCTCCCTCCGCCGGGGTAACGCGGCAGCGATCCAGGCCGTGGTCAGGCGTCTGGCCTCCTCCCAGCCGTAGCGCGGTTCGTAGCCCAGATCCTTCCGGGCCTTTCTGTAGGAGAAAGTAAAGTGAGTGTTCAGCAGGACGACGAGGTGTCGGGTGAACGGAGGGACAAACCTAACGAACGGCTTGGCCAGGAAGCTCAGCACCTCCAGCAGGAGGGCCACGTAGTACAGAAGAGGGTAAGGAAGGGCCGGCCTGGACTCCACTCCCAGCCCCAGCTCTTTGCCCAGGACGTGGTTGAAGTCGGAGTAGCTGAGGTGCGGGGTGTCGTCGGAGATGTAGTAGAAGTTTCCTCCTATCTCCTGGGCCTTGTCCGGGTCCCTCAGGGCCCGGGCGGCCTGGATGTGAGCCCAGGCGACGTTCCCCACGTACACCGGGTTCACCAGAGCTTCCTTCCGGGACTGTCGCAGGAAGACGCCGCCGTTCAGGATGGCCTGGTCCAGGTGCAGCTCCAGGAACTGGGAGCCCTCGCCGTAAATGTACATCGGCCTCAAGGAGCAGGTGACCAGAGTGCCGCCATCTTTGAGCGCCCGGCCGTTGGCCTTGAGCACCTTCTGCTCGGCCAGCCTCTTGCTCTGCCCGTAGGAGAAGCTCAGGTTGCTGTCGTAGAGCTGCTCCTCGTGGCCGTCGGTGATGGGATCGCCTCTGGTGTTGGGTCCGACCACCTCCACACTGCTGGTGTAGATGAAGTAGCGCACGTTGTTCCGCACGCAGGCCTCCAGGAGCCGCTCCGTGCCTTACACACAAAGAGACAACGTTTCAGGTTACGGCAACCGCTACACATTTTCGTTGTGTCATCTGCTCCGCGAGGCATTAAACTGTCCCTGTAATACTCAGTACTCTTTGGGAAGCTCCGCGGGGCATTAAACTCTCCCTGTAATACTCAGTATTCTTTGGGAAGCTCCGCGGGGCATTAAACTCTCCCTGTAATACTCAGTATTCTTTGGGAAGCTCCGCGAGGCATTAAACTGTCCCTGTAATACTCAGTATTCTTTGGGAAGCTCCGCAAGGCATTAAACTGTCCCTGTAATGAAAGTTACGTTTGAATGATTTTACTGGGTTCCCATTTCTTGCGTTTTCTTGTCTCTTAAGATCCCCCCTTGAGGTTGAAGGGGATTCTTTTTGTCAGGTGGCTGGTATAACGCAGATTTCACCTGTGATCAAGCAGAATGCCCCCCATACTATGTGCTAGTGTGCGTTTAGTTCTGGAGTTTGAACGTACCGGTCACGTTGATAGCCATGAGGGTCTCCTTGTTAATCTTGCCCACCGTGTCTATGATGGCGGCCGTGTGAATGACCAGGTCCACCCCCCGGCAGCACTGCTGAAGGAATTCTTCATCTCGGATGTCCCCCCGCAGCAGCTTCACGGACGCCTTCCCCTGGAACTCTGAAACAAGCAGACGTGTGCAGGTCACGTACCGAACGCATACAAATAGCTGGCTGAGGGTGGTGGGAGTTGTATGTAATTGTCATTTAACCCCATTAAAGAGACAGCTTAATGTATTGTACGGCCCCGCCAACCAGAGCACAAGCCGGCAGAGGGGGAAGATTATTTATTGTTTGTTGTTTTATATAGCGCCATCAGATTCCGCAGCGCTGTACAAAGGGAATATGTGCGCAGGCACAATGCTGTCCACAGGGTGCGTTCAGAAAAATCCTGCCCGGTCGTTGGTCTCCTCTTAGATTCAGGAGCCGTATGTCTATCCCATGCATGTTTAATCCCCTCACTGTATTACCCTCTACCACCTCTGCTGGGAGGCTGCTCCACTTATGTACCACCCTCTCAGGAAGGAGGCAGGCAAAGCGAGCAAATGCATTGAGAGGAATCTTATGCGTGCAAGAAATGCTAGTTTAAAGGAGACACTCACTGTTCAAGTGTTTTTGGGGACAATTATTTTCCCGTTTTAGATAAAAGGGTCGTTATCATTTTAAATTAAAGTAGAAATGTCTTTTATAAAATGTTTTTTTTAAGTTTCTTTTAACATGAAAACGTTCTATGTGTGAGAATCTCACCCTATATTAAAATATTCTGCTGAAGAAATGGGGTTAAAGTGTATGTGTGGGGGGCTGTGCCTGCGCGGTGGTCTGTCCTATCAGCCAGTCCTAAAACTAAACCGCAATAACTTTTTAAACTTTCACACCTCGGAGGTCTCTTCTTCAGGAGTAATGAAAAGGGGACAGTCGAGGGGACGCGACCCAACAGATGTCTTTGGAACGTCTTCTCTGTGGGATACCCTTTACCCCCCCCGTGCCCACGTTTATGCCTGTGGAACATCACATGTATGACACATGTAAGCCGCGTGTCACGTGACTCACCCTCACGGGTCCTCAGGAGGTCGGCGCTCAGCGTCTTGTCCATTAAGCAGATCTCATCCAAACCTTCCTCTTCCTCAAGCAGCAGCCGCACGATCCGGTGGCCGAGGAAGCCGCTGGCCCCGGTCACCAGGCATCTCATCCCCGCCACGGTCATCGTGCCACGTCCCGTGTCCCCTGAGGGCCACACGCGTCAGCGGAGGAGCACAGAGCGGCGTCCCGGCAGATGTGACGGCGTGAAGCCCCGACTTGGGTGTGAAGTCACCAACGTGTGGACAGCGGAGTATTATGCGTGGCCGCTCTCACCCTGTGCCCTCCGTCTCCCTCACCCCTCCCACCCATCCATTATCATCGAAGGACACAAAATCCTTGAATCCGCCGCCCAGAAATTCCCGCCGAGCCGACGGCCTTCAGCAAAAGTGAAGAATTTGCACAAAGCGCGTCGGGGAGATTTATTCCCGGCTCTTATCTTTAATGTAGAGATAACGGACGACATGCCACGGGGCTGTGAGAATCGTGCCACGGGGCTGTGAGAATCGTGCCACGGGGCTGTGAGAATCGTGCCACGGGGCTGTGAGAATCGTGCCACGGGGCTGTGAGAATCGTGTGCCCAGCCCTGCTCACAGCATACATAAATCTGGGAGCCCGGTAACCGGGTGAACGCTCCGCAGGGTCCGCGACGTGTTCATATCGTCGTCCGTTTCACGTTATTATTGTTATAAGTTCACGTTTTACCCTCCCCCATGGTAATAGGGCCACGGAATCCACTGGCTGTATGGATAAAATGTAACTTCTGTGGCGAGAGACAAGAAATGATGTCATATCCTGAAGAACGACCTCAGAAGGATGCGTGGGGGGGGTAACACTCTATAGTGTAGGTGGGCTGGTTAGATGCAAGATCACCAACCTCCCCAAATGACCAATGAGCATCGGGGGTCACCGGGTGGCCCCATTGCCCAATACGACGATCTGCCCTCGGAAATGCAGTGAAGGGGCCGCCGTCCCCTAGGCCAAAATACTCCCCTGTATGGGTCCCCTAAGGCCACGCTGGTTGTACCCCCGGGCAGCTTGATGCACGTGGGGCAGGGAGCACCGGCGTGGGGGATGGGAACTCCAGAGCCATTAACATGATATCAAAAGCTTTTCCCATTATTATCTGCTGATGGCGTTACTGATTTAATGCGGGCGCCGTAAGCTTTATATCTCCCCCTCCAGGGCCCCTGACGGCTAGAATAATATTTTGCCCCAATGCGAGGCAGGGTGTATCCGTGTCACCCCCCCCCCCTCAAGGTCATGTGATCATCGGTAACGCATATGACCTCAAACGCCATCTTCATCTGATAACAGCCCCAGATCAACAAAACTGGCCCCTGATATCTGTTTGGGGCCCCCGGGGGAGGGGGGGGGTTAAAATCTTTGTATGTTTTTTTTCCCTCTATTCTCTTTAAAACACCAGAAGAGTATTTTAGAATTCCTCGTATCAGATTAATAATAAATTCCCGTAAATATTTGCTTGTTATTATCTCAGGTAAGGTGAATGCAGTTTGCGGTTTATATGTCGGAGGCTTATTGTTAAGAGCAGCCGTGGCGGGGTCCGCGCAGGAACGAGCTGCCGGAAGGAAAGAAAGCTGCAGGAGCGGTGAGAGGTAAGCATGTGTGTGAGTATGTGAGTATGTGAGTATGTGAGTATGTGAGTATGTGAGTAAGTACCGGTATGTGTAGGTGTGTGTGTGAGCATGAATGTGTAAGTTGGGTGAGATGGAGTGCGTGTTAGAATGAATGTGTATGTGTATTTGAGTATGAGTGAGTGTGTGTGATTTGTGTAAGTTTACATATGTGTGCCAGAGTGTATGTTAGAAGAGGGGGGCAAGGGGCAAAGAAGGCACAGACCAGTTGTTTGGGGGCAATGACAAGCTGGGAGTAAAGATGGCACAAACAGGCTGTTTGGGGCTTAGGATGGCTTTGATAAGCTACTTGGGGCTAAAGGCACTCACAAGCTGTTTAGGGTGAGGTGGCATTGTGGGACATGTTGCTCGGTGAAGTTGGGGGCCCCCGGGGCAATCCACGAAAATCCACCAATGGGGCGCTGGAAGCAAACCCCGGAACAAGACTTCTCCGAAAAAATACAGGAAAAAATATTTTTGGAAATATATTTTTATGTGATTTTGGGATTAAAGCCGTTTGGGGGGGAGATCCGCTTCCTGTTTTTTCAGCTGCCGCGTCACGTCTCCTCCTTATCTCCCGACACAAGGACAGCAGAACCCCCCCCCCCCCCACGGCCGCTACTTGCTGCAAAAACATCACATTCCGGCAAATGAAACGTCTCGGGGCGCAATCACAATTCTGCTGCCCGTCATAAAAGTGAACTGAACCGGCCCCCTGTATAATGTATAGATAAATCAGTGACCGGCCCCTGTATAATGTATAGATAAATCAGTGACCGGCCCCTGTATAATGTATAGATAAATCAGTGACCGGCCCCTGTATAATGTATGGATAAATCAGTGACCGGCCCCTGTATAATGTATAGATAAATCAGTGACCGGCCCCTGTATAATGTATAGGTAAATCAGTGACCGGCCCCCGGTATAATGTATAGATAAATCAGTGACCGGCCCCTGTATAATGTATAGGTAAATCAGTGACCGGCCCCCGGTATAATGTATAGATAAATCAGTGACCCGGCCCCTGTATAATGTATAGATAAATCAGCGAGCCGGCCCCTGTATAATGTATAGGTAAATCAGTGACCGGCCCCCTGTATAATGTATAATTGTAGTTGATTATAACCGCAGCGTTGTTACCGGATGTCCCTCTTTAGTAAAAATCACCACGCCGGTTCCACTGGTTTTCATTTTTTATTGAATAATTTAGCAGATATTTGGATTTTCCCCCAGAATTAAATATAATAATAATAAGAAGTCTTTGAGGCTCTCGGTGCCGGACGTATGATTATGTGAGGTATGAGCGGCGCGGTGACCCCGAAGCCATCGGGAAATTATGATCCAAATTCATTTTTGGGGTAAATTATTTAGGAATTGGTGACAAAAGGAATCGCTCTTCCATGGTCTGTACGTGTTTGGAGGAGGAGAGGGGGGTTCCCCGGTCCCCCAAATCGCTGTCTCTAAAGCTTAGAGAACTGGATGAGGTTTCGGTTGATTTCAGAGACGTTTCGACAGCCTGGAAATAAATAAATAAATTAAAGCTAAAAATCATCAAAATGAGCTGAGAAATTATGCAAAATCTAAAAAGTAATTTCAGTGCAAAGTTTCAAAAAAGTAAATTTATCACCATAGCAACCAAGAGGATGTTCCTACAGACTGGACGATCCCAGCAGCTGCTATGGCAATAAGTCTGCTTTTCAAACTTCGCATCACTTTTTATATTTAACCCCTTCTGTTTGTAAAGCGCGGGTGAAACACGAATTTGGGAGACAGCAAAGTCACCGTAGGGACCTCGTGTAAAAGCAACATGGCTGCTCCCAGAAACCTCCATATTTTAATATTTATTTAATATGCCCCCAACTGGATCTGAAACGGGCCCCGGCAGGGATACCCCCTGACCAAAATAATGACACATTTATTAAACGGAATTAAATAAGTGAATGACTGACACATTTCATAGTTTTTGGTGGTACTGTCCCTTTAAATCCCCCAAATCCAGTCTTTGTACCTGAGAGTGCCATGGAGAGGCGGAATTCATCTGTCAGGATCTGGAGAACGCCTCTCACCCCCTCCTCGCCCTAAACATGCAGGACACAAGGGGTTAACCATTTAGAATGATTGATCATATTATATATATATATTTTATATATTATCATTACATAGCGTCCCAGAAGTGTAGCTTTGTGTAGGGTAGAAAAAAGTGTTTATGGACGATATGATGTCCTACAAAAACATACGGGACCAATACCAGCCGGACAGTATATGATATATAATACGAGGAATATACAGGGATATAACGGGTTATAAGGACGGGATTAGTTATACGGCCGGAGAGTATATAATATATAATATGAGGAATATACAGGGATATAACGGGTTATAAGGACGGGATTAGTTATATGGGGGGAGAGTATATAATATATAATATGAGGAATATACAGGGATATAACGGGTTATAAGGACGGGATTAGTTATATGGGGGGAGAGTATATAATATATAATATGAGGAATATACAGGGATATAACGGGTTATAAGGACGGGATTAGTTATACGGCCGGAGAGTATATAATATATAATTTGAGGAATATACAGGATATAACGGGTTATAAGGACGGGATTAGTTATACGGGCCGGAGAGTATATAATATGAGGAATATACAGGATATAACGGGTTATAAGGACGGGATTAGTTATACGGCCGGAGAGTATATAATATATAATATGAGGAATATACAGGATATAACGGGTTATAAGGACGGGATTAGTTATACGGGGGAGAGTATATAATATATAATATGAGGAATATACAGGATATAACGGGTTATAGGGCAGGATTAGTTATACGGCCGGAGAGTATATAATATATAATATGAGGAATATACAGGATATAACGGGTTATAAGGACGGGATTAGTTATATGGGCCGGAGAGTATATAATATATAATATGAGGAATATACAGGGATATAACGGGTTATAAGGACGGGATTAGTTATACGGGGGGAGAGTATATAATATATAATATGAGGAATATACAGGGATATAACGGGTTATAAGGATGGGATTAGTTATACGGCAGGAGAGTATATAATATATAATATGAGGAATATACAGGATATAACGGGTTATAAGGACGGGATTAGTTATACGGCCGGAGAGTATATAATATATAATATGAGGAATATACAGGGATATAACGGGTTATAAGGACGGGATTAGTTATACGGCAGGAGAGTATATAATATATAATATGAGGAATATACAGGATATATAACGGGTTATAAGGACGGGATTAGTTATACGGGGGAGAGTATATAATATATAATATGAGGAATATACAGGGATATAACGGGTTATAAGGATGGGATTAGTTATACGGCCGGAGAGTATATAATATATAATATGAGGAATATACAGGATATAACGGGTTATAAGGACGGGATTAGTTAGAAGTTGCTGATTTAGTGAGAAATCAGAGACCATTTTAGGAAAGGATTTTCCCCCATCTTTGAGGCACAATCCGAAATCGCTTCAATGTGGGGGGGGGGGGGTTTGCTTCTTCAGACCAACAGTGAGGAGTAACACGGATGGACTTTGTTGCTATGTCAGGTTCTGTGTCACACCTTGTATGTGAGACCCCTGTGTCACACCTTGTATGTGAGACCCCACACAATAGGTCGTCCAATGAACACACACTTCGCTCCGAGCGCCAGGGCCTTCAGCACATCGCTTCCTGTCCTTATCCCTCCGTCGATGTAGACCTCGATCCGGCCCTGCACCGCATCCACGATCTCCGACAGGGCATCGATCTGTGAGGGTGGAAGAGCAGTTACTTCCAGACAGTCATAGGTTAAAAAACCCATCAACCAGCAATGGTTTTCAGGATCTCCTCATGCAAACATGGGAAGGCTGATCACTGGCTCGGCCATCTTCACGTAACCTTTGACTGAAAACCTCCCCGTCTTTGGGTTCCGATGTCAGACTCTGAAAATATTGTGTATGAAAAGAGAGACTACAAAGAGAAATGTGACGAGACAACGAGAGACGGCCAAAAATTACACAAACCTTCTAAACGGCGCGACGAGAAGCCACGTCTCCAAACTCTAAAAATGGGAAAATCATCCCATTTATCAGTTTACTTGCCGAGGACAATATATCTGTCAGAAAAACTCTGTCAAAAGCTCATTTTGATTAACCAATCGTGGTGCAGATTATTTTAATATAGAATTTTTTTTTTGATATCTCAAAATTTCTCTCCCCAACAAAAACGCGCCTCACGCGAAGTGTAAGAGGAACACACACTTCCCATACGGTGTAATGGAGAATGCCACAAATAAATGGAATCAGCCAATCAGGACGGGTTCTTAATTACCTGCAAAGAAGAGACCTCTGAGGACTTGAAAGCTGACGTGACTCTACTCTTACTCTTATTCACGAAAGTTCCTTGTTATGACGTTAATAGGACAAACGTACCGTGGCAAGCTCCCCGTCCAGCTGCCGGCCGCCATGGTTGGACACAATGATTCCTTGCACGCCATGCTCCACTGCCAGCTCCGCATCTTCTTTGGTCAGGATTCCCTTGATGATGATAGGCAGACGGGTTAGGCTCCTTAGCCAGTAGATGTCCTTCCAGCTGATGGACGGGTCCAAGGTGTTGGCTGGGACACCATAATTATCCGGACCGCAGTTTTCCTACAGAGGATCAGAGGAGCCGTCAGAGAGTCGGCTGAGCAACGGGACAGAAACCACCGCGTAATGTGTGACAGAAACCACCGCGTAATGTGCGACAGAAACCACCGCGTAATGTGTGACAGAAACCACCGCGTAATGTGTGACAGAAACCACCGCATAATGTGTGACAGAAACCACCGCGTAATGTGTGACAGAAACCACCGCGTAATGTGTGACAGAAACCACCGCGTAATGTGCGACAGAAACCACCGCGTAATGTGCGACAGAAACCACCGCATAATGTGCGACAGAAACCACCGCATAATGTGGCTGAATAATCAAATCATTTGTTTTTTTCCCCCCACAAGCCAAAAACCTCTATTTTTCTTGAGAGCGTTTCCTCCACCAATAGAAAGCCGGTGCTAATGTACATATTATCCCTCATTCTCCGATCTCGTGTCCGGCATTCTAGTGGCTGCCAGTACTACTACTTTTAATAAAGAATTGAATAAAAAAGGTGAATTTACCTCAAACACACCCTCAAAGTTCTTGACCTTGAGATGCGGCGGGAGCCGAAACTTGTTGCGGATGTCGCTTCTCCTCTTGCCCGTGTAAGGAACGTCCACGGTGAGGACGAGAGCCTTGAAGCCCAAAGCTTCCACCCGGTGCACCAGCTGCTCCGACAGCTTGCGGTCTCGGTACACGTAGAGCTGGAACCACCGGAAGCCGTCGGGAGCGGCTGCCACGATCTCCTCCACTGAGCACGTGGAATAAGTACTGGCCACGTAGCACAGATTCAGCGACTCCGCCGCTAAGAGGCACAAAAATCCTAAATGATCCTCTAAGAGCCACTAATGATGACTGATCACATGAATAGACTAATGCATGATTTACTAGGCTAACCCCTGACTCTAACACGCTAACACACACAAACATACACACATGCCAACACCTAAAAAACACTCTAACACCATACACAAACATATACACATGCAGACACCTAACACACACTCTAACACCATACTGTAACACACACTCACACACTCATTCTTACACCGTCTAGTCTGCCCGCTTCATCTGCTGTAAAGACAAACTTTAAACAGTCATATGTCTATCCCATGCATGTTTAATACCCTCACTGTATTACCCCCTGGCTGAGGGTTATTACCCCTGGGGGGGTACGTACCTCTGGCGGTGCTCATCTCTCCGTCCGGCCATGCCAAGCAGTGGAACGCAGTGGGGGCGATGCCGATGGGGCAGCTGATCTCCGTCCCCAGGACCGTTGTCCGAGTGTCTGTCACGGACACATCGCGGAGCATCCGGGGTCTCAGACGGATACTGAAGGAAGAGACGGAAGCTTGACTGACGCTACGGCTCCTAAAACATTTACCCCAAACGCCCCAATATTACAAACAGACAGAGGGGCACTTTTGTTTTAGGGGGCATGGCTGGGGCGGGGCTATTTGTGTAAATGGGCGGGGCATTTAAAAGAAGAATAATAGGGTTTATTTACCCCGTTTAATTTATAAAGCCGTTTCTATACACATTATCGGGCTTTTAGGGCTGTAGAACCCTGCAATACCCTCATACCCAGCAAACATTCTGGGAGAGAGGGGCATCGGGGGAGGAGAGTCACGTGGACACTTTACCGTTTGAAAGCCAACAGGTTATCGTCCCGCGTGCAGCAATCGTCCGCTCCGGCAGCGTAATATTCCCACGTGGCTTTGGGTAAGTGGTCTTTTGCGTAGGCTTCATAGTCTGACAGGCAAATGAGGGACATCTCGGCGTCCCCCCGCCCCGACCTGCGGAGAACGCACAGCAACGTCACACCGAGTACTCAGCGCTGCGCACGCGTTAACACTCTGGGCAACTGAACTCAATGGGGAGGAATAATCATGCAGATCATGAGAACAGGAAGTTAAGACCCTCCTCTGCACCCCAGAGTAGACCCCTTGGGATGGAGATCTAATCACCATGGCGTTTGCAGAGACAGTAACAATGTAACTCCGCCGCTAGGCCACGTTAATCCATCACTGTCCTTCAGCCAATCGCATTCAAGACAATTCGCTCTCTGTCACCCCCTGGGGGTAGCTCAGGTTTTAATCCCCTGATACCGGACACAAGCAACCTATCCATCCTCATAACGCTGGCTTACAAAACCGGAGGAAATCCACCCTCTGGAAGATCACTCCTATCACTCCATTCCTCCCTGTCCTCCCCAACCCTCCTCTCCCTCCCTGTCCCCTCCAAACTTTCTCGCCCTCCCTGCGCTCTCAGCACCAAAACACACATTTACAGTTCTCTTTTCATTTTTCATTTTCAGAGTTTTTCTGTTGTTCCGCTTGTTGTGTTTATTTCTGTTTCATTTTCCCCCCTTGTGGTTTTGAACATTCTTAAAAAATATATATAAAAAAAATTCTCAATGAGAAGAAAATTAAAGCGAATCTCCCAGCATTTTTTATTCCTAATAGATTAAATCTAATTTAGTTTTTTTTTTTTTTACCCCAGTTTGTAGTTTTTGCCCCATAATATAAAGTTTTCAGGCAACTGCATATCAGCCGTTTGTATGATTCTCGCTCTGTTATCTGATCCCCGATCTACTAAACCCCCGACTCCTTATCATACTGCCTGTGGGGAACAACAGAATGGCTCAGTCTTAATCACACTGTCAGACTCTGACTAATGAAAGCCTATGGAGGAACGGACTTCATTAGCATCGCCATAAAGCATCAGCTCAGTGTGGTGTTTGATTCTGATTGACAGATAAGAAGCCCCCACTGTAGACATTTTATTTGATGAATTGGGACGGGGTAGAGGCTGGGATCGCGACTTCTCCCTTGAAATCACACAGACCGTTATACAAATATCTCAATGGCCCAAAAAGTAATTTGCATATAGGGCCACATAGTGATATCCCAAAGAGGGAGGGGCCAATAAAATGTGAAACCATTTTATCCCCCCAGTCTAGTCCTCCCCTTATTTTTTTCATGTTTCTCAAATTCCTTAAATGTATAAAAAAAAAAAACAGATAAACAAACAGATGGAACGTGACACTAAAGTTCTGGTATCATCCTGAAGAAGACCTTGGAGTTGCCCCGAGGACCGCAGTACTAATCGCCCGACTATCGGAGACAGCAGGAAAAAGTCCCAGAGGGTAAAAGGGGTATCAGGGTCCAGAAAATGTTCACCGGATTCTGGATTACAGGCCACCGGTGGGACATCTGGAATCCCGCCGCCCGACGCTGGCCCTACGACGCCCGAAATCCAGAGCGCCAGCCGGCTTTGTGGAGGACATTTCCGGAAACGCCTCTAGGTTGTTGCGGATATTAATGAGAGAAAATAGACAAAAAACCCAATATTCTATCATGAAATCCCTGCGCTTCTAATTATTATACAACGGCACCGACAATACAACGAGATGCCCCATAATATATCTGCGATGGAGAGAAGTATTCAGATATATCCGTATTATAAGAACGTATATAGATTATTGGATTTTTAATAGATGCAAATAATGTCAAACTTCAGAATACGGAGATTATTAGATAAAGTAATTATGAGAATGAAAATTAATTCTTTTTCCGCCCCGGCTTTGTCTAAACCTTTAAAGACTTTGCTTATTACCATAATCTCCTCCTATTGATGAAAGTCGTCCAATCAGAATTCTGGATGTTACTCATTATAATTAGACATTTCCCAGCGTATTTGCAGTTTTGTTTCCGTTATTCGCGGCCGGACTGATTTTAGGGAAACGTCTGCCGTTTATCCGCGATCCGATTGTTTATCTCTAGAAGCGAATATCTCCTCGGTTATAAAGCGTTTTGGGGGCTCGCGGGGAAGCCTCCTGCGGAATTCACGTTTATAGAGATAAATAGCTTCTGCTCCCCAAAATTTATCATATTATTAATACAAATTATTTCTTTAATTACAAAGACTCGCTGAAGCAGCTATTTTCATCAATATAGAGAGAAAAACAAATCCTTTATATGACTTAAAGCAAACAAGACGACTCCAACTCCATCTTGCGTCCGTTTCTTTGGCTCAGACTCCATCTTGCGTCCGTTTCTTTGGCTCAGACTCCATCTTGCGTCCGTTTCTTTGGCTCAGACTCCATTTTGCGTCCGTTTCTTTGCCTCCGACTCCATCTTGCGTCCGTTTCTTTGCCTCCGACTCCATTTTGCGTCCGTTTCTTTGCCTCCGACTCCATCTTGCGTCCATTTCTTTGGCTCAGACTCCATTTTGTGTCCGTTTCTTTGCCTCAGACTCCATTTTGCGTCCGTTTCTTTGGCTCTGACTCCATTTTGTGTTTGTGTAATACACCAACATATACTACACTTGCGTTCCAGCAAAAAATATCTGACAAGGTGCCCAAGATATTTGCCTCCGACAACCTGATTCGCTTTGCCCAGCAATGTTTGCGTGGATAACAGGGGCTCTCTTGGCTCCTGATTTGTCCCCAAACTTGCAGAAAGCCCCAGACACGAAAAGTTCTCGTGTATCCCAGAAAATCAGGACACCGACCAGAGCAGCCAGTGAGACATAAAACACCGATGTCAGGACTGGTAAGATAGAATCGTGACTTTCATCAACTAAGCTCAGAAGTGTATTCTGTGACCCCAGAGTAGCCAAGATCCTGGGGGTATGAGACCACCCTCACTGGAGAGCTGGTGGCCCTCATGCCCCAGACTCTGCCCCCATGATACCCAGTCCTGTAACACATACCTATAGAATGCAGTCACAGTGAGCAGGACTCCGCCTCCTGGAAAGGCAGAGGATTCTGGGGGTTGTAGTTCCACAGTCCAGCAATCATATAAGGCAGAGATTTAACAGGACTACAACTCCCAGAATGCCTACACTGTGAAAGGTCATGTGACAGCACCAGCCAACCAGCATATATCACAGAATATACAGCGTCACCATACTGTTTACTAGGAGCTCCTGTGCTAGGTTGGGGTGACCGTCCGGGGGAAGAAACTGAATTTTAATGATTTGAGAGAAGATCGGCCCCCGTCTAGTCACCATTTCTCCTGCTGTAAAGACTCAAACCGTTAATCAGTCATTGGTCTTGTCTTAGATTCAGGAGCCGTATGTCTATCCCATGCATGTTTAATCCACTCACTGTATTACCCTCTACCGCTTCTGCTGGGAGGCTGTTCCACTTATCTAGATTCAGGAGCCATATGCTTATCCCATGTTTACACTCCAGTCATTATAGACACTTTCATTCACGTGATAGTTGAGAGGCCTTTACGTTCACCTTTAGCTCGGTGCAGCGAGGTGAAATGTTCCGTGTAGGACTGAGAGGTTTGCCGTGACGTGGCAGGGAGCTTCCACTTTAAACGGCCATTGGAGCAAAACTAAAAACCTCTATTTCTATAAATAAGCGCAGGGATTTGGGAAAGTGCGCAGGTAACTCATTTTTTGGTCTTTATTCTAAAACTCTAACACCACACACTAACATACACTCACTCATTCTAACACCACATACTAACATACACTCACTCATTCTAACACCACATACTAACATACACTCACTCATTCTAACACCACACGCTAACATACACTCACCCATTCTAACACCACATACTAACATACACTCACCCATTCTAACACCACACGCTAACATACACTCCTCCACTTGCTCTAACACCACACGCTAACATACACTCACTCATCCTAACGCCACACGCTAACATAAACTCGCTCATCCTAACACCACACACTAACATACACTCACCCACTCGCTCTTAACACCACACGCTAAGAAACACTCTCTCTAACATACAATCACCCACAGACTGACTCACCTGCTGCTCTCTTTCTCTCCGTCCTGCATACTACCATCATGCTAACATTACACGTTTAGAAGAGAAGCGGACAGCTGAGCCCACCTGGCCCCAACAGCCCACCCGGTAAATCCATAGCCCGGAATATCGGGGAGCTACAGAGCGCGTCCCGACACCTAATATCCCCGTGGCCGCTCCTGAGAGATAACTAGACCCCCGCAGTCTGGGAGCAGCCCGTTTGTTGCAGTGAGGGCAGTAAACATTGTGCTTCACACACAGCCCTCCTCTCAGTGACACCGATCTGAACTCCCGCAGCGGCTTGGCTGAGAGCGCTAGGCCGGAAGCTGGGACCCTGTTTGAAAGGTGGGCCGGGAAATGTTATGGACGGGTCGGCATCTCATTAGGCCAATGATTTAATGGTGACCCCGCCACAAATACACAGCCCCCGTTACACAGTAGGCTCTATGTCCCAGAGAACAGTTATGGTGTTGTCACCATGGAAACCAGTGCTATGTTCCTGGCCCAGCATTTTGCACCGGAATCGCTCTTTATGAATAAGGACTTCGAGCCAAATGCAGCCGGCCGACCCCAACTGTCCGAGAACGCGGACCCCTCACGGCAAATTAGGGAATTTATGAGTTTTTAGGATTTCTTTCGCTTTCTGGGTGCGCTCCGTAGTGAACGGTTCACCGGGACGCGGCGGCTGTTGGCTGATCCCGTCGCCTGTGACGCTGTCAGCGTTTTGCAGCGTTTGCAGCATGGAGGCCTCTCGGCAGACATGTCCCCGGCAGCTCATGCTGTAGCCTGCATCGCGTTACCCCATCGGCAGCGACCGCCGGCATCACTCACCTGCCTATGGGCTCCGGATCCAATGCCAGGCGCGAGAGAGAGGGGCACCTGCACCCCTCCGAGTCCAAAGTACACGGCGGAAAAACCCTCACCCGGCCAATCGGGGCCCTTCGACAACGCATGAACAAACAAGGCCGTGGCGGATTAACCCCGCGGTGACCTCTGGCATTGTGTAAGGGAGAGGGCAGAGAAAGGAGTGCTGGGAGTTAACCCTCGGCCTACTGGATGGAACTCAAACAGTAAAATATATAATGGAAATAGACAATCATTTGTTTTGCCCGACGGTTTCCTTCTTTGACCTCTCTACGAGGTAGGACTAGGCGGCCCACCTATGACATCATAGCGCCGGGCCCCACTGTCCCTGCATTCAGGGGGCCCGTGGCCGGCTGAGCGTTTTCTGTATCTCCGCTTTAACATCTTCTTCCGTCATTAAAATGTAAATTCTCAATAACGAGCCTCGTTGGACCCCGATAAAAAAGTTTATTTATTCCATAATAACGGCGATATATGCTGACCGTGCGGGGCCTGACATCTTAGAACCCGGGGGGGTCGCTCTGGATATATATACAGGATCCCGAGACCCTGAAGAACCCGGCCCTCCGGAGCCAGACGCCTATAAATCTGGATTTGTCCCCAAGAACCTTGACATATACCCCGAGACCTTGAAATTTGTTGGGGGTCCTCAGGCGCCTGACAACCTGCCGATGGAGTCTGAACCCCCCTTTTATATGAGAGACCGGCTTCTCTGTCGGACAGATGGCGGCTGCATGCGCGGTGATGGAGACGGCCGGGGTGTGTAACAGAGTCTCGGAAAAAGCCGACCTTCGCATCTGCGACACGCTCTGGTCCCGTGTACTAAATTATTAACCCATAGAGGGGAAATGTGCCCCGGGGGCTAAATGGAAGAATGAATCCTGAGAGGTTAATGCGCCCCGATCCCCCGTTCACACCTGGAGCCACACAAAACCACCAGAAATGTACTTTAATGGCGCTTCCATAGTGAAAATGCGCGCATGTGCAGGGGGCACTCGTGCTTCGCCAGGTACTGGTTCATCTGCCCCCCAAGAGGGGCTTATGATAGAGAAGGAGATGTAACTTTATGTGTTGGCTGGGCGGGGGAGGGACTCTGATGGGGCAGGAAAGGGGTATTATAGGCGGGGGGGGTCAGGAATTTTGCTTATTATTTATCTGCATTTACTGTACCTGTCCCTTATTATACACAAACTGCAAAGCGCTGAGTACATCGGCGTTCAGACAGAAGTTTTTTGTTGTTTTTGGAAGCCGGAGGTGCCGTGCGTCCGCGCATAAGAGCAGCAGAAGCCTGAAACTTTTTCAAGTCTTCGTCTGACATTCCTTGTGGGGAGGCGTCAGACGCAATTCCTCCCCTCCCCGGCCATAAGACCTGCAGGAGGGCCGGATCTTCTGGTCCTGCTCCGAAGAGGAGGACCACTGTACGAAAGAGGTAGGGAGCCACAAGGCATCGCATTGCCTCTACCCACCAGGACAAAAAAAGTCCAGATCGACCGCTGGGGTGCAGCGCTCAAACGAAAAGTCCGTGATCCAAAATCAGATCCTCGCCGTGTTAAAAAAAAACGTGAAGTGGAGGCCAATTAATTGGCACATCGTGCGCATAGTGCAAATCGTGAAAATAAATAAATAAAGCGACACACGTGTTCCGGGTAACGTGATAGGCAGCGGTATTACCGGCAGCAACCACTAGATGGCACTCTGGTTTTATTCTTCTATAGGGGTAACCTTACAAGAGTTATGGTGGGTAAAGGTGATGGAAAACCCCTCCATCTGAGGGAACAACAGGCCTTCTGTAGATGAGGGTTTAATAATATTTCTACTACCCCCTTTATTTTAATGGAAGGGTTTCCATCACCTTTACCCCCCATAACTTATGTAATGGAATTTCTTGGCTACCCCAAGCCTCGAGTATTAAGCCGGTATCACAACCTCAAGCTGACGAGTCCTATTAAGGAGGAAACAGCCTGGCTTTATCGATTTCACAAAATCCACCCAGTGCAAGGGGGACCTCTGAGCCCTGGGGGGGGGGAAGAGTGGTGGTCCGGCTACTCCACCTCTTTTGTCTAAAGTCTGTCCTGTACAGTGGGAATTACTTTCAAGGGATCCGTGTATAAAGCGGATATGGAGGTAAAAGGTGATCATTGTTGACCTTATTTGCATGCGCCTACCCAGAATCCCTTGTGGTTGTGGCAGCACCATGAGATTTCTGAGGGAAAAACAAGCCTTCTGGTGCCCCGGCCGGCTCCCGTCTAGTCGCCCATTTATCCCGCTGTAATCAGTCGTTCGTCTTTTGTTGCCTCATTTTCTCCCAGATAACCCCTTCTCCTCTGTGATTTGTGCAGCGCTGCGGAATATGATGGCGCTATATAACTCAGCAAATAATAAATCACTCGATAGATCGTTAGCCTGATTTCCTCGCTTTCAAAAAATTGCGCGAGCCCATCGCTGAGTCCGATCGCGAAGCCAAACCGGCGAATGAAATGTCGGATCAGCCGTGGAATTCCGCAGACTCCGCCCTGCAGAGGGATGCCGTTTAGTCGTCGGGCGCCTGGACGCGTTTCCAGCTGATCTTGGTGAGAGACGCGGCCGAGTGATGACTGACGGCTGCGCAGGTGGGACACGCGTGGGATCCCTCTGTGGACAGACCAGGGAATGTGTATAATGTATATTATAATGATTGTTTTATATAACACCATCAAATTCCATAGCGCTGTACAATACGCAAATAAGAAGCATGAGAAATCCCTCCGCCCAAAGGCGACAATACCACAAAATATACACATCACGGGGACTGGATGATGTCACACCACTGACCACATATTTTGGGGCGGAGCCATCTATGTGATGTCACACACCCTAATATGTCCCAGAAGGTTAATATGTCAGAGCTCTGTGACTATAACTATGTATTATACACAGGCCGGCCCGCTGATTTATCTATACATTATACAGGGGCCGGTCACTGATTTATCTATACATTATATAGGGGCCGGCTCACTGATTTATCTATACATTATACAGGGGCCGGTCACTGATTTAACTATACATTATACAGGGGGCCGGGTCACTGATTTATCTATACATTATACAGGGGCTGGTCACTGATTTATCTATACATTATACAGGGGGCCGGTCACTGATTTATCTATACATTATACAGGGGGCCGGCTCGCTGATTTATCTATACATTATACAGGGGCCGGTCACTGATTTAACTATACATTATACCGGGGGCCGGGTCACTGATTTATCTATACATTATACAGGGGCTGGTCACTGATTTATCTATACATTATACAGGGGGCCGGTCACTGATTTATCTATACATTATACAGGGGGCCGGCTCGCTGATTTATCTATACATTATACAGGGGCCGGTCACTGATTTAACTATACATTATACCGGGGGCCGGGTCACTGATTTATCTATACATTATACAGGGGCTGGTCACTGATTTATCTATACATTATACAGGGGGGCGGTCACTGATTTATCTATAGATTATACAGGGGGCCGGTCACTGATTTAACTATACATTATACAGGGGGCCGGTCACTGATTTATCTATACATTATACAGGGGGCCGGTCACTGATTTATCTATACATCATACAGGGGCCGGTCACTGATTTATCTATACATTATACAGGGGCCGGCAGTTGATTTAGTTAGTAAAGACTCGGTGACATTAAATTAGGTTCTGTACAGCAGTTAAAGTCCCCCCCCCCTATTCTGTAGAAATCTTGGTAGCGGCAGAGTTTGCCCCCCAGGGGGGCCGGACGCGGAGACCGGGGCATTGGGGGACACAGTGTGGGGGTTGTTTTGGGGCCCGGGGTGGAAGAATTCTGGCAGCTTTGCTTCCTGCGGCGCCATTTGAAGACTAATTGGAGTGCGGCGTTTGATGCCCCTCCATGGATCCAACAGGGGAGGAAATTGGAACCATACGGGGCAGAGGAAGAAAGGGGCGAGACGGACAGCAGGAAGCAATGGCCGAACACGGGGAGACACTGGGGAGGAAAAACTTCACAGATCAGCAAAGATGAAAAGTATTCACTGTACAACATCAGAGGCGCCCGGACCGTCTCGCAGGACACATTACACGCAGCTCCTTGGAAGAGCCTTAATGAGACCCGAGTCCTTTCCTGCTTATGCCCCCCGTGGGGTATGTGGACCCTCAGTGTCGCACCATTAAAGCCTTGATGTGTAAATGAAGTCAGAGTCGGATTATTCGGCCAACTTACAAAAACATCTTCAGCCTTTTCTTCAGTCTCTTCCATCTGAAGAAGAGACCTCCGAGATCCCGAAAGCTGATGAGAAACATAGAAAGTGACGGCAGATAAGAACCAGTCGGCCCATCCAGTCTGCCCGACCTCTGAGTTCTTTCCTTTAGTACCGGCCCTTATCCTGTATCTAGCTTGGCCTTATGACTGTCCCATGCTTGCTTAAATGTCTTTACTGTATTAACATCTACCACTTCTGCTGAAAGGCTATTCCATGCGTACACTACCCTTTCCGTAAAGATGATGAGAGTTTTGTGCGCTTGCCACATGCATCAAAGTAAACTGCCCACCGGCCCCTGGACTTCTTTGCCTTTGATATACTCGATGCTTGTCATATATACCCCCCCGGGGGGGCACCTTATTAACGCCTGAAGCCAATGGGATCCCGAAGCCAGGTTAACCCTTCGAATCCGGCCGAGCTCCATCTGGTGATGACGTGATGAAGAGGGGGGCATTTCGCAAATTAACAACTTCTCTGACAAGTCCAAAGGGCTAACAATCCATCAAACCCCCGTGTATCCCCCGACAGGCCCTTTAATCTGTACAGGCGCTGACATGCCCCCGGCGCCCAGCGAGCGTGCGCGACTGGGATCAGAAACTGAAAGATCACCCCGGCTGGGGGGCAGAGGGAGAAAGGGCCCCCGAACTGTAAGATATTTAATTTAAAACTGGAGGGTCAGAGCCTTAGATGTGGAGTAAGGAGGTTTTACTTTACTCAGAGGGTGGTGGGTAAGTTGAACTGCCTCCCAGCAGAAGTGGTAGAGGGTAATACAGCGAGGGTATTAAACATGCATGGGATAGACATACGGCTCCTGAATCTAAAACGTGGAACCTGTATAAAAAAATTTTGGTGCAAAGTTTAAAAAACTATTGATGGTCTCATCACCATAGCAACCAAAATGTTTTTGCTGAAATATTATTTCAGTTATTGAGTTATATATCGCCGTCATATTCCGCAGTGCTGTACGATGGAGTAAAAAGGACGCATCACATAATTTGCACAGAGACAAAACGTAAGGAGGGCCGGAATATCAAATGATATTAATGTAAAGCATTAAATAATTATCCTCTCTAACACCTCGGAGCCTAAAAAGGATCTCAAAGTCACCGAATCGCAACTAAAACCGTTTACTAAAGAAAGACCCAGCTGCGCAAACGCTTTACCCCCAAAAAGAAGCGCTGCTCCTTGTGAGCGTTCTGCTGTTTTAGGGGTCACCGTCTGTTCCGCGGCGCCCCCTGGGGTCTCACTGAGGTCAGCGCACTAAGCTGCGTGTGTGAAGAGGGAGCCCTCTGCTGGTCGCTGCATTTAACTGCAACAGTTTAACATCTACAGGATAGAAACATAGGGGGTGATTTATGACATCATCGATTTCTCACATAACACGTTATGACAATAAAATATAACTGAATGAGCAGGTTAGTGACGGCGCGGCAACCGGCTGAGCTTTTGTGCAGTCTAGCTAAAAGAATTCGAAGAAACAGAATTTTTTTGAAGCCAAGTCTCACTCTCGGTATCAAAACTCAGAACCAAATGTATAAAAGCCATGTAGCCGCAGAACCCGCCGGCGGATCGGCCCCATCCAGTCGCCCGTTTCTCCTGCTCTAAAGACTCGGGGCTCTCTTGGTCAATTTATTTTGTTCCCAAAGTAAAACATTTTAAAGTTATAAATCCAGCCAAATCAGCAGCTGGACCCTCGTCCTCCCGACCGTCCGATCTCATGCGCCGGGGAGCGGTTTTCATTGGTCGCCGCGATGCTTTGTAACAGGTGGTTTACGGATGGAGTCCCCGTCAGAGTTTTTTTTTTTATTATTCGCTCCACAGATGGAACGAGAAGAAACTAGAAAACAAAATCAGATTTTAGTTCTAAGGACATTGGACCCTCTCCAAGAACGGCAGCGTCGCCCCCAACGTCATGATAACGGTGGAAACGTTTGCTTCATGGCCTGTGCTGATTATCATGCCTGCCCCCAATGTATATATCCACACACGGGAGCTCTCTGGGTTACCATAGCAACCAACAGAACATATGCGCGCCGTGATGTCATTTCTCACCCATCTCTACCTTACGTCATACCTGGGGACCTTCTAAACGACCTTGAGACTCTTGAAATATTAACCCTTTGATTCTATGTAGCGACTCGCCCAATGTGTTACCCAAATGGATCTGATACCCGTCGTCATGGAAACCTTGACTTGTCATTAGGTAAAGAAGCACTTCCGGGCCACACACTCTGTGCACAAAGACCAACCTGTCCTGGAGGGCCCAGAACGCAGATTAATCCCATCCCCCGAAAACTATGCGGAGGAAGCCCCCCACAACCCCAAACAGCAGCCAGTTAAATAAATAAGACGCAATATTTAGACAGCGTGCCCCACTCAGACACCACATGGAGCGGACCGTGTATCCAAACAAACCCCCCCCAAACCACAGGGCAGTATGATAAGGACTGTCTGCCCGACCGCAAGCCAATCAGCAGCTGTCTAAACAACATTAGCGGAAACAGAAAAAGTATAATAACAGTAAAACTATTGCCCGTGTAACCGAGCGCTCTAAAAACCTTTCTATGGCAATAGCCAATCAGAGCAGGCTAGTGTGGAGAAGCGGACCAAGAAACAACGCAGAAGAGAAGAACGAGAAGTCGCCGTTACACGGAGCTCTGCTTTGCGGGGATCCCTCCCCGCTTTTGGATTTTCGTGCGAATTAATAAAATCGGCAAATTTCGTTAAAATTCATAAAAATCCGAACCCCCAAGTCTCACATACAGTATGTTTTTAGCTACCATCCCGAGCTCGCTTCCGGACACATGGTCTGCCTGTCTGGGGATGGGCTGACGTCGGTCTGTCCAGGTATAAAGATGATACCTTTATTGGCCAACTGAAGTATAATAGATTGCAAGCTTTTGAGACCTCCGAGGTCTGTTCTATAGGCGCATGATACCTGTCCGTCGGTGGGCCGCGCAGTTCAGGCCGGCCGGCTGTTTGTTGTTATAGACCCGGCTGCTGAAAGCCAGACGAAGGTTCCTGTTACACGGCCTTAATTCTCTTCATTCTCCTAAAGCCCCCAAGGCCATGACACCTCTGACACGTCTGTCATCGAGCTGGGCTTCAGCCCACGGAACAGCTCTGTTATTGAGTTTCAGGCGCCTGCTTTCACTAAAACACCGGCCCCTGCAGAAAAAAGACCCCCCCACCCCGAGTCACCGCGAGCCTCGCCTGCTGGAGATTCTTGTATCCGAAGATACTGCCTTAAAAATCATTAAATCCCATTAAAAAGAAATAATCAGCGGATTAAGTGTCACGGAGCTGGCTAGTCCGACCGACTACCTCCGCTGTCTTGTGCTCCCTTAGCCTGGGACAACACACTTCACCCGGTTCCCCGGTCACTCGCCGAGACTCAGTGTCGGGTAAAACCAAACGAAGACTGATTTATTTCTCACACACAGAGCTGGATATATCCATCAAAACACACATTTACATAAAATAAGATATTGGGACACAAACCGCCCCCTTAATCTGCCTCCCAGAGACAACTGGGGCAGCAACGAGATTAACAATACAATAGGGGGAGACTGATTTATACAACATTAAACTGAAAGAATGGTGGTCACTCCCTGGTGGCAGATCCTGGCTGTCTGCTGGAGATAATCCCCTCAGCCAGTGATGAGACGATACTGCTGGGGGTAGCCACAGAAGCCTTTACAAACCCAGGGCCCATCGCCAACACGGAGGAGGCTGGCAGTCAGGCTTCTCCAGTGGTCCCAGTGATGGAGGCTTCCGTCACAATTCTCCCCCCTTCAAATTGGACTGACACAGGATGAGACCCCAAACGGGTTGACTCCGTAGTCAGTCAGTTTATTTGGCCCATCAATGCCCTCCCAAAATTGGTGCTCCTGCTGCTGCTGGGGAGATGGGCCGGCTGCGCCATCTCCCGGGTACCGCTGGGGAGGGATGCCTCCTGCATCCCTTCCCTGGTGCTCCTGCTGCCGTTGAGGAGGGAGGTCAGGTTGATCCAGTCCCGGAATTAGGTTCTGCCACTGGGGAGATGGACGGGCTGTTCCAACCTCCTTGCTTCTGCTGGGGAGGCGGGTCGGCCGCTGTATCTCCCTGAATTCCTGCAGCTTTGGTAGGTGCTGGGCAGAGGCCAGAGATGCTCTGTTCGGTTTCCAGCGCTTCAGCTGGGGTTAGGGAATCTTCTGGGTCGGCCTGCCGCTGGGGAGGGAGTACCGGTTCCTCCGCTCCCGGACATGTGAGCTGCCGCTGGGGAGATGGGCTGGCTGCCACATCTCCCTGGATCCCTGTAGCCATTGCAGGTGTGGGACAGAAGCCAGCAGCGATCTGCCCTGTTGCCAGCTCTTCAGCTGGGTGGGTGCTAGTGGAGACCGCAGTCCCATCCACTATCCCCAGAAAACTTTCTTCCTTTCCCTGGGAAGAGAAGCCAATTGCAAGCCCTCCAGGACCAACATCCTCAGATGTAAAATCAATTAGATCCACAATCTCTGGATCCGGTTGTGGTGTAAAGTCACATAGCTCTGGTATTGGATCTGGATTAGCTGCCCAGTATCCCTGTGACTCAGGGGTGGAGACCGCAGTCCCATCCACCCAGCCTGGATCAACATCCTCAGGTGACCACTCAATAACATCCACAAAATCACTGGACACTGGGGAATTCTGTTGAACGCGGTCGAACAGTTTTTTATACACCTTCTCCGGTTCCCACTCCTGTGTAATTAAAAAGTCTAAATCACCTTTAAATCCTAGTGCATCTGTGAGGTCCTACTCCCTGAAATCCCGGATGTCCTCAATCTGCCACTCCGCTGTGCTGCCGAAGTCCGGATCCTCCTGAAGACTATCCCATAATAATTCGGGGCCACCAAAGTCATAGCCCTCTGGAGAACATTCTTTCGCAGTTCCCCAATATGCTTGCTCTGTATACCACTGCAGAGCCCTATAGTGATCTTCCAGCTCTACCTTCTGTTGGACCAGCTTGTCCAATTCGGATACCCATTGCTCCTGGGGTTGCTGTCCCAGGAATGACATCCGTAGTTCCCGCTGGTCTCTAATCTTTTGTTCGGAGCTTGGAAGACACTGACCCCGGCATATAACAGCCCTCTGCCATAGTGACCGTCGAACCAGTTGCCTCAGATTCTGGTATTGTTCTGTAGGCAGGGCAGTGGTGTAGCAGGAGAGGATGACCCGCAGTAGCCCCTGGAATTCTGATACCACATTCATGTCCTCGTCAAGGCGACTGAAGTCTGCGTCCTGTCGGTCAATCCCGGTAGAAAGTAAGTGTCTCTCACACTAAGAAGCAATCCCACCGCTGCCACCAATGTCACGGAGCTGGCTTGTCCCACTGACTACCTCCGCTGTCTTGTGCTCCCTTAGCCTGGCTCAACACACTTCCCCCGGTTCCCCAGTCACTCGCCGAGACTCAGTGTAGGGTAAAACCAAACGAAGACTGATTTATTTTGGACACACAGGGCTGGATATATCCATCAAAACACACATTTACATAAAATAAGATATTGGGACACAAACCGCCCCCTTAATCTGCCTCCCAGAGACAACAGGGGCAGTAATGAGATTAACAATACAATAGGGGGAGACTGATTTATACAACATTAAACTGAAAGAATGGTGGTCACTCCCTGGTGGCAGATCCTGGCTGTCTGCTGGAGATAATCCCCTCAGCCAGTGATGAGATGATACTGCTGGGGGTAGCCACAGAAGCCTTTACAAACCCAGGGCCCATCGTCAATAGGGAGGAGGCTGGCAGTCAGGCTTCTCCAGCGGTCCCAGTGATGGAGGCTTCTGTCACATTAAGTATAACGATAATACATCCAGTGAATGGAATACAAACCCCTGCGGTCACTGACCAATCGGAATCCCGGAACCAGCTGTAACGCATCATGTCCATATCGTACTGGCCTTTGCAGCAGCTGACTGACCTTAAACGCTGTTGCTATGTTTGTTGTCTTCAATTAACCCCCCTCGTTTGGTGATTTCTGATATAACCCTGTTTGAGGTAGAATCGGCACAATTGTTTCCTAAAACGCGTAACTTTGCATTTTTTAACATTAAGCCCGGGCTGCCCCGACTCTATTAATTACCACTAATGGATATCGTATTCCCGAATATCAGCCCCTCACAGGCTTTCACATCACCCCCCTTCACGGGTCTGCAGTCGCCTGCCTGCTGATCCAGCTTTGGATATCGGCTCATTCGATTCCACGCCAGGCAATGGAGATCCCCAAAGATCGGGCGCGGCGCCTCGTGTGCAAGAACTAGGTTTGGTTTAGCTCCCTTCCACCTGATTCAGTCTTCTCTTCCATGGGCTGCCATCACCACTTGCTGGGCTTCCTTTTTCGTCTGGGGCTACTGGTCGTATTTTGGCGTATTCCGCACTCCTGTGTGGGCTGATACGTCTTTGACAGGACTTCAGTGCAGTGTATTTCTTATTTTATATTTCTTATTTATTCTGCTACGTTTTCTTTTTGTTATAGTTTATTATTGTTTTCTCAACATCTCCAGCATTATTTGCACTTAACCACATTTCTATACAGCGGCCTTTTTCTATTTGTATGGCTGTGGACTCTGGCATGCCGTTTCTACATTCATGCGACCCTGTGATATCTACTCGTGTACCGACTGCAGTGTCCTGCTCTGGGTCATCTCTGGAGCATATTATATCTGTATGATGTATTGTGCACGTTGTCCGTGTAACCTTTATGTGCGCCCATGTTTTTCCATTGTGCATATTTTCAATAAAGGAGAATTGAGAAAAAGATCGGGCGCTTTTTGTTCATTCATTCACAGACATCGGTTCTTCCGATATACAGAGAAACAAAAACGACTTCAAACAACGACCTTCTCCTCGTTAATCTCATCGGGTAAACGTTTTCTTCTTTAGTCATTGGCTGCTGCAGTATCTGTTGGCGTCTTTATGGTTAATAAGCGAGGTGCCGATCCCTTGGATTTGGGTTACTTTTCTCCTTTTTTCGGATTGTCTGCTCTATTATCGGGGCTTCATTCTCTTCTCTTGTATTCATTACCAGGGGTTCTCGTGTTTTTCATTATCGTTATATCGAAGATACTCCGGTTGAGCTCCAGGGACGCCCTGAACCTGTCGACGTCGCCTCCCTAAGACATAGTGCTTTGGTGGCGCCTCCGCCAAGCCGTGGTGTGTGCCTCGCTCCGTTACTGGAATGATTCATACGTTATGTGTTATTATATCGCTGGAACCCGTCTGGATCCGGTGAGATCTTTCTAGTCGCCGCGTCCACCAATCGTGACACGAAGCAGCCGGCTAAAGGGTCCAAAAACTTGCCCCCCTTTGTTGAACTACTTGCCCCGGTGCTACTATCCGGGCAAATCCCGACTTCCTACATCATCCCGTTTATTAACCCCCCAGCGCCCGCTGCCTTTTCTTATTAGTCCCTCACTGGTCATTTAGTCCCCTGAAATCTTTTTTTAAGGACCCTTTACTTGCCATTAACGCCGTCATTGGTGCCAACATGTACTATGACCCCGTCCAGTCGGCCCCGCCGGTCCGCACCGCACCGGTCCCTCCAGCGATGTGTTTTTACAGGCAGTTGGGACCTTCATCACAATTGTTTATATAGCGCGAACAGATTCCGTAGCGCTGCACAATCAGAGGCGGTCAGAGAGGATGAATTGAAAATCACAATCAGTAACAAACTGGTACAAAAGGAGAAGAGATTCCCGCCGGCTTCCCACCGGGCCGTACAATGAATTGAGGCCAGTGCTTTTATTCCACCCCACCTTGTGATGTATTAAAGCAGAGCGCCACCGTATGACATCATATGTGCTTCAATACATCGCAAGGTGGCTGGACACATAAGTCAGGTGATCGTCTGCCCCCACAAAGGTGTCTCGTTGTTGGTGGGGTAAAGAATATCCCTCACCAAAGCCGGACCCGTGCGGGGGGGGGGGGTGTTTGGGATTAGGGACCCTGATTTTTTTCGGGTAGCGTTTTTTTTTTTTTTTTAAAGCCACATTAAGACTTTTTTTATATTTAAAAATGAAATTGTTTGCCAGGGATATAAATGGGAAAAAATACCAAAAATACCTCCATTAACGTGCCGTTCGTAAACCGGATTCCATGATTTTTATGTAATTTTTCTGACCACTCGGCTCATGAAGCGATTGGCGGGACGGCTTTTAACCAGTAACATGCCAGGTACGCCACTGGTCCTGTGGGGACATCTTTTCATGACATACGCAGGACGGCGTTTGTAGTGAATGGGTTAAACTACCCATCCCCCGGCTTTAAAAAACCCAGCAGAGGACAGATCTTTTCTATTACAACACACACGGGGAGTGTCAGGTTATGATGTCATAGCCCACGCTACCTGTACCGGAGCATCAGCGGGTCTTGGGGGGGGCAGGAGAATGGACGGGACATCTCCCTGCGCCAGTGGGGGACCCCTGAGCCGGTGCACTTGGGGGAGGGGGGACCCCTGAGTCGGTGCGCTTGGGGGAGGGGGACCCCCGGGGACGTGTTCAGATATCGCATGTGGCGCACGTTCTGTGTCCCTGTTTGCTGCGCAGCGCATGTTCTCCGTCTCGCTGGCCATTTCTCGGGGTCAGTAAAACGGTCCATTACGATAACTTCTGCTTGTGGAAGCGGCCGTCTGCGCGGCGTGCCGGAGATGTGTAAATACCCGTCACGTCTAATCAGTTTCAGACTCTCTCTTTTCTCGCGGGACGCTTTAAATGAGGTTAAGAGCGCGCCCGGAGTGCTGCAGGCGGAGATGGGACGCCGCGCGGCTCTGTTATTAAATTGTAATGGGCAATCTGACACGTCGGGGGCCGCGGTAACGTTATTAACGCCTGCGGGGGGACGCTGAGTGACGGCTGCACATTTGGAAGCTGTTAGGGGTATTTAGGGGCATTACGATGGGGGGGGGGTAATTAAATAAAGACAAGACGAGCCGTTCCACAATAATCCCGGCTCGAGACGTCATAACAGCGGACCCCACAACGGCCCAGCGAGACAGCAAACGCCGAGACACCCAGCGAGACAGCGAACGCCGAGACACCCAGCGAGACAGCAAATGCAGAGACACCCAGCGAGACAGCAAATGCAGAGACACCCAGCGAGACAGCAAACGCCGAGACACCCAGCGAGACAGCAAACGCAGAGACACCCAGCGAGACAGCAAACGCAGAGACACCCAGCGAGACACCAAACGTCTAGACACCCAGCGAACGCAGAGACATCCAGCGAGACAGCAAACGCCTAGACACCCAGCGAGACAGCAAACGCAGACACCCAGCAAGACGGCAAACGCAGAGACACCCAGCGAGATGGCGAACGCAGAGACACCCAGCGAGACGGCGAACGCAGAGACACCCAGCGAGACGGCGAACGCAGAGACACCCAGCGAGACAGTGACTGCGTGGCTGATAGCGCCCTAGTGTTTATTCCACGGGTCACCACGATGTCGCGTGTTTATCGCCAACCACTTACACAACAATCCCCGAATAAACGATGTTTGCCCCCTCACCCGCTCCATGGCCGCTGACATAAATCATGCGAGTCAGGAGATCGCTGGCCGCTCCCAGTGAGGAAAATGCCTGAAATCTGAAAAGCGTGTGAGACCCCCCAAATCTGAGGCCCGCGAGGGTCTCCTCGCAGGACAACCTAAACCCGGGTGAGACAGAAAGATCCGCACGGGGCCGCTCTCTGCTGTTACTACAAGACTCGGGGGCCACACCGCGTCATAAAGAAAATACACAAGACGTCTGTCAGAGGAGGTAGTTAGAGCAGTGCGCCTGTTCCCAGGGAGGGGATACGGATCTGAGGACCACAAAAAGCAAAAGGGATAAAAATCCGTCTTCTGCAAAACTAAGGAATGTTTGTGGTCTTTTTTTCCCAGATAAATTGGCAAATTCTCTACCCCCCCCCCGCCCCCCCGATATCTCCGACCGATCCGGAAACTTCTAACCCCCCGGCAATAGACACCTTTGGTCAGTTTGGTAAAAATGCTCTAACCCAGAACCCGCCGGCAGATCGGCCCCATCCGGCCCCCGTCTAGTCGCCCGTTTCTCCTGCTGTAAAGACTCAAACCTTAATCAGTCGTTGGTCTCGTCTTAGATTCAGGAGCCGGATGTCTATCCCATGCGTGTTTAATCCCCGCACTGTATTACCCTCTACCACCTCTGCTGGGAGGCTGTTACACTTATCTAGATTCGGGAGTCATATGCCAATCCCACGCATTTAAATCCTCTTACTGTATTTGCCTCTACCACAGTTTGACTCCGTATTAAAAAATGCATTTACTCTTTTACTCTACATTTGCCCCGGGGCCAGTTTTTGGAGCTGTTGCCACGGTGACGTTAATGTTTCAGCTTATTTCCTACCAAACCAGCGAATGGTTTAAAAACAAGAGACCCCTCTGAGACCCTGACATTGGGGTAAATTCCCAGAAAATCTGCCCATTCAGCCCCAGACTCTGAGATGGGGGTAAATAATCCCGAGTCTGGGCCCCCAGTTTGGGATAAGCGCCCTGGTAGTTCCCAGTTACACCAGTAACGCCATGAAGCGCCCCTTGTCATTAAATAACCCCAGCCTCTGCCCCCCGTGCGCCCCACCCGCCAGAGGACCTGGCGGATGTCGCGCGGCAACTGACGTCACACAGAGTGACCCGGGCACGCTCAGCGACGTCACCAAGATGGCGCTGCCCATGGCCAGGCGTGCGGTTCTGTGCCGGGTGAAGGGCGGACACCGGGGGCTGTGGAGCTCGGCCGCCAAGGTACAGGGCAAGTTCGGGGGCAACAGCATGGGGGGGGTCCCCCCAAATGTGACCCAGCGAGAGAGGGGCACATTAACCCTGTGGATGCCGGCACGCTCTCTTACCTGGGATTTAAAGGGTTAATCATGCAGTAGAGTTTCAGCAAAACAACAGGATGGATAGAAGGATGTCGTGCCTGGCACTTGGAGGGTTAAAGGGTGCCTAGAATGTGTATATTCAGGGGCAGGAGGGCTGAATAATTAATAGTAATAACAATGAAATAATTATACGTTAAATCTGAGGCTATGCGCTCTGTGGTGTTATATCGATCGTCCGCCTGCCTCCAGCGGGCAGGAAGGGGGCAACAGGATTTCGGGAATATTTGCCCCTCCTGCGAGACTCAGTTCAGCCTCTCCCGGGCGATTTATCTCCTCCTTTTTCCATCTCGGCGCTAAGGAATCTGGTTGAGTTCTTGAAATCAGGTGTCTCTGAGACCGCAGGATATGTGAGAGCGCCGGTCGGGCGAGTGCGTGACCTGTCCGGTCTCTGAGTGTCTCCGGTGACGGCTCTCCCCCTCAGTGACACCTGGAGCTCGGCCCTGGACCGGTGGTCTGCACGGACTCCATCTTTGAGGATGTGTGTGAACGGGACGGGTCCCCAAATCTTGTGCTTTACTGTCACCCGTGAGGAAGGCAGGGTCATCGTGCAGCATAAGGCAGCCGTGGACCTCCGG
Source organism: Sceloporus occidentalis (assembly GCA_023333645.1). Taxonomy (NCBI): domain Eukaryota; kingdom Metazoa; phylum Chordata; class Lepidosauria; order Squamata; family Phrynosomatidae; genus Sceloporus; species Sceloporus occidentalis. The sequence continues at coordinate 1,711,000 of JALMGF010000148.1, forward strand.
GCCCCCAGTCTTCTTCTTCTGGAGCCACACCACCCACATGGGGATATGTGACCTCTCCCTTCCCTACTTGGCCCAAAAGCCAGTTGGAGGCTGAACCTTCCTGGCCCCCTCTGAAAAAGGGACCACTGGGCTATTCAACGCGGTGGCCAAAAGGCACAGCCCACCTCCCCTAACAAGCCTCGGACCCGGCTGGGGTATTTCCAGGCTGAAAGATGCCGCTCGTGTGAAAAAAACCCCAAAAAGTGCAGTTTGCAGAAGACTTTCGACTCCCCCCTGCTGTGCTGTACGCAGGAGCCGCCATCTTGCTGCCTCGTCACGGAGTATAAATCGCCCGTCGCCCTGAGATATCTGTGATAATAGCGTTACGGAGGGACATGCGGGGAGAGAACAGGAAGCGGCTTCCAACTTCCTGCTCGGGCTGATGGAGGGAGAGAACAGGAAGCGGCTTCCAACTTCCTACTCGGGCTGATGGAGGGAGAGAACAGGAAGCAGCTTACAACTTCCTGCTCAGGTTGACGGAGGTAGAGAACAGTAAGCGGCTTCCAAATTCCTGCTCGGGCTGACGGAGGAGAGTACAGGAAGTGGCTTCCAACTTCCTGCTCGGGCTGATGGAGGTAGAGAACAGGAAGCGGCTTCCAACTTCCTGCTCGGAATGACAGGAGGGAGAGAACAGGAAGTGGCTTCCAACTTCCTGTTCGGGATGACGGGAGGGAGAGAACAGGAAGCGGCTTCCAACTTCCTTCTCGGGATGACGGAGGGAGAGAACAGGAAGCCGCTTCCAACTTCCTGCAGGGGGATTCCGATACACTCGGGAATGTGTAATTTCGGTGGATGCCGGACCCAGAAAATATAAATCTAAATAATTTAAGAAACTGTGAATTAAATAAATATATAACGCAAATGATACTTGGCTTTCTGTGTGGGAATCGCTTATGGATTTAGAGAATCCCCTATAATAGAGGCCAACGGGGTTCCTTCCCCAGCTGCCAAATGCCCCTCAGAGTAACCCTTCTTAATCAATGCGGGGTTATGTGGGGACTGTTCATGTATACTTGGGGCTGTTGGTTGTTGTGCCTGACAGGAGAATGTTAAGAGGACATAGTGTAAAGCTAAAGGATCACAGGTAGATAGGTGGGACAGCCTCCCAGCAGAGGTGGTAGCGGGTAATACAGTGAGGGGATTAAACATGCATGGGATAGACATCCGGCTCCTGAATCTAAGACGAGACCAACGACTGATTAAGGTTTGAGTCGTTACAGCAGGAGAAACGGGCGACTGGACGGACAGCAAAACTTTTGTCTGTGTGTGTTTTTTGCGGTTAAAATAACGCAGATTGTCGCGATCGGCAGAAATGTTGTTTCTGTGAATTTTATCGGCGTTTCGAATCGTTTTTCGGGGAATAATATTCCGTTTTGCGGACGAGCTTTGGATGGAAAGCGACGCAGAGGCGCAGTTCTCTCCGGCGTATAAAATGAAGTCCCGCCGCGGGCTCTGTAGCCGCAGAACGTCGTGTTTTTGATGCATTGCGGCTGAGGAGCGGCCCGTGGAGCCGGGTGCCGGAGTAGTGCTTTCAGGGCCAGGCGCACTGCTGTTTGTGGCCGTGGCATGGCTGGCTCTGCGAGGAGACGTCGGCACCCGGAGCCCGCGAGTCTTTCCAAAGCGCGGCGTTTGCCAAAACTGTTACTTGTGTGAAGTTATTTGCGGCGGGGGGGACCCCATGAGGAACGTCTGCCCCCCTCTTATGGCAGCCTCATTAATCACCCCGCTTGTGCCCGGCCCCGGTGCAGTTTGCACAGCCGCTCCTCTGTCTGCGCCTCGGCGCTCACCCAGCTCAGGGGAGAAGCCCATCAATCTTCCCTGTCAGATGGACCAGCGGGGTGCCGTCTGCTGTCCAAACGCTGCTCTCCCCCCTCTCCACTCCTTGCCACCAAAGCTGATTATTCAGATGTGATTCCTGGACTCGGCAGCAACCTGCGGGGGGGGGGGGGACTCTGCTTCCCTCTGACCCCGCGCCGTCCGCTTCCCTCTGACCCCGCGATCCGCGCCGTCCGCTTCCCTCTGACCCCGCGATCCGCGCCGTCCTCTTCCCTCTGACCCCACGATACATGCTGTCCGCTTCCCGCGGCTGGAGGTTTGTGGCGCGGTTGGCTCACGGTTCTCATGTATGTTACACATTGTAAGGTTTGGGGTCCCCCGAGGGCAGCGGCACACGCGTGGTGATGGCTCGCGCCGACAGACCACCGCGGCTGCCGGGGCTTTTCTCGGTTAGCGTTGTGTTTAAGCCGTCGGAGGGGTCTGTGGTGGTTATAGGAAAATGCATGTATGTGGCCCCCCGGGTGCCCTCCACACACGCGCCGTCTGATCCAATTCTGTATCCATTGTCAGTAGTGGGGAGAGAGCAGGGGTTAATCCCCCTATAAAGTTTATGTACATAGTAAAGCATTATATAGGGGGTCTCTCTGCCCCCTCCTGCGTTTAGTGGTTCTTGCCCCGATCACGTATGACGCGGAGCAGCGGCTGTAGAATGATCCGCGTTAGTAAATGTAAATGGTCTGCGTTTACCTGGATTTCTGATCACGTGTCCTGTGTTCATAGCATGTGGAGCCGCGTGTGTTCTCAGGAATCCAGCCCACCGGGATCCCCCACCTGGGTAACTACCTAGGGGCCCTGCAGAGCTGGGCCCGGCTTCAGGATGAGTTCAGCTGCGTGCTGTACAGCGTCGTGGACCTGCACTCCATCACCGTGCCGCAGGACCCCGCAGCGCTGCGGCGCAGTATACTGGACATGACGGCGTGTCTGCTGGCCTGCGGCGTCCGCCCCGAGAAGAGCTGCATCTTCCAGCAGTCGCAGGTGGGTGTCCATTATCTAAACGGTGCGACGACGCGAGCGTTTCCCAGATCATGCGTTACGGAATGCTCTTTATTAAATCTTTTGATTGTTTAGGTGATTTATAGTCTCGTTTCTGTAGGTGGCGGAGCACGCTGAGCTTGGCTGGATCCTGAGCTGCCTCGTCTCCATGCCCCGGCTCAAGCATCTGCCCCAGTGGAAGGTGAGTGATGGCCCCCGGGGGCCGCTCTGTCGCTCCGATCTCGGCTTCTTTTCACTTTTATCCGCTTCCTGTTACTTTATGACGGATCCAGGATCCTGAAGTATATTCCGAACCCCGTGCTTCTCCCTTCATTTACCGTCAGATTAACCCCTTGCGGGTTGGATGCCTCTGAGTGTGTCAGCGTTTCCATCCCTTTTCTTCCGCTGGTGATTTTTGACCATTTAACCGTTTCTTAGATTAAGAGCCAAAACCAGAAGAACGAAGGCAGCGTTGGATTATTCACCTACCCGGTGCTCCAGGCCGCCGACATCCTTCTGTACAGGTAAGAACCCCCCGAGCCGCTCTCCCCGTTTAGTGAATAATGGCTTCCGGGCCGCGTTTTGTGCCCTGTAACCCCGTCTCTTGGTTCCAGGTCCACGCACGTCCCCGTGGGGGATGACCAGGCGCAGCACTTGGAGCTCACGCAGGACACGGCTCGCAAGTTCAATAGCAAATTTGGGGATTTTTTTCCCGTCCCGAAGGCCCTCATGAGTGAGTATGGAGTCCGACGGCGTCTCTGTAAGATTTCAGAGACATGATTAGCCTCGCGTAGGATGTCCTGATGGTGCATTTCCGGTGGGGTCCTGCGGGGGGCGCTGCGGAGCTATTACCACAAAATCATTATTCCAATACTCCTTTAGATTGGTCATTTATTATTAAGATGCCGCAAGCCGGATCCACCGGAATATCCCTTATCGGGGGCCACGGGCAGGAGAACGGAGCCGGTAACACCTGCCGCCAGCGAGCAGCAGGAACGGTCGCCGACGGGAAACCATGTAACCAGGGGCTTCCCGAGTCCTCGGCTCTGTTACTGTATTATTACTGGAGACTGTCTCTGAAACCCGCAGCGGAAGCTTCTGGAGAGGAATGAGTTACTTTGTATCACGTTTGCCGCGGGAATAACCAGATATAAACAGGCGCTCTTCCATCTGGCCTCCACAATCACAAATGGTGACGGGCGTGAATGGGTTAACTCTTCTTTCATTCTATGGCCTCTAATGAGTTACTTTAACCCCCTCCTTGATTTACCTTTAAACCTTGCAGGCACCTCCAGGAAGATACGGTCTCTTCGGGACCCGTCAGCCAAGATGTCCAAGTCGGACCCTCAAAGACTGGCCACGGTCCGCCTGACCGACAGCCCGGAGGAAATCGCGCTGAAATTCCGGAAGGCCGTCACGGACTTCACGTCGGAGGTGACCTATGACCCGGAGCATCGCCCAGGGGTCTCCAATTTGGTGGACATACATTCGGCGGTCACGGGTCTTGGAATCGAGGACGTTGTGAGGCAAAGCCGGGGGCTGGAGACGGCCCAGTACAAGCGCTTGGTGGCGGACGCGGTTATAGAGAAACTCACCCCAATCCGGGGAGAAATAAAACGCCTCCAGGGGGACGCGGGGTTTCTGGGGCAGGTGCTGGACCGTGGGACGCGGAGAGCGCGGGAACTGGCTGCTCCCGTATACGATTCAGTCTGTAAACTGGTGGGGTTAAGGTGAGGCTTCCGGGGGCCACAAATGACTTCTTTTCTTTTTACTCCTCGTATCAGATTAAAAATACGTTTTCATAAATATACCTACATTTTCTTTTTTCTTTTTTTTTTTTTACCACAGTTGTAGTTTTTGACCCGTAATATGTTTATCCTCATCATACTGTCTGTGGGAAACAATAGAATGTCTCAGTCTTAACCTCCTAGCCAGACACTCGGACTAATGAAAGTCTATGGAGGAACGGACTTCATTAGCATCGCCATAAAGCATCAGCTCAGTCACCCAAAATATCACATGACTGACAGCAACGGCGGCCTCCAGACCTGTAGATAACAGGAGATTATTGGGACAAAATGACATAAAACCAGGTTTTGTCACAGACCAACATTACTGTATACAGCGCTGGGGGGTTATATTACTGTATACAGCGCTGGGGGGTTATATTACTGTATACAGCGCTGGGGGTTATATTACTGTATACAGCGCTGGGGGGTTATATTACTGTATACAGCGCTGGGGGTTATATTACTGTATACAGCGCTGGGGGTTATATTACTGTATACAGTGCTGGGGGGTATATTACTGTATACAGCGCTGGGGGGGTTATATTACTGTATACAGCGCTGGGGGGGTTATATTACTGTATACAGCACTGGGGGTTATATTACTGTATACAGTGCTGGGGGTTATATTACTGTATACAGCGCTGGGGGGGTTATATTACTGTATACAGCGCTGGGGGTTATTACTGTATACAGCGCTGGGGGTTATATTACTGTATACAGCGCTGGGGGGTTATATTACTGTATACAGCGCTGGGGGGTTATATTACTGTATACAGCGCTGGGGGGGTTATATTACTGTATACAGCGCTGGGGGGGTTATATTACTGTATACAGCGCTGGGGGTTATATTACTGTATACAGTGCTGGGGGGGTTATATTACTGTATACAGCGCTGGGGGGTTATATTACTGTATACAGCACTGGGGGTTATATTACTGTATACAGTGCTGGGGGTTATATTACTGTATACAGCGCTGGGGGTTATATTACTGTATACAGCGCTGGGGGGTTATATTACTGTATACAGCGCTGGGGGGGTTATATTACTGTATACAGCGCTGGGGGGTTATATTACTGTATACAGCGCTGGGGGGGTTATATTACTGTATACAGCGCTGGGGGGTTATATTACTGTATACAGCGCTGGGGTTATATTACTGTATACAGCGCTGGGGGGTTATATTACTGTATACAGCGCTGGGGGGTTATATTACTGTATACAGCGCTGGGGGGTTATATTACTGTAAACAGCGCGGGGGGTTATATTACTGTATACAGTGCTGGGGGGGTTATATTACTGTATACAGCGCTGGGGGGTTATATTACTGTATACAGCACTGGGGGTTATATTACTGTATACAGTGCTGGGGGTTATATTACTGTATACAGCGCTGGGGGTTATATTACTGTATACAGCGCTGGGGGGTTATATTACTGTATACAGCGCTGGGGGGGTTATATTACTGTATACAGCGCTGGGGGGTTATATTACTGTATACAGCGCTGGGGGGTTATATTACTGTAAACAGCGCGGGGGGTTATATTACTGTATACAGCGCTGGGGGGTTATATTACTGTATACAGCGCTGGGGGGGTTATATTACTGTATACAGCACTGGGGGGTTATATTACTGTATACAGTGCTGGGGGGGTTATATTACTGTATACAGCACTGGGGGGTTATATTACTGTATACAGCGCTGGGGGGTTATATTACTGTATACAGCTCTGAGGGTTATATTACTGTATACAGTGCTGGGGGGGTTATATTACTGTATACAGCACTGGGGGGTTATATTACTGTATACAGCGCTGGGGGGGTTATATTACTGTATACAGCGCTGGGGGTTATATTACTGTATACAGCACTGGGGGGTTATATTACTGTATACAGCGCTGGGGGTTATATTACTGTATACAGTGCTGGGGGTTATATTACTGTATACAGCGCTGGGGGTTATATTACTGTATACAGTGCGGGGGGTTATATTACTGTATACAGCGCTGGGGTTATATTACTGTATACAGCACTTGGGGTTATATTACTGTATACAGCACTGAGGGTTATATTACTGTATACAGCGCTGGGGGTTATATTACTGTATACAGCGCTGGGGGTTATGTGATATTTTGGGTGACTGAGCTGATGCTTTATGGCAATGTTCATAAAGTCAGTTCCTCCATAGACTTTCATTAGTCAGAGTGTCAGGCTGAGTGATTAAGACTGAGACATTCTATTGTTCCCCACAGGCGTTATAAGGGGTCGGGGACACGCACCTCTCACCCCTCCTAATACACAGATGCATGAATTCTATTTGTTACGTCGCGTTACGCTTCATATGTTATCCGTGCGCCCAAATGCTGGTCCCCCCGTTTCAGGGACAGACGCGCCACTTCCTGGTGCCGTCCCGCGGGGGTCCTGTCTGTCGGAGGCCCCTCCGGCTCCTGACCCTGCAGGCTTTGTGTTTCTCATTTTAGGGAGCACTTGGGTCAGCGGGTCGGCTCCCCCCAGCCCCCCCAGGCTGCAAACAGCAGAACAAATTTGGCCCTGATGGAGCCGCCTGGTGCGTATTAGGGCTTAATTACATTAACGTGATTTGACGCGCTTACACGTCTGACACGTACGGGGGCACTGGGGGCCGGAAGCCCGCATTTAGGGGCCGCTCGAGGACCTGGCAAGACGGAGAACCCAAGGGTTATCCCGGGGGGGCGTCCTCTATAGGGCTACCCCGGGGGGGGGCGTCCTCTATACAGTTACCCCGGGGTATGTTCCTGTAGGGCGCATATCGTGCTTTTCCAAGTTCGCTGCCGCTGCCCGAGGGTAGTTGTTCTCTGACCCTGTTACAGGACTCCTCTAGGACCAGTATGTGTGCATTTCTGTACTGGGATTACTGGGACACTGCTGTGAAAAGAATTCTTGGAATATTCCTCTTGTTTCCTGCCTCGTATGTCTGTCCCATGCATGTTTAATACCCTCACTGTATTACCCTCTACCACTTCTGCTGGGAGGCTGTCCCCCTTACCTACCATCCTCTCTCCATAAAGTAATAAAATGCCGCTTTGTTTCAGACTAATTTTGTGATGGCGTAAATATTCCGGGGGATCGCGTTGTTAACCCTTTTCTCGCCAGTAGATGGCGCCATCAGCTGTTTAAAAATCTATAAGTAAATTAGCTTCTCCAGCAGCGATTAACCGTTTCCACTCCGGCAGCAAAATAGCCAAGAATAGCAAAAAAAATACCGTAATAATAAAAAAATCCCCTCTGGGGTTTCTAATCCTTCTGAAAATGCATGATTTCATATCGCGTTCTTCTTAATTGTATAAATGAAATGTTTTTTTTGTTAGTTTTGGGGCATTAAATATATAATATAATATAATATACGGAATGACGGGGGGGGGGGGGAGCGAAGCTCCTGTCCGGAACGTGTGTGGTATTTATTTTAATGAATGGCTTTAAAGCTGCTGTCCCACTGCTGTCATTCTACTATTCTCATAAAAACAACACAGAGACTTTAAAGAAGCTTTCCCCCCCCCCCCAGTTTTTAGAGTAACAGCCAATCAGGGGCTCATATTGTGTCACGTGACAATTAGGTGTTCCCGGCAAAAAGTATAATGAGGCCGAAATTTTAGAGGATCGCAGGATGACTTCTGTGAAGGGTTTGGGGAGACAGACGCGTTAGAGATCCTCTCCCCCCTCTCGCTGTCTCCGTCTCATATGAAGGCGACTCGATGCCCAAACCCGGTCCTGGGGGGCTAGTGGGGTATAACTGAGTACTGGCTCATTCACCCCACATACTGCGGGGGGCAGCACTTTACCAGCTGGGCAGGAACTTTTGAAATGCATTCCTGGCCCGGAAAACATGGCTCTAATAACACAGAGCGCTTCAATCTACCCCCCCCCCCGGGAACCGGAGCAGGACTCAGTATGGAAAAAGCAGTGGATTCAGGTCCTCCTTCCCAGTGATCGGCTCACATTTACTGCCGGGTTCTCACCACAGCCCTCCGGCTTAGAATGGGGGCTATATGGGGTTAGATGAGGTAATATAGGGTATGATGGGGTAACGGGTTATATGGGGTAATATGGGGTATGATGGGGTAACGGGTTATATGGGGTAACATGCGGTAATATGGGGTATGATGGGGTAACGGGTAATATGGGGTATGATGGGGTAACGGGTTATATGGGGTAATATGGGGTAACGGGTTATATGGGGTATGATGGGGTAACGGGGTTATATGGGGTAATATGGGGTATGATGGGGTAACGGGTTATATGGGGTAACATGCGGTAATATGGGGTAACGGGTAATATGGGGTATGATGGGGTAACGGGTTATATGGGGTATGATGGGGTATGATGGGGTAAGATCCGTTTGGTTGGATGGGTGAGGCTGTGTTTATCCTCAGCATGCGCAACAACCATAAATCTAACAAAAAACCACAATGTTCAGAGAGTGAAGCCCACGCCCCGTTGTGTTATCTCCGCCTCCTCCTAGATCGTAAGCTCTTTTGAACAGGACCCTCCTCCGCCTTTCTTTCTGTCCAAATTGTTATGTGAAGCACTGCATGTCACGTCCATTGTACAGCGCTGCGGAATATGATGGTGCTATAACTCGATAAATAATCATCCTTTTTACTTTTCTGATTGTTTCCGGGATCTCAAAGACCTGAAAACACTTTATTTATCCAAAAAATAAATCCACCGTTATCAGAAGTTTACCAAAACACCTGATATTTCTATGTAAAATACCAGCATGTGGTGCACGATCCCGATGGGAGTACATTTCTACAACAGGAGCTGAGGACTCGGCCCGTGAGCTTACAATCTAGCCTTATGGCAGGAATGGTGGGCTCCTGAGGGGCCCGGCACGTGAGCTTACAATCTAAAAGGAATAAAATGGGTAAAGAAGGGGAACTAAATACAGAAGGCAAAGTTCCTTCTCGGACACCAACTTATTAACCATTTGTGTGCCAGCGGAAGGCATGCTGCCCTCTGTCTCCCTCTGCTATATATTTGATCATCGGATCGGCCCCCATCCGGCCCCCGCCTAGTTACCCGCTTCTCCTGCTGTAAAGACTCAAACCTTAATCAGTCGTTGGTCTCGTCTTAGATTCAGGAGCCGTATGTCTATCCCATGCATGTTTAATACCCTCGCTGTATTACCCTCTACCACTTCTGCTGGGAGGCTGTTCCTCTTATCTACCACCCTCTCAGTAGAGTAAAACTTCTTTCCATTCCATTTAAATATTCTTGTGTGTATCTATTTGTTTTCCCCTTTTTAAGGGTCTTTGCAATATCTGAGTGGTGTTTGCACTAAGCATGTAAAATGGGGTAAAATGGTTTGATTTTAATAATTCCCCAGAAAAATTATTAAACCAACCCATCCACCCAATTCCCAAAATTATCCTGAAATAACCAAATCATTTAGGATTCAGACTGTTTTATTTATTTCTCTTCTCTGTAATAATAAAAAAAATATAGATCTTATTTTCAACATAAATCAATGAAAATGTAGTGAAAAATAAGCAAATGAGTTATTTATGTGAAGATTACAATCAAATCTCCACATAAGTAACATTTTTTTTTACTCTCCACTAGAATTTATCGTTTAAACAATTTTATCTTTGTAACAATGACAAAAAAACATCAGTTTTACAGAAAAGGTTCTGTTTTTAGGATATTCTCACCAAACTATATTAAAGCATTTGATAGAACAATTTGCGGTCATTTGTTACAATTTAGGAAATAGTCCCAAAAGATATAGAATTAATTACCATTTTATATCTAGAGCTCCAGTAAAAAGTCAATTCTATTGTTTTCCTTGATAAAAAGCAGATAAATTTATGGAGGGGGCCTGGGGTAATAATTATTACCTAAAACTAGTAAAAATTTATTTCAATTCCCAGAGGCAAAAAACCCCTAAGATTTTATTGCAAACATCTGTACAGTCTTAAGGAAAACAAGACGGTGTATATATATATATACCCTGTATATACCCTGTAAGTGAAATATATACTCACACCTATATGTGTATATATATTATTTTTATTATTATTAAATAATTATTATTTTTTGTTTTTAATATTTTTTTTTTTTATTTTTCTTAATTTTTTTTTCTCTCTATTGTGGAAGAAAATACAAAAAAACTTGGCTAAATTAGGAGTATTTTTTAGTTTTGCTAATAAATATAAAATAAATATAAATATTAAAAAATACATAAAGTATTTTAAAAATGTAAAAAAATGAAAATAAAAATTGTGCCTCCAATATGAATTTGGACATTTTTTGAAGGATTTTGACATTTTTTCTTACAGACAGATAAACTTCATCCAGAACAGCTACACAAACAGCCAGCCATGTGAGAGGGGGGCTTTCTAAATAAATATTTGGGAAGGAAAAATCATTTTTAATTTTTAAATAATAGATTTCCTTTACGTTTTTTTTTTTGCTGTGGGGGAGGGTATATTGCGGAATATTGTAAAGTAAGATTTTTGGGTTGTTTTTTTGTAGAATGAATAAAAAAAATAAGTGATGTTTAAAATCCTGTCTACAATGGAGTTTAAATCCCCCGCAGATTAACACGTGTGAGTTTCTTTTACCCCTGGATTTGTCTAAACAAAGCTAGAACTGGATAGAATTTGTAGCATTTTCTGCTACAAAAAAATGACATTTTATGAGATCAAAATAAAATGTTACAAGACAAGGAAATTAAGTAAACATATAAAACACACGTTTGTTTCACACGGGAAATATTTGCATTTTTTTTTACCAATTTTTACGGTTATATATTTGGATTTCTACATTAAAATAATAATAATAATTTGGAAAAGTATACTTTTTTTAAATTTGGAGTCATATCTACAATTCCAGAAAAGTGCAACATTTTAACAATTGTCTATTTTTTCGGTGGATTTCTTCAGATGTAATACTTTGCACTAGGATTATTTTGAATTTTTTTCCCCCAAATCTCTGCTGTTTTTTTTTCTTCTGATGGTTATTATATTGCAAGGGATGGTTTTACTAAAAAATAGATTTCTCAGCCCTAATAATTCGCTTTATTTGCGTTGATCGATCGCTCGGTATTGGAAGTGTTAATGATAAGATATTATTGCCTGATATCAGGGCAGATGTGGAAAAAAATACCCCTCTCTGTCTGGGGAGCAACATTCTGTGCTTTACCCCAAGACCCCATAAGTACCCCCCCTCGGGGTAATTAGTCCAGGACTGGGCTCTGAGGGCCTGGGGTGAGTTGATAAATGCCCCCTCCCCGCCATGAGAGAGACAGGAGCCCCCCAACCACACCTGCTTTCAGCAGAGACCCCCAGAGTACCCTGTTGCCCTGATACGACAGCTGCAGGGGCATTAACCCCAGCGGTACCCTGGACCTGCTTTAACGTGAAACTGTTCAGTTTTGGTGAAAATCTTTTACTTTTCTTGTCTTAATTCTGAGCTGAAGAGCCGGCAGTGAAGGGGTTAAACATAAATGAGAGCTGAATTCCCCGATTTCCCGGCGTGGAAAGTGTTTTACCCCCACTGTGGGGTTTGCGTGGGCTGACCGTGGGGTTTTGGGGTAGATAAACTGCAGTATATGAGTAGTTTGTATTAATGCCTCTGGTGGGGTATTTCTTGGCTGGTGGGGCCCTCTTAATACCCCCTGACATTGCCCCAGATGACCTGTGTTAATGCCCATGATATGGGGGGCGATTATCCAACTCGCTGCCCCTCACATTAGCGCATAGAGGGCAATGCGGCCGGGCTGGGGCCGGTAATGCCCCATTAGATAATGCCATACACCGCACTGCAGGGGGGTTTATCACCCCGACCCAAGGGCCGACTGGGGGGTATCTGGGGGTAACTGCGGTTTTTGGTTAAATGAACTCAAATTCTACATTTATTCCCATATTATATAATTCTATCCAACCATCATCACACGCACTGTCACGCGTGGATCCATTAACGTAAGAAATACAAAATAAACATAAAATACATTATTTAATCATAGTCATAGTAATAGTAATATAACATTAATAATAATAATAATAATAATAATAATAATGATAATAATAATAATAATAGTTAAACACACCTCACATATGATATATATATATATACAGTATATACTCCCACTACACGCAAAACAATATATAGAGAATATTTGCAGATTCGGGGATAATCAGCCTGGAGGGTATTTAAGGAGTAAAATTAAAATATTTTACATTTATAGCCCCCTTACAGCCTCTCGCCCCAGGAGATAGAGTGCAAGCTTCTGGGGTTATTGGCTGATCTGCAGCAGGTAGGTGGGCTCGGGGCATTATTCTATTCTAATTGCCCCTCAGAATTCAGATCAATGACCCGATTCCTGTATAATCCGGATTTATGGACTCGATCCGGGGAATTACTGAAAAAAAAACCCATTTATGGATTTATTTATTTTCAACACAAACCGGTATGAATTCCCCCTTTTTTGGTAAATACATATTTTTTTCAGCTCAGAGGTTTCGAAGCTTATAGGAAATTATTTTTTTTAAACTCTGAAAAATGTGTAGATTTAGTGATTAACCCTTGGCATCCCAGCATTAAAATTCTGAATGTCATTTTTTCCCGAAATTTATTTCTTATCAGTCAAAAAGACACAAAAAGGAGGGATAATTGTATTTTAAAAGAATATCTGATTTATCGGAATGCGTTCATTTATATAATGTATAGAATGTATATAAGATGAAGATACAGTTTGGGCGTTTTGGGGTTTTTCATTTATTTAAACAGGTAGAAATCCCCGAAATTCGGCAGATCGGTAGATTTCAGGATTTAAGAGAAATCATTATGATGAATGGGAGACTGGGGTTATAAATGTTAATTTAATAAATTCGGACACTTTGTGTCAGTTAATGAATCCAGGGGGTAATAATACTGGGGGGGGGGGGTATCTGGGTGCTGTGCGGGGTATATAATCGGGTAGGGGCAGTATATGGGCAGTATATGGGTAGGTAGATATTTACCCCGCTCGGCCATTCCCTTTCTGTGTACATACATGTGTGTGTATCTGTTTGTATATACATGTGTGTGTATCTGTGTGTAGTTACATGTGTGTGTATCTGTGCGTAGATACATGTATGTGTATCTGTGAGTAGATACATGTGTGTATCTGTGTGTAGATACATGTATGTGTATCTGTGTGTAGATACATGTGTGTGAGTCTGTGTGTGAATCTACCATATGGGATGAGAGATAAATAATAGTTAATCGAGAGTAGTTAGAAAAGGCATTGGATGGGCTTTTGGGAGTAGTTAGGGCATTGGAGGGGGTATTAGGGGTAGTTAGGGCATTAGATAGGTTATTGGGGTAGTTAGGGCATTAGATTGGTTATTAGGGGTAGTTAGCGCATTGGAGGGGGTATTAAGGGGTAGTTAGGGCAGTAGAGGGGGGCAGCTGGTGGCTGTTATTAGTGAAGCCTGGGTTGGAGTATTATGTGAGTTATTCGAGCAGCAGATGGTCCAGAGGGGTATTTAGAGGGGTAGTTAGAGGAGTAGGCCTGTGTTGATGCCCTGGGGCAGTAGAGCTGAGGCGTGCTCTGGGGCGGTCACCGGATAGTCGGGGCAGTCGGATGGTGCCCTGGGGCAGTAGGGCTGAGAGTGATAGGGGTAAACAGGGTGTGTATGGAGCAAATGAAGAATCGGGGGACTTGTAAGTGATTAGAAGCGACCTTTAAAGCCCCAGGGCCAGGGTAATAATGCTGAGAACCTGCCCCGCCGGGGACCCCTAGCACCCAGAAGCCCCGGCACAGGGCAGTCCCTGCAGGCTCTCAGCGTGGAGGGACTTGGTTCCTTTCTGCTTCTCTGAGCTCCCCGGATCACTAAGGGTTAACGATGTGGCCAAGTGCAGGAGCGTTGGATCTGCCCCCTCTGCCGCCTCCTGCTCTCCCCCTATTGGGCTGGGGGGTAAGAGGCTCGGTCTGCCTGCCCCTGTCCTGCTCAGCCTCCCAGCCGTCTGCATCAATCAAAGCCAGCAGGGCAAGAGCCGGGGGTCCCACAAACTGCCTCCCTGCCCCGCGATCCCCCATGTAGGGAGGACTCGTCTTGCTTCGGGGCTCCTGCGCTTTGAGAGGGGGAAGCAGGGGCAGTTGTGGGGGGCAGATCATGAGTGACAGGAGGAGATCGGCAGCGACCCTCAGCTCCCGGGCTCACGCCTTCTCCGTGGAGGCTTTAATCGGGACAAACAAGAAGAGGAAGCTGCGGGACTGGGGCAACAAGGGGCTGGATCTGTCCATGGAGAGCCTGAGCCCCCCCGGGGACCTCGGGGAAGGAGAGGACCTCAACCCCGGTGAGTGCAGGGAATCTGCCCCAGGGCCGGGGCAAACGGCGGGGCCCTCGGGACTCCGTGGCAGTCCGTGTGTGTGACACGGGACGGGGCCGGGACATGCTAGCCACGGGCAGGTGGCATTTGGTGGTAGTTATTGCCCCACTCCCACGCTGCGTGGATCTGTTATAATGGAGCTGGGTACACTGTGCCAGGAACTGCCCCGCACGTCAGGGGCAATTATTCTGTGTTTGGGGTTTCTATATAAATACCCCTTCTTTATGTCCCAACCCCAGACCTGTAATCGCTGTGATAGATACCCACCAGAGAGGGGTACCTAGGAATCCCAGCAAGGCTGCCAATGCCCCTCAGGCAGGGCATGAACACGAGTGGGTGAGTGACATGCCCACGGCACACGCGCGTGACCCGTGTCTGATTTATTGTTTGCGCCGCTGTATGTATATAGCGCTGTATATATTTCTGTATATGCCCTGTCTGTATACTGCCCAGCTGGGCACCCGGGGCACTCGGTTTCTTTACATTCCTATGAACGGTAAGCGCTGTTATTATCATTAATAGTAGTAATAGCAGTATTAGCAGTATTTGTAGTATTAGTAGTTTTTGTAGTATTAGGAGTATTAGGAGTATTTGTAGTATTAGTAGTATTTGTAGTATTAGTAGTTTTTGTAGTATTAGCAGTATTAGTAGTATTAGCAGTATTAGGAGTATTTGTAGTATTAGTAGTATTTGTAGTATTAGTAGTTTTTGTAGTATTAGGAGTATTAGGAGTATTTGTAGTATTAGTAGTATTTGTAGTATTAGTAGTTTTTGTAGTATTAGGAGTATTAGGAGTATTTGTAGTATTAGTAGTATTTGTAGTATTAGTAGTTTTTGTAGTATTGGTAGTTTTTGTAGTAAAATTGTTGGCGTTATTTTGTTATTATAATAATTCTGATTATTAATATTAGTATTATTATTGGTCGTGGTGTTGAAATTATTTTTATTTTGATTATTATTATTATTGCATTTTCTCTCGGCCCGAATCCTTTCGTTTTCGGTCTTGATTCGGGAATCAGCAAAATTATCTGCAAAATACGGCCAATACACTCGTGACAGTGGGCAGGATGGCTTGGTTATGTACTTGGATATATACACGCGTGACCGTGGGGAGGATGGCTCGGTTATTTATTTAGATATATACACGCGTGACCGTGGGCAGGGTGCAGCGTGTTTATTGGGTTTAGCGATTCTTAATGTACAAGGAGCCCGTTATTTCAAAGACTCGGCGGAGGGCGTTATACGGAATATTTACCGTCCGTATTTTATATCGGTTTCTATTAAATTCGCGTGAAAAATAAATCTGTGAAAATAATCCGGTGGGTGAGAGAAAAACCGAAAATTTATGGATTTACCGTACATTAAATGTATATGTGCAAATACACTGTTTCTATATTAATACACTATATATCTAAATACGGCTACATACTCTTTATTATTAAACGATTATGTATACAAATTACTATATATAATATATAAGATATATAAAAATATATGTAGTAATTTGTATATATAAATATATATAGTATATAGCAAAATAAATATATATGTCGTGTATTAATATAGAAATATTTTATAGCAGTTTACATAAATATATAGTGTATAAATATATTAATATTATATAGCGTAGTTATATAGTGTGTATAGTGTATTATATACATTGTATATATCAGTGTATACATTTATAGTGTATTAATTTAGCAATACTATATAGTAGTATATATATTGTGTATTATTATATAAATTGCATATAGCAGTAGATATATATGTATACTATATAGCAGTGCATATATATATATCGTGTATTAATATATTAATATCATATTAATATTATATATATATATAGTGTATTACAGTATTATATAAATACTATAGCAGTATATATATATATATAGTGTATTAATAAATTAAAAATATATAGCAATATATATATATATATATATATATAGTGTGTTATTCTATGAATAGTGTATAGTAGTATATATACTAGTGTGTGTGTGTATATATATATAGTATTCACATATATCAATAGTAAATATATTATATATTTTGGGACACAATGAAACCAAGCAGCTCTCTTACTCAAATATTTAATATTAAAATGTTTTAAAACCCCCATAAAATCCGTGTATCTGCCCCGGGTGGGGTATTCTGCAGTAACTGCCCTGAGGCGGGTAGATGTTAACCCTGTGTGCCGGTGTATTTGGGGGGAGAGGGGTTCTTTCGGGTTGTACAGAATTCTTTGCTTTCACATACAGAAAACACTCGTGGGCCCCATGCTGTGGGCTGCTCGAGGGACAATTCCAGGACAAGTAATATATCCACGGAACTAAATACGTGGCATGTTACACGCGTGGGTGCCGTGTGAGATTATTTGAGTTGATGTCAAATGTATGTTTCATGTGAAAAGTGGGGATAATTCCGCGTGGGAATCTCTGCAATGATAATCTATAGTGCGTGGGTCGGGAATGGCGAGGATAACCGTATCTGTGTTATGGGCCGAGTGGGCCGAGTGGGTGCTCCGTCCGTGTAATAACTGTGTCGGTTCTGATTGTTGGTTGTGTATGTTAGTAGTGATAATTGTGTATATTCTTTACACGCGTGTGTACTATGGGGGTAATTGTATATATATATATATATAGATAGATAGATAATGATGTATTATTATTATTATTATTATTATTATTATTATTATTTATACGGTTATATTATGATGATGATGATGTAATTAGATGTATAGATCGCGGTGTGAGTGACAGCTGTGTATTATGTGTTATCACTGTGTCTGTATTGCGTATTTGTGTATTATGTGTTATCACTGTGTCTGTATTGTGAATTTGTGTGTTATCACTGTGTCTGTGTTGTGTATTTGTGTGTTATGTGTTATCACTGTGTCTGTGTTGTGTATTTGTGTGTTATGTGTTATCACTGTGTTGTGTATTTGTGTGTTATGTGTTATCACTGTGTCTGTATTGTGTATTTGTGTGTTATCACTGTGTCTGTGTTGTGTATTTGTGTGTTATGTGTTATCACTGTGTCTGTATTGTGTATTTGTGTGTTATGTGTTATCACTGTGTCTGTATTTGTGTATTTGTGTGTTTGTGTATGATGAGTGACAGCTGAGTGTGTATGTTGGTTACTTTATAACTGTATCTATATTGTAACTATATAGTAATAAATGTATCATATAGGGACTGCATGCTGTCTGTATTCAGAGACTTCGTGTTATTAACGGATATGAAGAGAAATCAATCAACATCTAACTATATATATATATCTACACCTATATCTAACTATACACACACACACCTATATCTAACTATATACACACACCTATATCTAACTATATACACACACCTATATCTAACTATATACACACACCTATATCTAACTATACACACACACACACACCTATATCTAACTATATACACACCTATATCTAACTATATACACACACCTATATCTAACTATATACACACACCTATATCTAACTATACACACACACACACACCTATATCTAACTATATACACACACCTATATCTAACTATATACACACACCTATATCTAACTATATACACACACCTATATCTAACTATATACACACACACCTATATATAACTATATACACACACCTATATCTAACTATATACACACACCTATATCTAACTATACACACACACACACACCTATATCTAACTATATACACACACCTATATCTAACTATATACACACACCTATATCTAACTATATACACACACCTATATCTAACTATATACACACACACCTATATATAACTATATACACACACCTATATCTAACTATATACACACACCTATATCTAACTATATACACACACCTATATCTAACTATATACACACACCTATATCTAACTATATACACACACCTATATCTAACTATATACACACACACCTATATCTAACTATATACACACACCTATATATAACTATATACACACACCTATATCTAACTATATACACACACCTATATCTAACTATATATATCTACACCTATATCTAACTATATACACACACCTATATCTAACTATATACACACACCTATATCTAACTATACACACACACCTATATCTAACTATATACACACACCTATATCTAACTATATATATCTACACCTATATATAACTATACCCCTTCTGTATAGGGGTATCATGGGATATACAAATGGCATCTAATTCTTTATCATATGAGCTGTGACTGTATAGAAGCAGGGCTTTTAACTGCATACAGGGGCAGAATGATATGGAATGATGTATATGGGGATATTATGGGATGTTTGAGTAGGTCTGGGTATTATGGGATGTATATATTATTTCATAGTGCAGTTACAGATATAGTGTATGTATATATATATATATATATATATATATATATATACTGTATATGTAGGGACCCTGCTTGTTATATGTTGGTATGTAGCAGTCAGTACACGTCCCCAGTTCTGGCTCCCATTATTTCTCGGCTCCTTCGCTTCTTCCTGTCACAGAGAATTTAATGAGAAATACTGGTTTTTATACCAATTCTGCGCCTTTCATGTAATGCATTTTGAACGCATGACAGTTGTGCACACGTATGTATAGTAATGCTGGGAGTCTGTGTATATACACAATAACTGCAAGAACATACGTGTGCAATGTACTTGTGCTTTGAATACACGTGTTTATGGTATCACTATGCAGGGAGCGTGTGCATCAAATACAACCTATTCACCCGGCAGTGTATGTATGTACGGTATATGTATGTACGGTATATGTGTGTACGTTCTGGGTATGTAGGTGTGGTGTATATATGTACGGTGTATGTATGTACGTTCTGGGTATGTAGGTATGGTGTAT
This sequence comes from Sceloporus occidentalis, assembly GCA_023333645.1. NCBI lineage: Eukaryota > Metazoa > Chordata > Lepidosauria > Squamata > Phrynosomatidae > Sceloporus > Sceloporus occidentalis. Next base: position 1,730,862 of record JALMGF010000148.1, read on the forward strand.
ATATGTACGGTGTATGTATGTATGTACAGTGTATGTATGTACGGTATATGTGTGTACGTTCTGGGTATGTAGGTGTGGTGTATATATGTACGGTGTATGTATGTACGTTCTGGGTATGTAGGTATGGTGTATATATGTATGTACGGTGTATGTATGTATGTTCGGGTTATGTATGTACGGCGGATGTATGTACGGTATATGTGTGTACATTCTGGGTATGTAGGTATGGTGTATATATGTATGTACGGTGTATGTATGTACACCGTACATGTATGTTCGGGTTATGTATGTACGGTATATGTATGTATGTTCTGGCTAGGTATGTACGGTGTATATATGTATGTTGTGTGTTTGTATTTCTGTACACTATATTCTGTACAGCGCTGCGGAGTATGATGGCGCTATATAAACCAATAATAATATTTATTTAGGGCTAATTTTATTTTAACCCTTTACAGTATGCACTATAAAGAAGGTATATAATATCCCAGCAGACATGGTTGGGGTTTGTAGTGATATAGAAAGAAAGTCCCTGCCCCAAGAGCTTACAGTCTATAAACATGCAGCAAAATAAGAGGCACCAAGAGCAGCAAAAAATCCAAATTCAAAACATATAACAGCACACGCATGAACCTGCACACACACACGCGTCCAGGAAGCACATGTATGTAGAGCAGAGCCGCGCTCCAAGTACACGCATGTCGGAGGCAGACGATTGGTTCCCTGCTGCGTGTTCTGTGTGCTGCAGAATCATACATGTATCGATCGCACATCTTCGCGTGTTAGCGAGGTTCTCACGGCCTGGTCAGCGGCTGACCCATCACCGGCGGAAAAACGCCTCCAAACAAATGGCGCCAGCAGATTCCGTGGCGTTGTTACAATAATTATTTCTGGCTCCAGGTGGAGGAGACGGCCCTGACCCTGGGACCTTACAATCTATTTTCCCAATATTTGCCTCCGCGCAGATTTTTGTTGCTGTTCGGAAGAAACAAGAGATTTTTTAAAAATGTATTGCAATATCTCTAGAGCGTCAGCTCACAAGCCAAGCCCTTGCTACCCAATGTATCTTCTCATCGCAGTCTCTCAGTTCTAGTTCTGTCAAAGCCTTTGACTGTAGGGACTGTAAGAAGCGCTGTGGGACTTGCTGCTGCTATATAAATAAATGATTAATAATAATAATAATAATAAAATAATAATAAAGAAAGCAACACCTTCTAGATTGTAAGCTCACAAGCCGAGCCCTCGTTACCCAATGCATCGGCTCATCTTACTCCGTCAATTGAAGTTCTGTCAGATCCTTTGAATGTAGGGACTGTAAGAAGTGCTGCGGGAATTGTTGGCATTATAGAAATAAAAAATAATAATCGTAATAATAACAGTGACAATAATAACAGCAATAAGCGTAATAATAATAATAGTGATAATAATACAAATAATAATAGTGATGATAATAATAACAGTACTAATAGTAATAATAATGGTGATAATTACAGTAATAATAATAGTAATAATAATAATGTTGATAATTATACTAGTAATAATAGCAATAATAACAGTAATAAGCGTAATAATAATAGTGATAATAATACAAATAATAATAGTAATAAAAATGGTGATGATGATAACAACAGTAATAATAGTAATAATTATGGTGATAATGTTGATAATTATAGTAATAATAATAGTGATAATAATAGTAATAATAATGATAATAATGTTGATAATTATAGTGATAATAATAGTAATAATAATGATAATAATGTTGATAATTATAGTGATAATAATAGTAATAATAATGATATATTGTATACATGCAGCAGGGTCCGCACTCGGCACGCTGGGGTTTTCCCGGTTTGGAAGATTTTTATTTTTAGCGGGAAGACAGAAGTAATTGTAACATTAACCCCGTCCGTATTCAACCGGCTGCCGGGTTACTCCCCTCCTCGAAAAGAGTTTTTGGAACGGTCCGATTACCGCGACCTGCCTGAAAATAATTCGCAATATCCCAATATCGCCATTTTATTCACCAAACGATAAAGAATGAAGATTCCTCCTTATTTATACAGAAAGGGATTTAACAGAACACAGGAGGGGAGAAACGTAACGAGACGAGGCCGGAAACCAACACCGGGGGGTCGGAGGCTGACGTGGGACTGAGAGGATGGTGGATAAGTGGAGCAGCCTCCCAGCAGAGGTGGTAGAGGGTAATACAGTGAGGGAACAGACATACGGCTCCTGAATCTTATTCTTGGAAGGCTATCGATTTTCACGCTATTTTTATTGAAAAATGTTATTCCAGCGCAGAAACGCACGCCGCGGGGTCGTCCCCAGAAAAGTTCCAAGGAGTCTTAAGATGTTTGTAATGCCGCCGAGCGACCAAAATAGACGCGGCGTCGAGACCTCAGATGGCCCTTCCTCAGAACCCAAGGAAACCTCAGAGGTCTCGCAGTCGTACGCGGCTCCTACGTCTCTCTCTCCGAGCGTCGCAGATAATGCGAAAATACAAAGAAATAAAGTGACCAAAAACAGCGCAAAATGTAGATTTTATTTTTTTTACTGTTTATTTATTGGAAAACATTTTTTTTTCTTTTGCAACTTTATTCATAACGCACAATGTGAACAGGATGAGGCATTAATGAAGCGCTGCCTAAATTGTTGGCGCTATAGAAATAAAAGATAATCATAATAATAATAATAATATTAATAATAATGAATTCATCGGCACTTCCTGCAATTAAATGAAATAAAAAAAAAGTTTATTACAAAAAATGAAAGGAATATTCCGGGGCCGCGACTCGCCGCTTGTGACGCACGTTATTCGTTGGCATAAAATGTTGTATACATTTTTTATTAAATTATCAGTTATTAATAGCAATATTTTGATATCACAAATATTAAATGAGGTGGTAGAAGGGGATTTAAACATGCATGGAGTAGACATATGGCTCCTAGATATAGAGAGGTTGGCGGATTAGTGGAACAGCCTCCCAGCAGAGGTGGTAGAGGGTAATACAGTGAGGGGATTAAACATGCATGGGATAGACATCCGGCTCCTGAATCTAAGACGAAACCGACGACTGATTAAGGTTTGAGTCGTTACAGCAGGAGAAACGGGCGACTAGACGGGGGCCGGATGGGGCCGATCTGCCGGCGGGTTCTGGGTTTAAATAACCCAAGAATTCTCTGCTTTCAATAAACCCCAACCCCCCCCAAAAAAATGTTTTACTCTGAAGAAAAAACTGCTTAAAAATACAACTTTTCTCACTTAAACAATCAGTAAAACTTTTAACCTGTTATTGGATCATTTTGGGTTCTTTTCCTCTTTATTTTATCTATAAATACATATTTATTATGCATTGTGGACGCCGCCGTAGTTGAGTTCTCCATTGGCTGAGAGTGTTCGGTGGAGTCATCCTCAGCCGCCCTGCCCCCGCTCTGTGCGGTCTCCACCCCAGAAAATTAAAAAATGAATTAACTTAAAAATGAAAAAATATAGAAACGCAGAAAAATTGATATTTTATATTCTCACAATGCGAATAATAGAGGCTCCCAGAGACATTATTATTATTATTACTATTATTATTACTATTATTATTACTTTTATTAATGATCTATAATTATTATTATTACTATTATTATTACTTTTATTAATGGTCTATAATTATTATTATTACTATTATTATTACTTTTATTAATGGTCTATAATTATTATTATTACTATTATTATTACTTTTATTAATGGTCTATAATTATTATTTCTTTTTTTATTATTTATAATAATTCTTATAATTCTTCTGATATAAAACATCGGAAATATTTTTTTGCATTTTCAAGCTATTTTTATATTAGAATGTATTCCAGCTCAGAAATGTACGTCGCAGGATTGTTGGCAAAGAAGTCTTGAGATGTTTGTGAGGCGGCTTAGAGACCTCAGAGGTCCTCCCTTCAGATGCAGAGGTCTCGGACTCGTATTCCAGAGCAGAGATCATTATCGCTATTCCGGGGGTCGATCGGATGAACCTGAGTTGTTTCCGACGCGTTTCCCCGTGATATTCCCATCTGGAATATTTCTGGGCCCCCGGGGGCCATGGCCTGCGATGGGTTAATGGGAGAACCCGGAACACGCACCCCGTCCGCACTCTTCCCTGATAACCGCTCTCCATCCCCGCTCCACATGAACTCCCCGCTCTGATGTCTGCCGGGAGCCGGCAGCGCTTTCTGGAAATATAGAAATGCGTTTCAACCCCCCCCCAATTCCGGGCCGTTCAGCGCCTGCCCCCCCCTTCTGCTGGCCATTGGGATATGACGTCATATCCTGCGCTCCACTTTTTGGGGGGGGTGCCCATTGTGCGATGGGGCTGCGGGGAGCCGGATCGCCCCCAACATTTTCTCCTATATTTTTAAATGCATTAAGAAGATAAATCCCTATAAATATTAACCATTTCATCTACCTTTATGTACCCGCCATCCCTACCTAATCGTGAAGCCCCCCGGAGATCAGAACGTGGCACATAATCCCGTAACTATGGATACCGTCAGCCGCAAAAGGCGTCTTTATTTGCAGTGATACTCCGGCCCTTAGGGTCCAAAGTCTGGAATCCCGATTGCAGCGAACCCCGGATTTACTGCGGGGGAGTAATGGGGGCTAACGGACCCCCGCAGAGCGTTACGTGAGATTCCCCTGTGAGAGTCCTGTGATTCGTGCAGCCGGCTCGGCAGCAGATAAATAACGCACCTGTTCGCTGCTCCGCCGACCCGCCGCTGGCGTCTTTCCAGTTCACCAAACTGGGCAGAGAGAGGAGACCAATCCAGCTGGACACGGAGCGGACGGCGGCCGCTGGTCTTCAAGCTCATGCTAAGAGATGTCCTTAAAGTCGGATAAGCTTTATTGAGAGGGCAGCTTTACTTTATTTTACTTGGAGGGTGGTAGATAAGTGGAACAGCTTCCCTGCAGATGTGGTAGAGGGTAATACAGTGAGGGGATTAAACATGCATGGGATAGGCATATGGCTCCTGAATCTAGATAAGTGTAACAGTCTACCAGCAGAGGTGGTAGAGGGTAATACAGTGAGGGTATTAAACATGCATGGGATAGACATCCGGCTCCTGAATCTAAGACGAGACCAACGACTGATTAAGGTTTGAGTCTTTACAGCAGGAGAAACGGGCGACTAGACGGGGGCTGAATGGGGCCGATGTGCGGCTGGGTGATGCTCTCGCTGTCAGGCGCCCGTCTGCCACCTTTTCACCGGTTACATGAAATACAAACACACAGGGAACATGCGCTGATTCACACGCTATGATTAATGCCCTCGCAGGGCCGCGGGGGTCCGTAGTACATTCCTGTACGTGTCCTCTTGCCCCCAGCCCCCCCCCCACACTACTCACCCCACGTGCATTTACAGGGCAATTAACAGGATATTTTAGCTTCTCCTTAAACACAACTCAGGGAAACGGGGCGGAAAAATATATAATACGGGATCAACGAGAACCTCAGAAAACCCTCCTTCTGACATTCGTTGTTTTGGCTGTGAGTCCTAGAGGTTTGTTTTGGCTGCCGGTCCTGGCGATAGATTTTGGCTACGGACCCTGGTGATGGAGTTTGGCTGCCGGTCCCAGTGGTGGGTTTTGGCTGCTGGTCCTAGGGGTGGGTTTTGGCTGCGAATCCTAGAGGTGGGTTTTGGTTACTGGTCCTAGAGGTTTGTTTTGGCTGCCGGTCCCGGCGATAGATTTTGGCTGCTGGTCCTAGGGGTGGGTTTTGGCTGCCGGTCCTAGAGGTTCGTTTGGCCGGAGCCCTAGCGGTGGGTCGTCCTGGTGTTTTGGACACGGCTTTCTCCCACATTTTGGCGCTGATCCGTGTGACACGCGTGTTCTGTCGTATGTGGAGTCCGTTTTTTTTTCCAGTTTTTACTCAAATAAAATAAAAAACATATTTTTGGGATATCGTTAGAAGGCAGCCCGAGAAAGGGTTAATGTGCCTTTTGGTGGATGAGTGTTAGCTCACAGGGTCGGCCTTTTGGCTCGTAATGGGTGGGTGATGGACTCCCTCATGGAGGTATGAAGCCCCCCGCCCCGGGGTAATTACCTCCGTTATATTCTGTGCAGTCTGTACTGCATCCGCCGCTCACAGACCCCCCAATCTCCCCCTCTGACAGGTTAATGGGACTGAGATTCTGCCCCGGTGGTGGCAGCGGAGGGTGACGGGGCAGGTAGAGGGGAGAAGGCCGTGTGGTACAATGAACCCTGTGGCCCCCAGTATAACAGCACTTTACTGCCTTGTGACTGTGTACCTAGGAGTTTACAATCTAATGCCAAAAATGGCAGTTTAACCTCTATCTGCCCAGTCAGGTAAAATCTTTAACTCTTTAACGCCATACAGGTGACATAAAAAAAAGTCTGGAGTGACATCACTGAACCCCAACTTTCTGATTGGATGTCTGTATCAGCCAATGGAGTTCGGGGGGGGGGGGGGTACTCTGCCGCTCTCTGTTGTGGTGGCTTCAGCTGAGAGGGGGATTCAGAATCTGCCTCCACACTGGGGTTTTTACCCGCCACGGGGTATCTAGCGCTGTTCAGTTCCCGTTTGCCCCTCTGATCCTCTCGCCAGCGTCTGAATGTAATTTATATCTCCACAGGATCCCAAAATTCCCCAGCAAGAAACCCCCCACCGACCCCGGCAGCTGTTAGGCGAGGGCGGGGGGGAAAATGGCTGCCTCTCCTTCCGGACTATTTTGGGAGATGGTGGCTTTAACTCTTTATTTCTCAGATTATGTTTTACGGAGTTAATTGTTATGGGAAAGAAAAATTACCACAGGAGGCCGCAATATAAATGATTATTTCATATTCCACAGCGCTGTACAATGGGGGTCGCTGGGCTTATCAGTTACATTTAGGAGCCGCCTTTATTAAGAAAGATCTTTCCTCAACAGGGGAATAAAAGGGTTAAACTGAATAAATCTGATTATTACGACACTTTACTTCACAATCAAAAAATATTCCTTATTGTGCCGTACGTGGGAGCCGCCATCTTGCTGCCCCGTCACGGGGTATAAATCGCCCCGTCGCCCTGAGGTATCTGTGATAATAGCGTTGCGGCTGGAAACAATCTCTAGCGCTAGAGGCTCATTCGCCATCCGCTAAAACAACGTGGGGAGAGAACAGGAAGCGGCTTCCAACTTCCTGCTCGGGCTGACAGAGGGAAAGAACAGGAAGCGGCTTCCAACTTCCTGCTCGGGCTGACGGGAGGATTCTGATACACTCTGCACTGAAGGATCATGGGAAACAGAGGAAAATTTGCATACCCCCCCCGGGCTGTGCTATTGATTGATGCCAGAGCTGGGATTTTTTCTATTCTTTCTGTACCGAGACCCTCAGCGTTCGACTCTCCCTGAGCTGGGGTCTCCGCACTATAATATGGCATAAGCTGCACATGAGGTTGTTAGACAGACATCACTATGCAGCCAATTGGAGATCCGGTCTCCGCCCAACTTACCTCCCATTGGCTACGCGGTGTTCTGATTTGGCGCGCAGACCCGCCGTCATCCAGGTTTATTATTTTTATGAATGTAACCAGAATTTCCTCTAAAAAGCAGAGATCTCAGCCCCCCATAAACCTTAATCAGTCGTTGGTCTCGTCTTAGATTCAGGAGCCGTATGTCTATCCCATGCATGTTTAATACCCTCGCTGTATTACCCTCTACCACCTCTGCTGGGAGGCTGTTCTACTTATCTACCACATTCTCAGTACAGTAAGGACAACACACAAAGCATGACATTTCAGATGAATTATATTATATATATTATATATGATTATATTATATGTCGGCTTTAATACAAGGAGAACAGAGAAATGTAGCCGTCGCCCGTTAATCGGTTTTACTATCGCGCTGCGTTTGGTTGGTGGCCGCGGAGGTAGCTTCCTATTCTCTGGCTGAGGACCGGTAAGGTTCGGCAGTCACATGACCCCGTGCCAGATGCGTGCGCGGCCTGACGGTTTAAAGTCTTTTTTTTTTTTTTTTTACAAAATGGAAAATGAATCTGCAAACGATTATTTCCTAAATTCTCAGCGCCGCAAAAAACATTTCCCAATAACCCAAAAATTCACTTCAAATAATCCTAAAGAAATGCGATTCTTTGAAAACATGTGGCCTGGACTGACCCTCCACCAATCACACGGAGACGTCGCACTTTCTTAATGGAAGATTCCTGAAAGCGTCTGTGTGACCTTACACGGGGGAACCCCAGCCCTGTATATACTAATAAACCCTCCCCCCACTATACAGTAATACCCCCAGCCCTGTATACAGTAATAACCCCCCAGCCCTGTATACAGTAATAACCCCCCAGTGCTGTATATAGTAATATAACCCCCAGCGCTGTATACAGTAATATAACCCCCAGCGCTGTATACAGTAATAACCCCAAGTGCTGTATACAGTAATATAACCCCCAGCGCTGTATACAGTAATAACCCCCCAGCGCTGTATACAGTAATATAACCCCCCAGCGCTGTATACAGTAATATAACCCCCCAGTGCTGTATACAGTAATATAAGCCCCAGCGCTGTATACAGTAATATAACCCCCAGCACTGTATACAGCAATATAACCCCCCAGGGCTGTATACAGTAATAACCCCCCAGCGCTGTATACAGTAATAACCCCCCAGTGCTGTATACAGTAATATAACCCCCAGCACTGTATACAGTAATATAACCCCCCCAGCGCTGTATACAGTAATATAACCCCCAGCGCTGTATACAGTAATATAACCCCAGCGCTGTATACAGTAATATAACCCCCAGCGCTGTATACAGTAATATAACCCCCAGCGCTGTATACAGTAATATAACCCCCAGCGCTGTATACAGTAATATAACCCCCAGCGCTGTATACAGTAATATAACCCCAGCGCTGTATACAGTAATATAACCCCCCAGCACTGTATACAGTAATATAACCCCCAGCGATGTATACAGTAATATAACCCCCCAGCGCTGTATACAGTAATATAACCCCCCAGCACTGTATACAGTAATATAACCCCCAGCGATGTATACAGTAATATAACCCCCCAGCGCTGTATACAGTAATATAACCCCCCAGCACTGTATACAGTAATGTTGGTCGGTGACAAGAACCTGGTTTTATCTCATTTTGTTCCAATAAACTCCCTTTATCTGCAGATCTGGAGCCGCCGGTGCTGTCAGTCATGTGATATTTTGGATGACTTTCCCAGCTCGAACACCACACTGAGCTGATGCTTTATGGCGATGCTAATGAAGTCCGTTCCTCCGTAGACTTTGACAGACAGCACGGAGTGTGATCCGCCATGTTGCATTTTATTGTTAGTGTCACTTTAAGTGCACAGAGTTATGACATCACCGGGGTGGGTGTATTTACTCTATAAAAGGGGGCTAAAAGTCAGGGCCGCGTGTGAAGCATTACCCGGCTCACATCACAGGCTACAAGCTCTTAATTCCATGGAAACTACTTGCAGGTGCTGCGATTTTTACTGACTGACATAAAAATTATTTACAGATGAATCGCAGCGATTCCAACCCTAGATTCTTTTTTCTTTTTTTTTTTTTGTTAACTTCAGGTGAACGTGAAATGTTAAGGAAACTGAAAAAGAAATAAGATGAGCTCCTGTGGTGGCAGCACTGGGGGTTATATTACTGTATACAGCGCTGGGGGTTATATTACTGTATACAGCGCTGGGGGTTATATTACTGTATACAGCGCTGGGGGTTATTACTGTATACAGCGCTGGGGGTTATATTACTGTATACAGCGCTGGGGGTTATATTACTGTATACAGCGCTGGGGGTTATATTACTGTATACAGCGCTGGGGTTATATTACTGTATACAGCGCTGGGGGTTATATTACTGTATACAGCGCTGGGGGTTATATTACTGTATACAGCGCTGGGGTTATATTACTGTATACAGCGCTGGGGGTTATATTACTGTATACAGCGCTGGGGGTTATTACTGTATACAGCGCTGGGGGTTATATTACTGTATACAGTGCTGGGGGTTATATTACTGTATACAGTGCTGGGGGTTATATTACTGTATACAGCACTGGGGGTTATATTACTATATACAGCGCTGGGGGGTTATATTACTGTATACAGCGCTGGGGGGTTATATTACTGTATACAGCGCTGGGGGTTATATTACTGTATACAGCGCTGGGGGTTATATTACTGTATACAGCGCAGGGGTTATATTACTGTATACAGCGCTGGGGGTTATATTACTGTATACAGCGCTGGGGGTTATATTACTGTATACAGCGCTGGGGGTTATTACTGTATACAGCGCTGGGGGTTATATTACTGTATACAGTGCTGGGGGTTATATTACTGTATACAGTGCTGGGGGTTATATTACTGTATACAGCACTGGGGGTTATATTACTATATACAGCGCTGGGGGGTTATATTACTGTATACAGCGCTGGGGGGTTATATTACTGTATACAGCGCTGGGGGTTATATTACTGTATACAGCGCTGGGGGTTATATTACTGTATACAGCGCGGGGGTTATATTACTGTATACAGCGCTGGGGGTTATATTACTGTATACAGCGCTGGGGGCTTATATTACTGTATACAGCGCTGGGGGGGTTATATTACTGTATACAGCGCTGGGGGGTTATATTACTGTATACAGCGCTGGGGGTTATATTACTGTATACAGCGCTGGGGGGTTATATTACTGTATACAGCGCTGGGGGCTTATATTACTGTATACAGCGCTGGGGGGGTTATATTACTGTATACAGCGCGGGGGTTATATTACTGTATACAGCGCTGGGGGTTATATTACTGTATACAGCGCTGGGGGTTATATTACTGTATACAGTGCGGGGGTTATATTACTGTATACAGCGCTGGGGGTTATATTACTGTATACAGCGCTGGGGGTTATATTACTGTATACAGCGCTGGGGGTTATTACTGTATACAGTGCTGGGGGTTATATTACTGTATACAGCGCTGGGGGTTATATTACTGTATACAGCACTGGGGGTTATATTACTATATACAGCGCTGGGGGGTTATATTACTGTATACAGCGCTGGGGGGTTATATTACTGTATACAGCGCTGGGGGTTATATTACTGTATACAGCGCTGGGGGTTATATTACTGTATACAGCGCTGGGGGTTATTACTGTATACAGCGCTGGGGGTTATATTACTGTATACAGTGCTGGGGGTTATATTACTGTATACAGTGCTGGGGGTTATATTACTGTATACAGCACTGGGGGTTATATTACTATATACAGCGCTGGGGGGTTATATTACTGTATACAGCGCTGGGGGGTTATATTACTGTATACAGCGCTGGGGGTTATATTACTGTATACAGCGCTGGGGGTTATATTACTGTATACAGCGCTGGGGTTATATTACTGTATACAGCGCTGGGGGTTATATTACTGTATACAGCGCTGGGGGTTATATTACTGTATACAGCGCTGGGGGTTATTACTGTATACAGCGCTGGGGGTTATATTACTGTATACAGTGCTGGGGGTTATATTACTGTATACAGTGCTGGGGGTTATATTACTGTATACAGCACTGGGGGTTATATTACTATATACAGCGCTGGGGGGTTATATTACTGTATACAGCGCTGGGGGGTTATATTACTGTATACAGCGCTGGGGGTTATATTACTGTATACAGCGCTGGGGGTTATATTACTGTATACAGCGCAGGGGTTATATTACTGTATACAGCGCTGGGGGTTATATTACTGTATACAGCGCTGGGGGTTATATTACTGTATACAGCGCTGGGGGTTATTACTGTATACAGCGCTGGGGGTTATATTACTGTATACAGTGCTGGGGGTTATATTACTGTATACAGTGCTGGGGGTTATATTACTGTATACAGCACTGGGGGTTATATTACTGTATACAGCGCTGGGGGGTTATATTACTGTATACAGCGCTGGGGGGTTATATTACTGTATACAGCGCTGGGGGTTATATTACTGTATACAGCGCTGGGGGTTATATTACTGTATACAGCGCGGGGGTTATATTACTGTATACAGCGCTGGGGGTTATATTACTGTATACAGCGCTGGGGGCTTATATTACTGTATACAGCGCTGGGGGGGTTATATTACTGTATACAGCGCTGGGGGGTTATATTACTGTATACAGCGCTGGGGGTTATATTACTGTATACAGCGCTGGGGGGTTATATTACTGTATACAGCGCTGGGGGCTTATATTACTGTATACAGCGCTGGGGGGGTTATATTACTGTATACAGCGCGGGGGTTATATTACTGTATACAGCGCTGGGGGTTATATTACTGTATACAGCGCTGGGGGTTATATTACTGTATACAGTGCGGGGGTTATATTACTGTATACAGCGCTGGGGGTTATATTACTGTATACAGCGCTGGGGGTTATATTACTGTATACAGCGCTGGGGGTTATTACTGTATACAGTGCTGGGGGTTATATTACTGTATACAGCGCTGGGGGTTATATTACTGTATACAGCACTGGGGGTTATATTACTATATACAGCGCTGGGGGGTTATATTACTGTATACAGCGCTGGGGGGTTATATTACTGTATACAGCGCTGGGGGTTATATTACTGTATACAGCGCTGGGGGTTATATTACTGTATACAGCGCGGGGGTTATATTACTGTATACAGCGCTGGGGGTTATATTACTGTATACAGCGCTGGGGGCTTATATTACTGTATACAGCGCTGGGGGGGTTATATTACTGTATACAGCGCTGGGGGGTTATATTACTGTATACAGCGCTGGGGGTTATATTACTGTATACAGCGCTGGGGGGTTATATTACTGTATACAGCGCTGGGGGCTTATATTACTGTATACAGCGCTGGGGGGGTTATATTACTGTATACAGCGCGGGGGTTATATTACTGTATACAGCGCTGGGGGTTATATTACTGTATACAGCGCTGGGGGTTATATTACTGTATACAGCGCTGGGGGGTTATATTACTGTATCCAGCGCTGGGGGGTTATATTACTGTATACAGCGCTGGGGGTTATATTACTGTATACAGCGCTGGGGGGTTATATTACTGTATACAGTGCTGGGGGTTATATTACTGTATACAGCGCTGGGGGGTTATATTACTGTATACAGCGCTGGGGTGTTATATTACTATATACAGCGCTGGGGGGTTATATTACTGTATACAGCGCTGGGGGGGTTATATTACTGTATACAGCGCTGGGGGTTATATTACTGTATACAGCGCTGGGGGTTATATTACTATATACAGGGCGGGGGTTATATTACTGTATACAGCGCTGGGGGTTATATTACTGTATACAGCGCTGGGGGCTTATATTACTGTATACAGCGCTGGGGGGGTTATATTACTGTATACAGCGCTGGGGTGTTATATTACTATATACAGCGCTGGGGGGTTATATTACTGTATACAGCGCTGGGGGGGTTATATTACTGTATACAGCGCTGGGGGTTATATTACTGTATACAGCGCTGGGGGTTATATTACTGTATACAGCGCGGGGGTTATATTACTGTATACAGCGCTGGGGGTTATATTACTGTATACAGCGCTGGGGGCTTATATTACTGTATACAGCGCTGGGGGGGTTATATTACTGTATACAGCGCTGGGGGGTTATATTACTGTATACAGCGCTGGGGGCTTATATTACTGTATACAGCGCTGGGGGGGTTATATTACTGTATACAGCGCTGGGGGTTATATTACTGTATACAGCGCTGGGGGTTATATTACTGTATACAGCGCTGGGGGGTTATATTACTGTATCCAGCGCTGGGGGGTTATATTACTGTATACAGCGCTGGGGGTTATATTACTGTATACAGCGCTGGGGGGTTATATTACTGTATACAGGGCTGGGGGTTATATTACTGTATACAGCGCTGGGGGGTTATATTACTGTATACAGCGCTGGGGGTTATATTACTGTATACAGCGCTGGGGGTTATATTACTGTATACAGCGCTGGGGGGGTTATATTACTGTATACAGCGCTGGGGGGGTTATATTACTGTATACAGCGCTGGGGATTATATTACTGTATACAGCGCTGGGGGGGTTATATTACTGTATACAGCGCTGGGGGTTATATTACTGTATACAGCGCTGGGGGTTATATTACTGTATACAGCGCTGGGGGTTATATTACTGTATACAGTGCTGGGGGATATATTACTGTATACAGCGCTGGGGGATATATTACTGTATACAGCGCTGGGGTTATATTACTGTATACAGTGCTGGGGGGTTATATTACTGTATACAGCGCTGGGGATTATATTACTGTATACAGCGCTGGGGGGTATATTACTGTATACAGCACCGGGGGTTATATTACTGTATACAGCGCTGGGCGTTATATTACTGTATACAGCGCTGGGGGTTATATTACTGTATACAGCGCTGGGGGGTTATATTACTGTATACAGCGCTGGGGGGTTATATTACTGTATACAGCGCTGGGGGTTATATTACTGGATGTATAGATCAAAACGTCATCCATAAAGGGCTCTAAACGTATCTTTCGATGAAGGGAATGCTGTGCGGCTCCAAGACTGCATGAGAGCGTAACGCAGCTCCATACACTAGAGGGAGCTCTCTTGTTATTTAGAGGGTAATATTGCTCTATACATTATAAGGAGCCCTGTCATTGGTCGGTACACGCATGGTTGATTTTATAGGTTCCCTACTGAATAAAAACCTACATAGTTTCTTTTTACCGGCCTGAGTTTCTTAGCACAAACTGAGTCAATAAAATAACTGAGTGAAGGACGAGGCCAGATCCAGCAGAGCATTTACTTCCAGACACCAAAGAGGACATCTCATGTAAAAAATGTTGCTCGCTGATTGGTGTGTGTGTTTTGTGTGGTAGGTGTGATGGGAGCTGTGTGTGTGTTTTGTGTGGTAGGTGTGATGGGAGCTGTGTGTGTGGTAGGTGTGGTAGGTGTGATGGTGGTGTGTGTGTTTTGTGTGGTAGGTGTGATGGTGGTGTGTGTGTTTTGTGTGGTAGGTGTGATGGGAGCTGTGTGTGTGTTTTGTGTGGTAGGTGTGATGGTGGTGTGTGTGTTTTGTGTGGTAGGTGTGATGGTGGTGTGTGTGTTTTGTGTGGTAGGTGTGATGGGAGCGGTGTGTGTGTTTTGTGTGGTAGGTGTGATGGTGGTGTGTGTGTTTTGTGTGGTAGGTGTGATGGGAGCGGTGTGTGTGTTTTGTGTGATAGGTGTGATGGTGGTGTGTGTTTTGTGTGGTAGGTGTGATGGGACATACCATTAAAGGGGTTGGAAGGAGAGTCGTGTGGGGAGCGGGAATAGCGAAGCACTTCCCTGGAGAACGAGGACGGAGACCCGGAGGAGCCGCACTTCACTCGGAGACTCCGGGTCAAACCAAGCATGGCGGCTTAAGCCACTTTACTCAGCTTAAGAAGCACACCTGGGGAGTCTCAGGGACCCTTCCCCAATCTCAGGGTAAAGGGGCAGATTGTCAGGGTCACACAGTCTGGAGCCGCATACTCTATGATCTGATAATATTGAAGACTCCTAATCAGCTCATTAAGTAGCATATCGCCCATAGTATATTACGGGTGATATCGCTGCTTGAATGCAGGTGACTCAATTAAGTGTATCGTTAAATAATAAGTCAGGTTTCCATGACAACCCTTATTAGACCGATTTCAGTAACACCTTGACGAGTTGCTACATAAAATCTGCATGATGGGGTATTTAAGGGTTAATAGAAAGCACCTCAGGGGTCACTCATTTAGAAAGTTCCCAGGGATGCTAATAAGTGCATCACGTGACACACACTGTTACCATGGATACCTGTAATGGCACATAATGTATTGCACTTTGTCAGGGTAGAACGGTATTAAATACCCCAGGCAGATCTCTGCAACACAGTTAATGCCCCATATTGCCCCTCTAATGTCTGCACAGTTACCCCACTTCACGTAGAATCTGTCTGGCCCCTGGGCTGGTACTGTAAATGGGGTAACTTATACCCCAGGCAGATCCAGTGACACATACCCCGGGGAGATCCAGTGACACTTACCCTGGGGAGATTCAGTGACACTTACCCCAGAGAGATCCAGTGACACTTACCCCGGGGAGATCCAGTGACACTTACCCCAGAGAGATCCAGTGACACTTACCCCAGAGAGATCCAGTGACACTTACCCCGGGGAGATCCAGTGACACTTACCCCGGGCAGATCCAGTGACACTTACCCCAGAGAGATCCAGTGACACTTACCCCAGAGAGATCCAGTGACACTTACCCCGGGGAGATCCAGTGACACTTACCCCAGAGAGATCCAGTTACACTAACCCCGGGGAGATCCAGTGACACTTACCCCGGGGAGATCCAGTGACACGAACCCCAGGGAGATCCAGTGACACATACCCCGGGGAGATCCAGTGACACTTACCCCGGGAAGACCCAGTGACACATACCCCGGGGAGATCCAGTGACACTTACCCCGGGGAGATCCAGTGATACTTACCCCGGGGAGATCCAGTGACACGAACCCCAGGGAGATCCAGTGACACATACCCCGGGGAGATCCAGTGACACTTACCCCGGGGAGATCCAGTGATACTTACCCCGGGGAGATCCAGTGACACGAACCCCAGGGAGATCCAGGGGCAGAGAGGCTGAGAATAGGGACGCAGTTGCCAAAACTGTCCAGCAGAGGGTGAGACCCTCACATGGAAGCTCAGCAGGGGACGCGCATGTCTGTGGGGGGGGGGCACATCAGGTTAACCCCTTCCCTCCCAGGGAAATCACCTGCCTGTATAAGGCACCAAACAACTAATGGCGTGAAATAGACAGCCGCTGCTATTAACCCCTAGGGCACCTAGAAACTGTTTTAATAAGACATTGACCCATTTATGTAGTTACTTGAGAGGGGTCAGAGGCCCCCGAATACACCCAGTAAACACGGATTTACATATAAACAGTTTATATACAGTGTAAGAGTAGAGGGGCAGAGGCTGAGAATTTATTTTACTTTAATGAGAGGGTGGTAGATAAATGGAACAGCCTCCCAGCACAGGTGGTAGAGGGTAATACAGTGAGGGTATTAAACATGCATGGGATAGACATACGGCTCCTGAATCTAAGACGAGACCAACGACTGATTAAGGTTTGCGTCGTTATTGACTAGACAGGGGCCGGATGGGGCCGATCTGCCGGTGGGCTCTGGGTTTCTATGTGATTATATATATATATCTGTACACAATGTATGTCAGTCATCTTTTGGAAACAAACATTAAAATTATTCACATCCGAATGCACTTGTAAAAATGGCACCAACATATACCGTAGACTCCTGCATTGTCTGAATACTAGCAGGGAGCAGAGGGAACTCTATACAGGCTTCACACGTCATATCGAATCTGACCGCGGGGTTAAATGTGTTGGATGTTCATCCCAGTGTCAGGGGATAGACACTTTCTAGACTACTCTTTTAGGACTATTAGAGACGGCCGGGACCAATCTGCTCCTCGGAGGCGTGGATTTGGGTGGAGGGTCCCCTCTATGGCCAATACGGAACGTGGATCTATTTTACTTTTGGGGATATTTTTACTTCTTCTGATGCCAGGAGAAACCCAGGGGACGGGGAGGAGCGAGCGTGGCTCGAAACGGACGTCCCACCAGGGTCGTGACCCCTCCCCCGAGGAGAAACCGCACGAAGACGTCCTGCCGACCCAAGAGACGGCGCAGGAAACCGCGTTGGGAAATGTGCGAGCGATCCATGCGCGGCTGGGGGTCGCTTTGATCGAGGGGCGCCTCGGATTTCTGCGTTCCAGATTTTTTCCCGCCGGGTCCTGATCGGGGATTTAAAACGATTTCCACTTTTTGGGATTTTGTAGAAGACGTTTACTCCGCGCAGATATCTTAAATTGTTTGGAAATGTTTTAAAAGCCACTAAAAAGCTTTAAAATCTCATTATGTCGGGTTTGAGTTTTTAGAACTTCTGATATTTTCTGTCTCTTTTTAGCGTGGCCAGTCCCCTTTTCCCCCTATGATGAATCCCCCCATCCCTCTTTCCCAGTTGGTGCTTTTGCTCCCAGTATGTTATGGTTGGTATCCCTGCTTGAATGCAGGTGACTCTATTGGGTGTATGTTTAAATAATGACAAGTCAAGGTTTCCACGACAACCGTATTAGAGCCATTTGGGTAACACGTTTGGCGACTCGCAACATAGAATCTTTGCGATGGGTTATGAAAGGGTTAATACTTCAGGAGTCTCAGGGGCCGCTCCCGGGGCTGCTGGGAGTTGGCAGACTTTGTCTGTGCATGATGGGAGTTGTAGTCCGCAGCAGCTGATGCGCCAGTAGCAGAAAAGTGAAGTGATACAGACGTTAAACAGCAAATGCACAGGGGGGGGCGCTCAGCGTAAGGGGGCAGATTCCGGGCCCTGAGACCCCCAGAGTGTGACGACGTTACTACCCACTCTCCAAACTAAACAGATACATTAACTGGGGGAGAAGCTGCAGCCCTGGTCAGACATTTCTTGCTACTGATTGGCCCCTGGAATCAGCCAATCAGTGTCAAGAAATTACTACCTGGAAATCAATGGCAAAAGTTCTCACCAGTGCTGATGGGGGTCTCAATAGACCCCAAACTGCTGGAGCTGACCAGGCTTAACTACCAGCCCAGGGGCGCGCCTTCATCTCTTTACTACCCTAACAAAGTACTGACCCCGTAATGTACACAGGGGCCCCGAGGAGCTCATACAGGGGTCCCCTCCCTGCACTGCCTTAAATATCAGCCCCCATCCGGCCCCCGTCTAGTCGCCCGTTTCTCCTGCTGTAACGACTCAAACCTTAATCAGTAGTCGGTCTCATCTTAGATTCAGGAGCCGGATGTCTATCCCATGCATGTTTAATACCCTCACTGTATTACCCTCTACCACCTCTGCTGGGAGGCTGTTTAACTTCTATCACGCTTTTATTAAGGTAAAACAATAGGTAAATAAATTATTATAAATAAATTAACCCTTGCATGTCCTCCCGCGGGGGCTGAAAGGGAAGAACAATAACTGGCTTTTGTGTCCTAACCCGAAAGGAATGAAAGGCGGTCGGGTCGTGCGAGAGTCGGCCGCAGGACTCGGGGGATTAATGGCTGGATGTTTATCGGATGTCGGAGGTTTCATTGTTTGCAGAGTCGCGGGGAAGATGCGGTGGGGAGGGAGATGCCAGTCTGCAGTCAGGAGGCTCCCGACCAGGCGCTAACCGCGTCCAGATGCTCGCTACGCATGCGCATCTCCGTCCGCGCAGACATTGACGCGCTTCATGCGCGGCGGCGTTTCTGTAACATGCCATTTGTTTCTCTATAGCGCCAGCAGATTCCGTAGCGCAGTCACCACACAATTTACATTAAGATGGATGGGGAGCCCTTACTAAAAATGACTGCACTTTTACTGCATTTGTACTTCACTGTACGGCAGTTATTTTTGTACGGAGGAACAAATGCAATAAAGCTGCGGTACATTGAAGTACAAATGCAGTAAAAGTGCCGAAAAAACGGCAGTATTTCAGGGTGACGGGTACAATGGGCATCGTTTCCGTTAGTTACTGTATCCGTGGCACCCTGTCCATGGTGCTGATGGCATGGATTAAAGGAATCATAACAGTAGCAGAGTATCAGGAGAGGGGAGAGGGGCATCATGGGAGGAAAGAGGGGGATCGACTTGAGGAATACAGGGGTTTGGGGAACAAAGAGGGACTGGCCAAACTAAACCGGGGCACTTGGGAGGTATTCTTCTGCTCTAATTCCCAGTGGCAAGGATTCTCTAAAATGAGTTGTGGTTACAGGGAGCCGCTCTCTGGCCCTCCTTGGGTGAAGCAATGGGCAGGCGCTGATGTTGGGGATGGGGTATTAGATGGTCCTGCAGGGGCAGATATTGGGTTATGGGTATTATAGAGGGGCTAATGTGTATATATTATATATATATTACATTATATCATATTAACCCTCTCTGTACCGTGTGTCTCATTGATCCTCAGCCCTTCTAGATGATGTGGTTCCGAGGTCGAGCCGTGGGACCTACTGATTTACATAAAGGGATAGAGGACAGGAGGGAGGTGAAAAGTGTGACTGAGTGGGTGGCAACAGCTTCCCAGCAGAGGTGGTAGAGGGTAATACAGTGAGGGTATTAAACATGCATGGGGTAGACATACGGCTCCTGAATCTAAGACGAGACCAACGACCGATTAAGGTTTGAGTCTTTACAGCAGGAGAGACGGGCGACTAGACGGGGGCCGGATGGGGTCGATCTGCCGGCCGGTTCCAGGTTTTTCAATTGTTCGGTTCCAGAAGGCGAATGACTTGTTGTTTCCCGGTTCCCCGCTGACCTGTGTTTGTGGCCCCCGTGTAGATTCCGAGCACAGCACCGGCTCCGACACGGAGGTCTTGGCCGAGCGGACGTCCTGCTCCTACGAGTCATGCGCAGACCTGGCCTCTTCCCGAGTCCCAGACGCCCCGTCGCTGTCCGCGTCCTCGATGGAGGAGATCCAGGTGGAGCTCCAGTGCGCAGACCTATGGAAGAGGTTCCACGACATCGGCACGGAGATGATCATCACCAAGGCAGGCAGGTCCGTAGCTAACGACGTTCACTGGTTAATTGTGTGACATAAAACAGTTTCTGTGGCAACAGCCTATCAGTGCGTGTTCCTGTGTCACATGACAATTAACTGTTCCCGGCACAAATTAAGTCCCTGATCACCAAAAAACAAGTATGGAGAATAATGTCCTGTGGGGTAACGGGGCCGCTCATGAGCCAATCAGCAGAAAACATGTCCGATCCCCGCTAACCTGCACTCGGCACTGGTGGATCATGGGAAATGGTGGAAAAATTAGCATGCCACCCCCCCACTGGTGGAAGTCAGGCCCAGAAAATATAAATCTGAATAACTAAAATCTGATTTTAAATAAAAACCCCTTCCTGATATCTGATAATCAGCCCATAAGCAATACATTCAAGCAGATGGCTCAAAGAGCTTACAATCTATTCTCAAAAGCCTTCTGTGGTAGATCCCCCTAAAAGGTTTTGGAAGAGGGTTAGAGAATCGCTAATCTCTGTGCCTGGGCGGCTGCGCTAATTATTTAGAGCTTTGGGAATGGGTCTGGAGGATCCAGGAGGTCAAAGGTCGGGAAGCAGAAGACAAAACTATGGCCGCGGAAGTTAAACCCGTTAACCTCGATCCTTAATAATCCTCCTTCCATTAACTCTATAACCAGACGACTGAATGCCACCCCCGCGGCACGCGTGTCGGGCCCCGGACCTCGTGTGTTTCTGTACAGAATAGGGACAGACCCTGGATTTATGAAGTATATTTGAAGAACAAATCAGCCATAACTTAGAGACATATGAAAACGCATAGTTCCTGATAACACTGTGGCCCCTGACATTATGTTGGGGCCAACTGGGAGAGCACTGGTATAAGTCCAAATAATGCTAAATAATATTTGAAGTATGAAATTAACCATTTCCGTGATGTTAGAGTAGCTGTGTGTGTAGATATGTGTAAAGTGTTATAGTCGGTGCTGTTTATGTATGTGTAAGATGCTAGAGTGGCTGTGTGTGTATTATGCGCAAGGTGTTAGAGTAGGTACATGTGTGGATGTATGCACAAGGTGTTAGAGTAGGTACATGTGTGTGGATGTATACACAAGGTGTTAGAGTAGGTACATGTGTGTGTGGATGTATACACAAGGTGTTAGAGTAGGTACATGTGTGTGTGGATGTATGCACAAGGTATTAGAGTAGGTACATGTGTGGATGTATGCACAAGGTGTTAGAGTAGGTACATGTGTGGATGTATGCACAAGGTGTTAGAGTAGGTACATGTGTGTGGATGTATGCACAAGGTGTTAAAGTAGGTACATGTGTGGATGTATGCACAAGGTGTTAGAGTAGGTACATGTGTGTGTTCATATGTATGTGTAAATGCAGAGCTGCCCCTGGTCCATTACGCGTGTCTCTATTTCCGTGGACACGTGTTTCTGGGAAGCACTGAATCCTGTTTTATATAATTATCGTTATGATTATACTACTTTATCTACTTCGCTTTCCTCTTCCCAGGAGGATGTTCCCCGCCATGAGGGTGAAAATCTCTGGCCTGGACCCTCACCAGCAATATTACATCGCTATGGATATCGTGCCCGTTGACAACAAGCGTTACAGGTAACACGGATAACACCATGTATAACACATTAACCCTTCCACTGCCCTGGCGATTCGGCCCGGTTACTTACAAATATAAAAAAGCCTCGAGTGTACTTGGGCGTAAAGCGGTAGAAATTGTGCAATCACCATGGGAACCAGAGAAATGGTTCTGCTGACTGTTCCACTTTTACCATTTGGCACCGATGCTCAAGGGCCAAATGAAAAATATACATCTAAAAAGACTCTTTTCTCTTCTAGGTACGTGTATCACAGCTCCAAGTGGATGGTAGCCGGGAACGCCGACTCCCCGGTGCCCCCGCGGGCATACATCCACCCCGACTCTCTGGCCTCAGGTGACACGTGGATGAGGCAGGTGGTCAGTTTCGACAAACTCAAGCTCACCAACAATGAACTGGATGATCAGGGCCATGTAAGTGGGTTCCGCGGGAGCTCAACATCACCATAGGCTGCGGAACATTGGGTGGATAGTCTTGATTTGCACCAGTTTGCACTGGGAGCTGCCCCTCCCCCCAGCGCTGTATACAGTAATATACCCCATTGCTGTCAGTCATGTAATATTTTGGGTGACTTTCCCGGCTCAAACACCACACTGAGCTGATGCTTTATGGCATTGATAATGAAGTCCGTTCCTCTATAGACTTTCATTAGTCAGAGTGTCCGGGTGGGTGATTAAGACTGAGCCAGTCTATTGTTTCCTACAGGCCGTATGATAAGGAGCCGGGGGTTTTAGTAGATTGGGGCTCAGATAACAGAGCGAGCCTCTTGCTGTACATTTGCCCCATCTGCCCCACATCTACTGGGAAAAGAGCCCAGGAGGCTCCTGCCGTATGTTTCCGGTATCCGGCGCCGGGCAGGACTTCACATAAACTGTAGAAACTTTATTGTGCAGGTTAATAACGGCTTTTCATGTTGGGGGCACAGAATGTTCCGGGGGGTAATTAAATGAATACCTTGTTACAGATAATCCTGCACTCCATGCACAAGTACCAGCCGCGGGTTCATGTCATACGCAAGGATTTCAGCAGCGACCTCTCCCCCACCAAGCCCGTCCCGGCAGGAGACGGAGTGAAAACCTTCAGCTTCCCCGAGACCGTCTTCACCACCGTGACAGCCTATCAGAACCAGCAGGTGAGCCCAGAACCCATGACAGCCTATCAGAACCAGCCGGTGAGCCCCAAACCCATGACAGCCTATCAGAACCAGCCGGTGAGCCCCAAACCCATGACAGCCTATCAGAACCAGCCGGTGAGCCCCAAACCCATGACAGCCTATCAGAACCAGCTGGTGAGCCCCGAACCCATGACAGCCTATCAGAACCAGCAGGTGAGCCCCGAACACATGACAGCCTATCAGAACCAGCAGGTGAGCCCCAAACCCATGACAGCCTATCAGAACCAGCAGGTGAGCCCCGAACCCATGACAGCCTATCAGAACCAGCTGGTGAGCCCCGAACCCATGACAGCCTATCAGAACCAGCTGGTGAGCCCCGAACCCATGACAGCCTATCAGAACCAGCTGGTGAGCCCCGAACCCATGACAGCCTATCAGAACCAGCAGGTGAGCCCCGAACACATGACAGCCTATCAGAACCAGCAGGTGAGCCCCAAACCCATGACAGCCTATCAGAACCAGCAGGTGAGCCCCGAACCCATGACAGCCTATCAGAACCAGCTGGTGAGCCCCGAACCCATGACAGCCTATCAGAACCAGCTGGTGAGCCCCGAACCCATGACAGCCTATCAGAACCAGCTGGTGAGCCCCGAACCCATGACAGCCTATCAGAACCAGCAGGTGAGCCCCGAACACATGACAGCCTATCAGAACCAGCAGGTGAGCCCCAAACCCATGACAGCCTATCAGAACCAGCCGGTGAGCCCCGAACCCATGACAGCCTATCAGAACCAGCAGGTGAGCCCCGAACACATGACAGCCTATCAGAACCAGCAGGTGAGCCCCACACCCATGACAGCCTATCAGAACCAGCAGGTGAGCCCCGCCGAACTCGGCGCCGGCAGAACCTCCGCTCCGTTATCGTTTCCAAATGCGCCGTTGTCCGCGGCCCCCGTCCATAAATCACTACTTCGCTCTGTCAGGGATTTGTGCGCGAAGAATAATTTTGGATATTGTTTCCAGATTACGAGGCTGAAGATTGACAGGAACCCGTTTGCCAAAGGATTTCGGGACTCTGGAAGGAACCGGTAAGATCGAAATCCCGTCTCTCACTCCCAGCCTTTCTCATTCTGGCAACAAACATGAAAAGCGAGCCCCTAATTGGCTGTCGGATAAATGATAGATTCTCTGCCTTTTGATTGATTCATTTGGCAAACAGGAGAAGAAATTGGCTCATCGTAAATCCACTCGCAGACCCCCCCCCCCCCGTCCAAATCATCATCCGTACAAATACCCCTCTAAAGCAAGTCGTGTGCTTCCCATGCATGTTTACATCCCCTCAATAGATTAGCCTCTACCACATCTGCCGGGACACTGTTCAATTTATCAGCTACCCTCTCATTTTAATATTTTTGCTGCACATTACGGCTTCGAAGGCCAGGAAGCAAATACATCCCTTTATTGCTTATCGCTTAGGAGGAGAAATGTGACAACGAGAGACCGGAATCTAACACTAGAGGGCCAGAGGCTGAGATGGAATGGAAGGAAGTTTTACTTTATCGAGAGGGTGGTAGATAAGTGGAACAGCCTCCCAGCAGAGGTGGTAGAGTTTAATACAGTGAGGATATTAAACATGCATGGGACAGACATACGGCTCCTGAATCTAAGATTTGCCGGCGGGTTCTGAGTTTCTGTGAAAAGTTTAACCCACGAGGTACAGCGCAGGACCGGCATTAGCCGCTAAGAGCCGTCGTTCTATTAGGGGCTGCAGTGCAGTAAGACCCTGTTCGGTTTATTTAATAAGCAGGACTCTGCCTTTCCGTGAGCGCCGTCGAGCGGATCAGCGCTTTGTAACGGAAACGACAAATATTCTTTGGTTCTACAACGTGTTCTTTCGCCCCGATTGTCTTTGAAAGAGCCGCGGTCTGTCTGTTCTGAATAAACGCGGGCGAGAAGATGCCCTGCGGTGGCATCTGAATCGTCTTCGTGTAGAAAATGCCACGTTCTCAAAACAGAAAAATTGAAGGAATCTTTGAAATTGAGACAAATTGCCCTGAAATGTTTTCCTTGTCGGCTCCAATCAGTTGAAGCAGAGCAGGCGGATCCGGCGCGGGATTATTCCACGGCCAATCCGGGCCAAGCCATTCGAATGACCCTTTCAATGCCAGACGGCTGCCACCAAAACGCTTGGACCAATAACATTAGCAGGGCTGTACTCAGCGCTCGGCGCCCAGAGGGTTAAGTCATTATTCTGGTAATTGGGGTCTCATCCTTCAGACTCCCAAACCGCCCGACATAGCGGATTCCGGCAGAGAACCGGCGACTCCTTCCCAGGATTCCGCCAAAAACTCCCGAGAAGCGAGCGCCTGCGATTCTGTAAAATGTATCTTTTTAAAATACTTGGATAAACTCAAAATTGGAAACTTTAAACCTTAACGGTGTCACGAGAAATATCCTTATCATACTGCCTGTGGGAACTAAAAAGAACGGCTTGGTCTTAATCACCCAGTAGGACTCTCTGACTAATGAAAGTGTATGGAGGAAGGGACTTCGTTAGCATTATATATCGCCGTCATACTCCGCAGCGCTGCACAATGTGTCATTATTATTTATATATCGCCGTCATACTCTGCAGCGCTGCACAATGTGTGTTATTATTTATATATCGCCGTCATACTCTGCAGCGCTGCACAATGTGTGTTATTATTTATATATCGCCGTCATACTCTGCAGCGCTGTACAATGTGTGTTATTATTATTTATATATCGCCGTCATACTCCGCAGCGCTGTACAATGTGTGTTATTATTATTTATATATCGCCGTCATACTCCTCAGCGCTGTACAATGTGTGTTATTATTATTTATATATCGCCGCCATACTCCGCAGCGCTGTACAATGTGTGTTATTATTATTTATATATCACCGTCATACTCCGCAGTGCTGTACAATGTGTGTTATTATTATTTATATATCGCCGTCATACTCCTCAGCGCTGTACAATGTGTGTTATTATTATTTATATATCGCCGCCATACTCCGCAGCGCTGTACAATGTGTGTTATTATTTATATATCGCCGTCATACTCCGCAGCGCTGTACAGTGTGTGTTATTATTATTATTTATATATCGCCGTCATACTCCGCAGCGCTGTACAATGTGTGTTATTATTATTTATATATCGCCATCATACTCCGCAGCGCTGTACAATGTGTGTTATTATTATTTATATATCGCCGTCATACTCCGCAGCGCTGTACAATAAGTTAACAGGACAAGTAGTGCTTTTGGACAGAAGCAAATGGTAAGGAGGGCCCCCACTCAAAGAACTGACCCCGCAGCAGGATGGCGCTGCGCATGCTCGGTTCCCGCGGCTCGGCGCGTTGCTGTAGGCTGCTGTCGTAGCGCATGCAGACACGTGCTTCCCGTTATCGTTAAACGACCAACATCTTGTTCTATTTTCCGCGCAGTAGAACTTTTTGATTTACTGACTGATATTAAAAACGTGGAGAACGAGGAGAGGGAACATGAAACGATTCGAACGTCGCGTTCCCATAAAAAGGACAAAACTGTCTTTAAAACGATCCAAATGTGCTTTTATTTCACCCAGATCCACGTGTGCAGCCCTCGGCGCCGGCTTTGGGTGCTGGACCAGCTCCGCTCCTCACATCTTTCGGCAAATAAACCACGGAGGAGATCCGATTAAAAATACTTTTCCCAAAATATCGCTCTATTTCTTTTTTACCCCAGTTATAATTTTTGCCCCATAATATAATGTTTTCAGCCATTTGTATGATTCTCGCTCTGTTATCTGATCCCCGATCTACTAAACACCCCGATTCCTTATCATACTGCCTGTGGGGAGCAATAGAATGCCTCAGTCTTAATTGCTCACCTGGACTCTCTGACTGATGAAAGTCTATGGAGGAAGGGACTTCATTAGCATTGCCATAAAGCATCAGCTTAGTGTGGTGTTTGAGCCGGGAAAGTCACGGCTACAGAAAATACAGCACGGACCCCCGCGCTCCGGCCTGCGACTGCCGGCTGCCCCCCCCGCTCCGGACACACAGACACCGACTGCCCCCCCGCTCCGGCCTGCAGAGTATCTCTGCTCCTGCGACTGCCTGCTGCCGGACCCTGACGCAGTAACTCTGATCCTTACAGAGAGGCACTCAGCCTCCACTCCACTGATCCCGTCCCGCGACCAGAGGAAGGAAGCTCACTCGGCCATCACTGATCACGCTCTCCAAACGGAGTCTGTGTCTCTGCTGCGGGACCCCATGCGCTAAGTGGCCCCCGCATTGCCCAGCACCGTGTCCCTGCCGTGCAAGCCAATATATAAATGGCGCAGCAGCATATGGGGATCCCTCGCTGACAGGGGCCCTGCGGCGGATGCCCCTTAAACCCCTTCATAGTCGGGGGGTCATGTGACGTATATTTTTCTCAGCAGCAAGGTCACCCTGAGCAAGCACAATTGGGTGAGTCCGGCCCCCACGGCCCGGGCAAACCATAATTACCCCTGGGATATATGGCGGCATCGAGTGTCCTTGGCTCTGGCGGCAGCGGCTTAACCGCGTCTACATCAGACATCCGAGAGAGACGGAAAAAGCGCAGAAATTCCACCCGCCCGGCCTCTTGATCCTAACTATTATTCCGCCATGAAACGCGATTCGTCCCGATTTATCTTCAGGCCGGAGGACGTTCCGCCCCGGAAACCCAAATGAGCTCCCTCCAAAATACCGCGGCTCGCTATCTCTGTGATTATCTCGCCCTCTCCAGCGGGGGTCGGAGGATATTAAGGATGTGGGATGAGGGCGACTCGGTGCGCGTTAATGGGTCTTGTGGTGCGATCAACAGAAACATTCCATTGGTTTCCATGGCGACTGCTCCACATTCATCACTCAGCCCCAGAATTGCCCCTGTTTTGCTTGTATAAATAGGGCAATACCTAGCGCCCCCCCCAGAGCTCTTTACAGCAGGACAAAACGGGCGACTAGACGGGGGCCGGATGGGGCCGATCGGCCAGCGGGTTCTGTTTAAATATAACGGTTCTTTTCCCATTTGAGTATTTTTTTAAATTTAGCTTTTTATTCTGCCAATGAAAATAATTTGCCGGCATAACGCTAAGGGTTAAAGAAATGAGCAATGCGGTCTTTCCTTACTCAAAGGGTTAAAGGGTGAGACAGTCTATGAACCTGGCACGAGAGATCTCCACGCCGCGAGACCTCGCTGTCAGCCCGTCAGAGAGATAGCTCTCGTTGAGTGCTGCCTGTCTCCTATCTGTCTGTAATTTGTCTCTTATCTGTCTCGTTTGTCTCATTGTCCGTCTCTTTTCCAGGACCGGCCTGGAAGCCATCATGGAGACGTACGCCTTCTGGAGGCCACCGGTCCGCACTCTCACCTTTGAAGATTTTACGACTATGCAGAAACAGCAAGGTGAGTCTGAGCCGAGCGGTGCCGCCCCCCCCCCCCCGGGAGGCAGTTAGCTGTTCACGGTGGGACGTTGGGGGGGGGGTTTGCTTTCCATGTGTCGGCCAGGTGAGGCCGACAAGATGAGAAACATACACACGGGGTGAAAAAACAGGCGCTGAAAAGTGGATTTATGTGTGTTTTTGGCGAGGGTGAGGCTCTACATATCGGGCCAATTCCCGGTTCTTGATCGCTGGGATGTTGCACCTTAAACATCTGATAAATCAGAAGCAGTTGGTTGTCGGAGGTTTACAGGGAAAAAAAGAGGACAACAGACCCGAAACACACCGCGGGAGTGAGAAATAATAAATAAATAATAATAATATATAACAGATAATAATAAATTATAGTATATAATAATGAATAATATATAATATATAATAATAACGAATAATATATAATAATAATGAATTATATATAATATATAATAATACTGAATGATATATAATAATAATGAATAATAATATGTAATATATAATAATAATGAATAATAATATATAATAATAATGTATAATATATAATAAATAATAATAATAATTAATAGTATATAATATATATATTATTGAATAATAATATATAAAATAATGAATAATAATATATTATATATAATAATGATAATAAATATATAATATTAATAAATGATTAATATATACCGTATTGGCTCGGATATAGGCCGCCCCCGTATATAGGCCGCACCCTAAAAGTTTGGTGCTTTTTTAAAGAAAACGTTTTTTTCTTTAAAAAAGCACCAAAAAAACATGCTGCCACTCCCCTCCCCCCCCCGAGATATGCTGCCACTGTCCTCCCCCCCCACCCCCGAGATATGCTGCCACTCTGCCCCCCCCCCCGACATCTACCCAATACGCGTATACAACTTCCGGTGCCGGGACAGAGGTAAAACGCATCGTGCGGACGGTCACCGGCTGCGGCGATGCGGGTAAACAACCTCCGCAGCCGGTGACCGTCCGCAAGATGCGCTTAGACAACCTCTCGTGCCGGCACCCCCCCCCCCCCCCCCGAGGAAAGTGCTGGCAGGGGAGGCTGTCTGAGCGTATCGGAGAATAGGATGCGGGGGATCTGTATCCTAACCCCGCTGCCTGCCTGACATGCAGTCCCGGGCGTCGGGCGCTAGACCCCGAATATAGGCCGCACCCCCACTTTAAAGACTTAAAGTGGGGGGAAAAAGTGCGGCTTATATTCGAGCCAATACGGTATTCATATACTGTATATAATAATAATATATAGAGATTATATGGTAACTCAATTGCTGTGGTGCGATGCGTGAGAAATACCTACCAGCGGCGAGGATACTTTGTGAATGAAAGAAAGTTACAAAGTATCCCATAAATCAAATGCTACAATCCGCGCCTCGCGACGTCGAGGTCCATTCAAGACTCTTAGTGGGAGGACAATGGAGGTTAGTGAGGCTAGTGGAGGCTAGTAAAAGCTCGTGGAGGCTAGTGATGGCTGGGGATGGCAAGAAGGGGTGTGTGAAGGCTTGTGCAGGCTAGTAAAGGGTTGTGGAGGCTAGTCATGGCTGTAGGAGGCTAGTGTAGGATAGTCATGGCTGTAGGAGGCTAGTGTAGGATAGTCATGGCTGTAGGAGGCTAGTGGGGGCTAGTATAGTCTAGTGGAAAAATGGGACAAAAAGATAGTCTTCCAATAGAAGGGATGACGTACGGTAACTGCGAGTGAATTAGCCCGGCTCCGTAACCCGCGTCTCAGGTGCTTTCTGATGCTTTGATGTTAGGTCTGTTAATGATGGAGTCGGGGTGGCTCGGGGCCGCCTCGCAGATGTGAGATGGAGGCTGACCTTTTTGGTCTCTTGGCTGAGGACTCATTAATCTCATGATCAAGGGATGTTAAATAAGGGTAAAAATCCAGAAAGCAGCCGGCTGAGCATCACATGCCCCTCACCTGCCTCCCGGGCTCCCCTCCATGTCGTGGCAGGGGGCAGGTTGCACATGCTGGGCGAGTGGCTGTGAACGGATTATTAACCCTGAGAGAGTGACAGGCGGGGGTGCCAGGCCCTACCGTGCATCGGTCACCCCAGTAGGCATTAAAAGGTTAATAAAGCATTTCTGTCAAAGGGTAACTACCATTCCCATCATGCACTGCCAGCTATAACGATGCATTAAAGGTGGGATTAGAATTCCGTATACACGCAGCAGGCAGTCCTCGCTAGAAATAAAGCCCCTGCCCCTCGAAGATCTGAACCTAATGCCCCATACCATGCATGCCTAGAACAAGCCAGTTAACGGTTTCATTGCCGGATTCTGGCCATAGACTTGGGGTGGGGGTTAAGGAATATGGCTATTAGAGGCTCGCGGTGCATCCATTGCCGGAGGTTTGGCGGCAGCACCATCATGGACGGCGTTTCCCGTCTCTCATCATGTCTTTCCTTGTGTTCCAGGTGGCAGCACGGGGACATCTCCCACCACGTCCAGCACAGGGACGCCATCGCCCTCCGCTTCCTCTCACCTGCTGTCCCCATCGTGCTCCCCGCCAACCTTCCACCTGACGCCCAACTCCTTCAACGTCGGCTGTCGGGAGAACCAGCTGTGCAACCTGAATCTTTCCGAGTACCCGGCCTGTGCCAGGAGCAACATGGCCGCCCTCCAGAGCTACCCGGGCCTGAGTGACAACGGATATAACCGGCTGCAGAGTGGAAACTCCTCTGGTACCCAAGCCTCCGACACCTTTATGCCCCAGAGGACTTCATCCTTGATCTCCGGCATGGCCACCCCATCCTCGCTGCCCAGCAACAGCAAGATGGACGCCTACGGAGGCCAACTGGGTTCATATCCATCCTCTCAGTTCCAGTATGTGATGCAGGCAGGAAACCCTTCCTCCGGCTCGTCTTCGTCACACATGTTCGGGGCCGGCAGCCATATGCAGCAGAGCTCGTACAACGCGTTCTCCATCCACAACCCTTACAACCTCTACGGATACAACTTCCCGGCCTCCCCGCGCCTGGCAGCGAGCCCCGAGAAACTGACTGCGTCCCAAGGCACTTTACTTTGCTCTTCCCCGTCCAACGTCGCTTTTGGCGAGAGGCAGTACCTCTCTACGGGCATGGAGGCAATGCACATGATTGGCAACCCCTCGGCCAATCAACAGGCAGCAAACACCTGTGACAGCAGACAGTATGGATCTGTCCCTGGATCTTCTTCACAGATGTCGGTGCACATGGTGTAAGCGGGAGCAGATCCCCGTTGGACGGACCCAACCGAGAGTGCCTTAAAAAAACGACATTAACAGCATGGATACCCCTCCCCCGCCCGGGGCCGGAGGCACAAACTAGCTCTTACCTCCTTGGATTACAAAGAGATGAGAAACTAGCACTCCGCGTCTGAACTCGGCTTACCGCGGTCTATCCTCGCCTTAATGCTTTCTAGACTTTTACGATTTCACCCAAAGACTATCTGGAAGGAACCGTATACCTTCACGGACCGTGTACCCCTCGTCATGGCGCGTGTGCTGTCCGTCTCAGTGGGGCAAGATAGGAAAGTCTCAGGCTAAGAATCTCTTTTATCTCGAATACCCCTTATCTAGAATATCCCTTCATCTACAACATCCCTTCATCTAGAACATCCCTTCATCTAGAACATCCCTTCATCTAGAATATCCTTTATCTAAAATTTTCTTTATCTAGAACATCCCTTCATCTAGAATTTCCTTTACCTAGAATTTTCTCTAGCTAGAATTTCCCTTATCTAGAATTTTCTTTATCCAGAACTTCCATTATCTAGAAGCTGGGAGACTTGGATAAACTCCCCGTTGAGACGGACATCATGCCCCCGGGGAAGGGTCTTGTAATTGCAATAAGCTTGTGTGGTTTGGGAGGAAAGCGTTTATTTTTATGATCTTTATCAGGTCTTTAAGCTTTTAACCCCACGGAACGGACGGAATCTCTCCCGACTTCTCTCCGGAGGCCATTTTTGCTCTGGATGATGGCGATGAACTTGTGACTCGAGGCGTAGGAGCGGCTGCTGTGAGACGAGCCGACAGATTAGGCGTGATGGTGAAATGAGTTGGCGGGAGGGGCGGGGGGGTGAAACGCCCGGATTTAGTAAGATCTCGAGTGCATTGATCTGGAAAGCGGGGAGGAATCGTCGGGATTTCCGCCTTCACCGATGCAGAGGAGGCTCGTTTAACAGCCAAAGCTGCCAAAAACATACCCAAAAATAACTGGGCTGTATTAACCATGTCAGTGCCGAACGATTGGTCAACCGTCCCGGCTCTCCTGGCGCTCAAAAGTCTCAAATTCTGCCGCCGGCGTTCACCTAAATTAGTGGCGCTGCGTCGGCAGCATGCAGTCGTAGAGAACCGTCGGGGGGATAAATTAAATAATAAATAATATTAAATCCATTTCCTTATAGATCCTGTGCTTCACGCCCGCCGCGGTGTGGAGTGGAAGGGGGTTGCTGGGTAAAATTTGTGGGGCAAAAACATCTTCTTTCCCCCTTACCAGACCAGGGAGCTTTCTAAACAAGCGGCCCCTGAGACTCAAATATTAACCCTTTAATAGCCCACCATGAAGATCCTATGTAGTGAGTCGTCAAATGCGTTACCCAAATTACTTTAATACCGGTCGTCATGGAAACATTGACTTGTCTTTATTTAAAGATTCACTTCATTGAGTCACCTGCATTCAAGCAGGGATATCAGCCATAACTTTCCGGGGCAAAAGAACCAACTGGAACCAACTGGGGGTCTTATATATGATCCCAGCGCGGGGGGAATAAGAATAAGAATAAGGTATGCCTATTACTTGTGACTCCATCCACAACCATGTAAAAAGAAGCACCTTAAAAAGAAAGAGGAGTTGGAGAAAGCACCGAAATGCACCAAAATTCCCCAAACGCATCAGAATTCCCATCCACCTCATCGTTGTTTTATGCGCTCGGAACAAAAATATCCCAACCTGACTTTATCTGAATCCTGAAGTTTTACTTTTTTTTGCTGAAGTTTGAAATAAATTCAGTCAAAGAGAAACTTTTCCTCTCTTGTAACCAAAGTAATCAAATCCGTAACAATTCGCACCGGAACGGAGAAAACGATGAATTCAGACAGAATTTACAAAGCGTTTCTGTTCATGATGATTGATAGCGATGAGAGGCAGGTGTGATGGCTCCAGTGTCACAGGGAAGGGTTGCCTGTTCTCTTCTCCGAGGGACATCGGAGGGACACCTAATAATTCCCGTGTCATCTGGCCGTGGCCGTGATATATTTCTGGCGTCTGCAAACCATTGGGAAGGATATGTAGAGGAACCAATATATCTGAGTACCATCAAAGGCCATCATCCAATAGATCAAAACCCCGATATCGAGCTGGTCTGATGTGGCTGAGCTCTTTCATCTTCCAGATGCTGCGGAGTAATTGGTGGCTCAGACCCCGAGTGATGTGGCCTTAAACCGTCATCATACACGGACCTGATACATACCCAACACGTGAGGTCGATGTTCTTACATCACAGTGTTTACCCCCCACACTGCTAAACGTTAAAGTGCCATCACCCATCCACCTGGAAAGATTCAATACTCTTGGTCCGTAGTGCCCTCCATACAATGCCCTCCATTAACTACAGTAGGAAATTCCCGTGTTGGTGGAGACCATATCGGTGGCCTCTCTAACGGATTTCCTCCACCATCACCTGGAGTCTTCAGTCCGCGGAGCTCGGTGGCCTATGACCAACGTCCCATAAGACAGACGGTTTCATCCATTCTATCAGATCAAGGCTACAACAAAGATGTCGGATGCTTCTGGCTGACATGGAATAATGGGACTTACAATGAGGTGGCCACCAATTTTAAAATAATTCAAGGACCCATGGGGGTAGTCAGGATTGGTTTGGAGGCTAATGTTTTCACTAGAGGAACCTGGGTCCATCTCTTGGGCAGGGTGGTCCTCACAAGCAAGTCCCTCTGCACCTCCGAGTCCACCGAAAGCTGGGAGTACCGCAAAACCAAGTCAGATTTACTGGCTTCCCCGATATTGGCTGCAGTCCCTACTGACCTGAGAGAAGCCGTGACCCAGCCAAGCACTCAGTTGAGCTCAGCTGAGCGTCCCTCTGAGTTTCCGCTACCTCTCTGGTCAGTTAGAAACACGCGTTAAGCTGCCGTTCCTGACATAACCATAAAACTGCGAAGGGTCCCCACCGGCACCAGTCCCGAGAAACCTGTACAGGTTCATGCCAGCCCCATTTGCCACCTTTGGCTTGAAAATGCCACCAAACATACCCCCTGGGTTGTCTCGTGAACCACTGTTTCTATGACTAAAAAGCTAAATATATATATATCTAAAAAATGGATTTGTGTGACAAAATATGGCATAATACTCTGCGTTGTTTTTGGAAGTGCTGTAGATAAGTGTATTTAACTGCACGGAGAGATTAGCGTGTATCATAGACTGCGTATAGATTTAACTCTGTGTATAAGTGCCAAGCACAGGCAGAAACTCAATAAATCTTCTCGCTCTCTTCTTTTTATTGTAATTTTTGTTCTTTCCTTTTTTTCCCCTAAATTAATAAAATTTGACTTATTCCCTTATCTGAGACCCAAATCCCAGAAAGCTCCGACCTTGAAGGCATAGTGCATGTCCGATCCAACCTATATGGTAAAATATTTCCCCAAATATCAACGCCTTGGCTATATGGGATTAATTATTAGTCCCCAGTATTAATTAAAGGCTAGTATTAGTCCTAATTATAATGGGGAGTGTGTAGTAATTGGGGACTAGGTATTAATTCCAATTATTATTAGGACTAGATATTAAGTAAAAGGGTAATATTGGTCCTAATTATTATTGGAGCTAAGTACTAATTAAAAGGCTGGTATCAATCATTCTTATCGGGGCTAAGTATTAATTAAGGGTACTATCAGTCCTCGTTATTGATGGGATTAAGTATTAAAAGGATTATTATTCATGCCCCATATATTTGCCCCACTGTCCTGATTTAGGTACCATGACCACGAAGCCACGACGCCTAAAATCTCGGCCGCGTAACGATGGATGACCCGGAATTTCCGCTGTGAAAAAAACCTGAGAAATAATTCTACACGAGAGACGGCTTTTCACTCTCGGATCGGCTTTTTGGGGACGATTCCGCGCCCTTGAAGTTATTTTTCTGCTTTGTTGGATTTTTATGTTGATTTTATTTAATGTTTGAGGAATCAGCAGGATACGCTCAGCTTCCATCACATCGTCTTATAATATACAGCCAGCGCCGGGTACACGATATAAAAAACATATACAACAACCCATCACTAACGCCATCAGGAGCCATTCCCCCCCCGTTTGTTTATCTGATGCACCTACACCCGTCTATTAATGTCAACTGACGCCCCAGGGCAGAACATGGCCTTCTGGGTTGTTATGGGGGCTTAAACTCTTTCTCACAATCTGGGCCCCAACCGAATGCAATGCAACAGCACAATAATGCCCCCCCTTTCCTCCCCTGATGCCCCACTTTCTGCGTCTGATGCCCCACTTTCTGCGTCTGATGCCCCTCCTTCCTTCCCTGATGCCCCTCTTTCCTCCCCTGATGCCCCTCTCTCCTCCCCTAATGCCTTTATTTCCTCCCCTTTGTCCTTCTTCCCTCCCTTTGATGCCCTGCTTTCCTCCCCTAATGGGGTCTACAGCCCTAAAAGCCCCAATAATGTTAATAGAAACGGCTTTATAAATTAAAACCATTCTTCTTCTTCTAAATACTCCACCCAGTGACACAGATAGCCCCTCCCCAGCCACGCCTGTAACCACACCCCCTGAATAAAAGTGCTCCTCACGCACCGTCATGTTGGGAGTCGGGCTGTTTGAGACTCACCGTCGGGCTGACTCTGTGAACTCGCGCATTCTCATAACTCCCCTCTTGGTATTTATTACCGTCGGCTGCCTCCGTTTCTGATTTTAATACCGTTTGGCTCTTTTTTGTCAGTAGTCAGAATATTTAAAACTTCCCGGCCTGTAGTCCAAGAACGATCATTTATAATAAGCGGAGGATACAATGTATGTACCGGCATGAGAATAGAATGTATGTGTAATAAAGAAATGACATCATTTCCTGTTCCTCGCTGTTATTTCTATTGGTCGCTGACAGATGGCGCTTTATAATGTTTTGTGTTACGGGCGTATAGTGGAGCAAAAATTATGCTTTTAATAAGAGTATTTTTAACGTGTTTTTTAAAGAGGCCGTCCTGCCAAATGTTTCCGATTAAAAATTAGTTTTGAAAAATATGGCACTGTTCTCTTTCTTAAAACAGTAGAATGTCTCAGTCTTAACAACCCAACTGGACTCTCTGATTAATGAAAGTCTATGGAGGAACCAACTTCATTAGCATTGCCATAAAGCATTAGCTCAGTGCGGGAAAGTCACCCAAAATATCACATGACTGACAGCAACGGCGGCTCAAGGTCTGCAGATAAAGGGAGTTTATTGGGACAAAATGAGATAAAACCAGGTTTTTGTCACCGACCGACATTACTGTATACAGCGCTGGGGGGGTAATATTACTGTATACAGCACTGGGGGGGTAATATTACTGTATACAGCACTGGGGGGTATATTACTGTATACAGCGCTGGGGGGTATTACTGTTTGCAGTTGGGGGTATTTTGTAGGAAAATAGAATTCATGGACAGAATCCCCCCCCCCGGTGACCATGTCCGCCATACCTTTATATAGGGTAGGTTACCGCGAGTGGACGGTAATTAATGAGTATTAGGCGCACCCCCTTTGTCACAGATCTATATGAAGAAATATCTGGTTCTCCCAGTAGAATCCCGGATATTCCCGCCCCATCCCAGTAACCCGCAGGCGGCGCGGCCAGGTGGGGGTGCCGCGCGCTGACGTTGTGTGCCAGGACGCCCCGCGCTCGCCGTGTGACGCACGCTGCTCTGCTCACTGTCTCTAGCAGCTCTTCACGAGGTCTAAAAGGGCTTTTTATTTTCTGTTATTTTGAATGGAATCCTCATCAAAAGCTCGTCCAGATGGTTTTATAACGTGTGCGTAAAACGCTGCCGGCTCCGCCAGGCCTGGAATCTGTCATCTTCCTATAAAGTCCTCTCCAGCCACCTCGGCGATCCCATTTGGCAGCGGTTGGGAATGGGATTGTCCGCCGTTTCTTCTCCATAGATTTTCCCATCTCTCTCTCGCTTCCTTTGCCGGCGGCCCACGCCTGTTCCTCTGATATTTCTTGCTTGCGTAGCCAATAACCCAAGGCTTTTTTTTTGGATTTTCTGACAGGCGCCAAACAAAAATTACAAATGGAGCCGGAGCGTTACACGACATGCACAGCGCCCCCAAATATATTATAGAACGAATAAACACAAGGTGCCGAATTTGGCCCCCCCCAAAACGGCCAGTGATATGATAACCGACAGCTATTATTGGCTTCGCTTGGACTTGCGGCCCCCACGCACTGCTGGAACCGCCAGGGTCTGTGTTGCATCAGAGTGGCGCACCTTCCCCACCTTGCCCCAGGGCCCACCAACTTCACCACAAAACATATGCAACCTTTGCCCCCAAACAGCTTGTGAGTGCCACCTGCCCTGACCAAGGTCCGGCTGCAAACTCCATATGTATTCTGTACATTATACCTGCGAAACATGGCGGAATGAAGATGGAACATGACTTTGTGTGATGTCACATTGACTCCCACCAGGGGCATTGCTGGGGAAGACTAAGAAGGGTATTACCCCAAGTGTTTTGGTGGGAAGCTAGGAATGGAGACTTTGGGTATAAAGTATAGTCTTTCCTGAGTTGTTAGAGCTGCTTCATCCTTCAGCGTGATGGAGATCCTTAAACCGTGGACTTTAGTTCTGTGACAAAGCTTTACCACGCATCTCAAGCCCCATGGTTCTGTAGGTTGGTGCAGAGATATAGCTGTCCAAGGCCAAGGAGAAACTGGGCACTGGAATCAGCCAAGTCATAGAGATCCAAAATCTGGTCAGAAACAGAACCCAGGTCAGAACCAGGAATCTACATCATCAAACCAAATCAAATACCAAGAAACTGGGTCAGGACACAAATCTACCAAAGTCACAACACAAGAAGTCAACCGAACAAAGGGCAAGACTGAAGTCCCAGCATTTAGAAAGGGTAATCAAGACTGAAAACGAGGTCATCTGAGGCCACAAGAGGTCATCCTGGTGACAATGACATCCCGTGTGTGCGCAATCTCGTCCTCCACATCGACCTGCTTCCTTGGACCATCCATGTAACTGGGGTCGGATTGAGAGGCTCCTGGTGGATAGTGTCTCCACCGTCGAAGAGGTGGCCAGATGCGAAGGACATTGTGACCATGACGGTAAATCCTTACCCATGTGGCTTCATTGAATCCAATGCTCAGATCACCCCCCTCCTCAGGTAATATAGGTGGGCATCCCATAGGGTTTGACTGCTTTGCAAACCCCCCCCCCAAAAAAAACGATGTTACTGTCTCTTTAATGAAAGAACAAGAAGTTAAGATGGCCACTACCATGTTATACACATAAGGGGGGGGGGGTTCTAATACACGTTATGTTTATTTAATCTGTACAGAACCATAACATGTATGAAAAGTGACAGGCCTCGGCCCATGTTACATCATAGAAATGACAGCCACGTTTGCGTCCCGTTGGCGCATGTCCAGCCGGAACGGACCACTGCAAGGAAGTTTTTTCTGAGATCACAGGAGGCAGAATGCCAGGAGGTGGAAACATTAATTTCTCTGTGGAAACTCTGCGGGTCTCCTCGGTAAATGGCGAGAGAGGAGGCATGAGGGCGACGTGATGTCACACCGAGATTTATATTAATCATCTTTTACCAAAACCACATCAAAGAAACCATTAAACCGCTTTATTATAAAACGGCAAGCGGTCCTGGGGAGACCGGCTCAGCTTGGAGGCCGTCACATCATTTCACGGAGAACTATATCCAACCCGCTATGAGATATCGCTTACATTATTAGACAGCCCCGAGGCTTAGACTGCAAATAACACTCATATTTATACTAAATGCCCCAAGTAACCTAATATGCGATCGGTCACTTTGCCTGCGTTGTGTATGATTATTCCTCCCCATTAAGTTATCTCTCCCCTGTTGTTAAGTTGCTGATTGTTGCTGACTGGTTCTGGTAGCCGTTGTAAAGATGGAGGGAGGAGAAGGGTGAGAACTTCAGGACAGGAAATTGGAGGGGTAATACTGGCTCTGCCACAGGCTGCCACCAGTCCCAGCTTCCCTGCTGTTAAGTTGCTGATTGGTTCAGGCAGGGTTTGTAAGTGTGTAGGGGGAGGGGTTAGGGAAGGGTATGGGGTGCTGGAAAGTGTACACCCGCAATCAAATACTGTGTCTTAAAAAAACATAGGGTGCTCTGTGGGTGGAGCATGTTATGACATCACATGTAAAGCTGGCAGAACAAGCTGTGAGGTCACACGTGAGGCAGAGGTTTGCAAGTGATGTCATATGCGGTTGTAATTAAGGCAAATTAACCCAATGCATTTGCGCAGGATATATTGGGGCAACAAATCTACCCTTCAGCCCCCAGACGGTCCACACTCACCCAAACACTCATGCTCGCCGGTTTCTGAATCCCACTAACCTGCTGAGCTCTACCTCTGTCCCGAAAAGCAGGACAGAGGGAGCGGCGGGAGTAGGGTCTCAAAATCGGGACAGTTGGGAATCATCCAGACCAAGAAATAAACGTCTGCATCGG
The DNA here is from genome assembly GCA_023333645.1 of Sceloporus occidentalis. Classification (NCBI taxonomy): domain Eukaryota; kingdom Metazoa; phylum Chordata; class Lepidosauria; order Squamata; family Phrynosomatidae; genus Sceloporus; species Sceloporus occidentalis. The sequence goes on from JALMGF010000148.1 coordinate 1,771,401, forward strand.
GTAAAAGTGCTTTATTTTCACAAACATCTGCTTATTAATCAATGAGCTCTTTGTCCCAACCCCCCCCTCGCGGCGGCTGCCCCCCGACCCCCCCACCTTGGCGGCTTTTCCCCCCCGCGGGTGACTCCAGTTTTCCGTGAGATTTCTTGCTCTCCTGAGGTGACATTCATGGCTCTCGGCCCTCGCAGTAACTGCCCCGGGGGGAGCCGTTCGTGGGTTTTATAGACCGGATCGCGCAAATTCTCTGCTCATTAGCAAAAGCTTTCATGTCGACATCCCCCAAACTCCTGCAACAGTCCTGTTTTATTTATACACTAACTATGTGACAGGCCAGGGCCTTGACGCAGGCGTCCGCGTGGGCCGCGTGGAGCCCGTAGTAATGCCACCGATTACCGGTCCCTTCTGTCCATGCGCAGAGTCTGATATCACACCGCTGGCCGACAATATGGAGAAATACGCTCCAAGTGTCCCTATTTAGTTTGTACAGTCTTGCTTTGTCCCCAAAATCCCTGTGACCCTCTCCCCCTCATGCCCCCCCTGTTCCCCTCCCCCCCTCTTTAAAATTAATATTAACAATTCAGGGACAGGAGAGAAGTGAGAGGCTGCCTCCTGTAGCCGGCTGGGTGACAGGGACATTACAATATCTCGACTAATGCCCCTACGGGTCTGTAAAGCACCAAGCGCACTGTCAGCACCCGGCACAAGTGACGTCCCATTACTCCACATGAAATGACCTCTGGGGCTGGAAAAAGCTCTGATGTGACTACATTTTCTGCTCCATTAAGTAGATTAAGCGCGAGGCTGGTGGGGGGGGAGAGGAGGTCAGAGAGACGGAGGGAGAAGAAACAGGTGCAGGCCGAGGGACAGCGGCCAAGGAATGTCGGTCCCTCTAATGTTTTGGGGCTTAACACTTAAAAACAAGGCGATGACAGGGACGGGACGAGGTCCTCTCCACAGCCTAATCTTTTCAGGGGTCATTTGATTATTAGGGGGGCCATGAGCCAAGTTTCGAGGTGTAAGGGCCACAATGTCACAGGGGCCACAGGGGGGGCTGTAATCTAGGCAGGGCGAAGCATCCGTCCAAAGCCACCACTGATCCAGGAGACCCCATCAGGAGATGTGGTGGAAGAGACGGAGAGTTACAGTAACGTTACGAGACTTGAGTCTGCACTCAGTTCCACTGGAATTATTCACTCTTTGTGTTGATTTGGGCCAACTATCCTTTTTTGTCTTTGGCCCCCAGACCCAAGAGCCGGGCCCTGTGCCCCCAGACTCAAAAGCCCTGTGCCCATGCATGTTGGAGCATGATGGGATGAGGGCCAGGGGTATGGAAGGCATTTAACCCTTCTATGTATTATTCCTATACTTAGATGACAATGCCCAATAGGCGTGGCACAAACGTCTTTTATTGCCCACCAAACATTCATTGAGGACCCCGGGGGGATTCTTTTTTTCTGTTCTCCAAATCTTTGCCGCCGAAAACTTAATTTCCATCTAACGCTTCACACTAACCCCTTACGCCGGCTACAAACAACCTCTACGCAGCCCGCAAAACCCCGAGTTATTTCTTCTTTAAAACTGATTTGGGGAGAGAGAGAGTGAGGATGGGAGAGAGACCGGGGGGTGAGAAGAGAGAGAGACCGGGTGGTGAGAAGAGAGAGAGAGAGAGAGAAGAGTGGGGAGAGAAGAGAGAGGGGATAAAGGTCTCTTTATAATGCCATGAGTCACGATGCTGCTGGTGGCAACGCGGGGGTTAATGCCCTTGAAGTGACTGCCCCATGTGCGGGTTCCGGAATGTCCCGTCTCTCCGGGATGGCATGTTCTCGGTGACAGCTGGGATTTTTATGGGACGGCTCTGATGACAGTTTGAAGGAGGCAGAGAGCGCGGCGCGCACTGGAGGCTGTTTGTCATCTGAATACGAGGTATTGTTGATTAATGACATTTCCACGCAGGCCGGTGCCTTCCATCCATCCGTCTATCTATCCATCCATCCGTCTATCCGTCTCTCCATCCGTCTATCCATCTATCCATCCGTCTATCCGTCTCTCCATCCATCTATCCGTCTCTCCATCCATCCGTCTATCTATCCATCCATCCGTCTCTCCATCCATCTATCCATCCGTCTATCCATCCATCTACCTATCCATCCATCCATCTATCCATCCGTCTATCTATCCATCCATCCGTCTCTCCATCCGTCTATCCATCCATCCATCTATCCATCCGTCTCTCCATCCGTCTATCTATCCATCCATCTATCCGTCTCTCCATCCTTCCATCTATCCATGCGTCTCTCCATCCTTCCATCTAGCCATCCATCTATCCATCTGTCTATCCATCCGTCTATCTATCCGTCTCTCCATCCTTCTATCTATCCATCCATCTATCCATCCGTCTCTCCATCGGTCTATCTATCCATCCATTTATCCATCTCTCCATCCATCTATTCATCCGTCTATCTATCCATCCCTCTATCTATCCATCCATCTACCTATCCATCCATCCGTCTATCTATCCATCCATCCGTCTCTCCATCCGTCTATCCATCCATCCATCTATCCATCCATCTATCCATCCGTCTCTCCATCTCTCCATCCATCTACCTATCCATCCATCCATCTATCCATCCGTCTATCTATCCATCCATCTGTCTATCCATCCGTCTATCCGTCTCTCCGTCCGTCTATCTATCCATCTGTCTATCAGTCTCTCCATCCGTCTATCTATCCATCCGTCTATCCGTCTCTCCATCCTTCCATCTATCCATCCGTCTCTCCATCCTTCCATCCATCTGTCTATCCATCCGTCTATCTATCCGTCTATCCATCCTTCTATCTATCCATCCATCTGTCCATACGTCTCTCCATCGGTCTATCTATCCATCTGTCACGATCCCGGCCGTAGTACGGTCCGGGAGGACTCACCGCATCGCGCTCCCGTGCGGGGTGCGTCGCCCGAGTACCCGCGGCGTCACAGCCCCGTCCGGGATGCGTCGCCCGGGTGCTCGTGGCGTCGCGCTCCCGTGCGGAGTGCGTCGCCTGAGTACCCGCGGCGTCACAGCCCCGTCCGGGACGTGTCGCCCGGGTGCCCGTGGCGTCGCGCTCCGGTGCGAAGTGCATCTCCCGAGTACCCCCGAGTGGCGGGTACTCGGTACTTACCCCTCCCGGGTCGATCCAGCCATGCAAGGTCCTCTTCCGCGGCGGTTCACAAGAATGAACCGCCGCACAGTAATGGACACCTCCAGTATCCCAAGACACGCCCCCCTGCCGTTCTCTTACCCCTATGGAGAAGAAACGCGCCCATTGGACGTCCTCATAGTTGGAGGCGGGATCTGGAAGGGCGGCAGGTTTAAAAGCAGAGCACTGATGCCAGTTCAGTGCTCAGTTGTTTTTACAACTAGCTGTTGTTCTTACCTGGTGCTTACCTGTTACTTACCTGTTATATTGATTCCTGTTACCGACCTTGGCTTGATCCCTGACCACGTTGACCTCTCAGCTCCTGACCTGGATTGTTTGACCATTCTCTGCCTGCTGCCTGCTACCGACCTTTGCTTGATTCCTGACCACGTTAACCTCTCAGCTCCTGACCCGGATTGTTCGACCATTCTCTGCCTGCTGCCTGTTACCGACCTTGGCTTGATCTCTGACCACGTTGACCTCTCAGCTCCTGACCCGGATTGTTTTTGACCATTCTCTGCCTGATACCTGGTTCCGATCTCGGCTTGTTTCCTAACCTCGTTACTCCTCTGCTCCTGACCTGGACTATCTGACCACATAGAGACTGGTCCATTTGTATCCTGCATCCTGGTTTCCACACCTTTGCAAACGTAACATAACAACTGAGCCCGCATGGAAACCGCAGGATTAGCTGATGCTGTCGCTGCTCTCGCCCAACAGATGGCGACAATTACACAATCCCTTCATGAGATCCAAACCGGACAACATCAACAGCAACAACAGATTGTGCAAATTCAAGGTGCTCTCCAAGTACCTGGCAACCTGCCTCCAGCACCAGTCGAAGTGCCTGAACCACCAGTACTTCACGGAGCAACAGCGCTGGAACCGCAAGTGCCCTTGCCAGACAAGTACACTGGAGACCGCACAAAGTACCAGACTTTTATGACCTCATGCCAAATATTGTTCCGTCTCAAACCCAGAACTTATGCTAATGACTACATCAAAATTCACACGGTCATAGCCCTCTTGTCTGAAGAACCCCAACTCTGGGCCCATCATCTGATCCGTAACAATAGTCCGGTGCTTGACACATGGAACACTTTCCGGCAGGCCATGGATGCACTATACGCCGATACGTTCCAGACCACGTCCGCTACCAGTGCCTTAAGAGCCCTTCGCCAAGGGAAACGTCCAGTAGAGAACTACGTAGCCGAATTCCGACGTGTCTCCCTCGAGACAACATGGAATGAGGCGGCTTTACACGACCAGTTCCGGCTGGGTCTGTCGGATTCGATACGAGATGAACTTGCTCGCTCCGCTATCCCGTCATCTTTGGAAGACTTCGCCACATTGTGTATACAAATCGACCGGAGGTTAAGAGAAAGAAAGGCCGAACGCTTAGCCTCTCCTTCTCACACCTGGTCCACCGCCAGACCACCACCAAAAACCACACCCAAAGAGACCCCAGAAGAACCTATGCAGTTGGGACTCATCCGAGGCCCGTTGTCAGGTGCCGAGAAGGACCGACGTCGGTCTCTTGATCTCTGTCTGTATTGTGGTACCCCAGGCCACTACGCCAACGAGTGCCAAAACAAGAGACGACCATCTCGGGGTAAGCTACCCTCATTATCCATTCCGGCCACCCATGGTGTTTCTCCACATTTACCACATCATCTGTCCCTCTCCATTACCTTACAGTGGAAGGGGAATACCGTCGCTCTCGCAGCTATGATTGACTCGGGTGCCAGCAGTAACATACTCGACACAGACGTGACCCGCCAACACGGCATACCCGTCCAGAAGAAGACCACACCTCTACTGCTTCAGTTAGTGGACGGACGTCCTCTACAGTCCGGTCCCATCACCACAGAGACATCACCCTTGCACATGCACGTTGATCCTGATCATACGGAGTACATATCATTCGATGTTATACCCTCTCCTGTGTTTCCAGTTATCTTGGGACTCCCCTGGTTACGAACTCAAAACCCTCACATTGACTGGACATCCAACTCTGTGTCGTTTCATATCAATAAAGACCCTTGTTCACACAAACCGCCTCCGTCCATCAATATAGCACACGACTACAGCTCCCTTCCGATACCCACGATTCCGAGTCATTACAGCCGATTTGCTGATGTGTTCGAGAAAAAAGCAGCCAACAGATTGCCACCCCACAGGGAGTACGACTGTCCGATCGACTTGTTCCCAGGAGCCCCTATTCCGTTCGGCCGTTTGTATCCTATGTCCGAACCTGAACTCGTCACCCTCAAGGCCTACATCGACGAGAATCTAGCCAAAGGCTTTATCCGACCATCCACCTCCCCCGCTGGAGCAGGGATTTTCTTTGTTCCCAAGAAGGACGGAGGATTACGTCCTTGTGTCGACTATCGGGAACTAAACAAAGTGACAGTAAAGAATCGATATCCTCTGCCGTTGATCCCAGAACTTATGGAACGAGTTGGCACTGCCTCCTACTTCACCAAGATTGACCTGAGAGGCGCATACAATCTGGTGAGAATAAAAGAGGAGCATGAGTGGAAGACAGCATTCCGATCCCGGTATGGACATTTCGAGTATCTAGTAATGCCTTACGGGCTATGCAACGCCCCAGCCACGTTCCAGCATTTTATGAACGACGTGTTCAGAGACATGTTAGATCGTTTTGTTGTGGTCTATCTCGATGATATACTGATCTACTCACCATCGCTAGTTGAACACAGAGAACACGTTTCCAGGGTACTGGAACGTCTTCGAGAAAACGAACTATACGCAAAACCCGAGAAGTGCGTGTTTGAAACACAGACCGTGGAGTTCTTGGGCTTCATTTTGACACCTACACGAGTAGAGATGGATCCAAAGAAGGTTCAGGCCATCCTACAGTGGCCTGCCCCGAGGGATCGAAAGAGCGTTCAAAGGTTTGTCGGCTTTGCGAACTTTTATCGGAAGTTTATCCGCAACTTCTCTAAAGTCATACAGCCCATCACCGCTCTCACGTCCGTCAAACGAAAATTCTACTGGTCTGAAGACGCACAGAGAGCATTTCTTTTTCTGAAGGAGCGATTCACATCAGCCCCCATATTGATCCATCCGATGCACCAAAAGCCATATACGTTGGAGGTTGATGCCTCTGACACGGCGGTCGGTGCTGTTCTCTCGCAAAGGGCCGATGTCGACAACCAACTCCACCCGGTGGCCTTCTTCTCGCGTACTATGACTCCTGCAGAACGGAATTACGGAGTCGGAGAAAAAGAGATGTTAGCCATGAAATTAGCACTAGAAGAGTGGAGACATCTGTTGGAGGGGACGCAACACCCCATTACCGTTTTCACCGACCACAAAAATATGGAGTATTACAGGACCGCCAAACGGCTGAAACCTAGACTCGCAAGATGGTCCTTATTCTTCACCAGGTTCCAACTTCATATAACCTATAGACCAGGCGCAAAGAACACCAAGGCGGACTCACTGTCCCGCATGTGTGACGTATCCTCGTCTCGTCAACAAGACGAGGAGACCGTGTTAAAGCCCGGGCATTTTTTGGCTGGTACCCACTCTTTCTGGGACTTGTTCCACTTCCAAGCATCTGACACCGTCCCTCCAGAGAACCTCCAATTACGCAAGAGGAACGGGTACTACTACCGCGGAGACCTGCTTTATGTACCTCCTGCCGCACGTCTCCAAGTTCTACAATACTGCCATGACACACCAGCAGCAGGACATGGTGGTATGACTCAGACTATGGACCTGATAAACAGATCGTTTTGGTGGCCCACAGTACGCAACGACGTCCTTCGATTCGTTCGATCCTGTACTGTTTGCGCCAGGGCCAAAGGCACTCGGAACAAGCCGGCTGGTCTTCTATGCCCACTCCCGGTCCCCGCGACACCCTGGACAGACCTGTCAATTGACTTCATCACAGACCTACCGGTATCACATCATCACACCACCCTCATGGTGGTAGTTGACAGATTCACGAAGATGGGCCACTTCATACCAGCCAAACGCTTACCCTCAGCTGCTGAAACAGCCTCTCTTTTTATACGCAACATATTTCGTTTACATGGATTACCAGAGACTGTTGTGTCAGATAGGGGAACCCAATTTACGTCAAAAATATGGAAGGCCTTCTGTGACACACTCCACATCCACCGCTCCATGTCTACATCATTCCATCCACAAAGCAACGGCCAAACGGAGCGGACTAATCAAACGCTAGAGCAATACCTCCGCTGCTTTACCACCCATCTCCAAGATGACTGGTATGAGATGCTCCCCATCGCCGAATTTGCATACAACAACCATATCCACTCCTCTACGCGTTTGTCTCCCTTCTTTTCGATGTACGGACTACATCCATCCATGCTTCCTGGTTCTCCGATCCGTAGTGTGGTCCCTTCTGTGACGGAACGCGTAAAGAACATACTCGAGACACACAAAATGTTACGCAACACCCTCCATAGGGCACAAGAGCGATATAAGGCACAAGCAGACAGACGGCGTTCCGCTGCCCCGGTCTACAAACCAGGAGACAAGGTATGGTTATCAACCATCCATCTCAAACTGTGTTGTCCCACTAAAAAATTAGGACCTAAATACGTAGGACCGTATGTCGTGTTAAGCACACCCTCATCAGTAACTGTTAAACTACAATTACCCCAGACGATGAGGATCCATCCCATCTTTCACGTATCTTTGCTAAAGCCTTATCACGCTAATCCTTTCCCGGGACGCAGTCCCGACCCTCCAGCTCCGGTTACCATAGACGATACGGAGGAATATGAGATAGCCAGCATCTTGGATTCCAGACGATATCGAGGACGTCTTCAATACCTCATCCAGTGGAAAGGATATGATGTCAGTCACAATTCATGGGAAGACGCCCGTGGACTACACGCTGAAGACCTGATAAAGGCATTTCATTCTGGTCATCCCAGTCGCCCTGGACCCTTGAGGGGCCGGAGGCCCCTCCTCAGGAGGGGAGCCTGTCACGATCCCGGCCGTAGTACGGTCCGGGAGGACTCACCGCATCGCGCTCCCGTGCGGGGTGCGTCGCCCGAGTACCCGCGGCGTCACAGCCCCGTCCGGGATGCGTCGCCCGGGTGCTCGTGGCGTCGCGCTCCCGTGCGGAGTGCGTCGCCTGAGTACCCGCGGCGTCACAGCCCCGTCCGGGACGTGTCGCCCGGGTGCCCGTGGCGTCGCGCTCCGGTGCGAAGTGCATCTCCCGAGTACCCCCGAGTGGCGGGTACTCGGTACTTACCCCTCCCGGGTCGATCCAGCCATGCAAGGTCCTCTTCCGCGGCGGTTCACAAGAATGAACCGCCGCACAGTAATGGACACCTCCAGTATCCCAAGACACGCCCCCCTGCCGTTCTCTTACCCCTATGGAGAAGAAACGCGCCCATTGGACGTCCTCATAGTTGGAGGCGGGATCTGGAAGGGCGGCAGGTTTAAAAGCAGAGCACTGATGCCAGTTCAGTGCTCAGTTGTTTTTACAACTAGCTGTTGTTCTTACCTGGTGCTTACCTGTTACTTACCTGTTATATTGATTCCTGTTACCGACCTTGGCTTGATCCCTGACCACGTTGACCTCTCAGCTCCTGACCTGGATTGTTTGACCATTCTCTGCCTGCTGCCTGCTACCGACCTTTGCTTGATTCCTGACCACGTTAACCTCTCAGCTCCTGACCCGGATTGTTCGACCATTCTCTGCCTGCTGCCTGTTACCGACCTTGGCTTGATCTCTGACCACGTTGACCTCTCAGCTCCTGACCCGGATTGTTTTTGACCATTCTCTGCCTGATACCTGGTTCCGATCTCGGCTTGTTTCCTAACCTCGTTACTCCTCTGCTCCTGACCTGGACTATCTGACCACATAGAGACTGGTCCATTTGTATCCTGCATCCTGGTTTCCACACCTTTGCAAACGTAACACCATCTCTCCATCCATCTATCCATCCGTCTATCTATCCATCCATTTATCCATCTCTCCATCCATCTATCCATCCGTCTCTCCATCGGTCTATCTATCCATCTCTCCATCCATCCGTCTATCTATCCATCCATTTATCCATCTCTCCATCCATCTATCCATCCGTCTATCTATCCATCCCTCTATCTATCCATCCATCTACCTATCCATCCATCCGTCTATCTATCCATCCATCCGTCTCTCCATCCGTCTATCCATCCATCCATCTATCCATCCATCTATCCATCCGTCTCTCCATCCATCTACCTATCCATCCATCCATCTATCCATCCGTCTATCTATCCATCCATCTGTCTATCCATCCGTCTATCCGTCTCTCCGTCCGTCTATCTATCCATCTGTCTATCCGTCTCTCCATCCGTCTATCTATCCATCCGTCTATCCGTCTCTCCATCCTTCCATCTATCCATCCGTCTCTCCATCCTTCCATCCATCTGTCTATTCATCCGTCTATCTATCCGTCTATCCATCCTTCTATCTATCCATCCATCTATCCATACGTCTCTCCATCGGTCTATCTATCCATCTCTCCATCCATCTCTCCATCCGTCTATCTATCCATCCATTTATCCATCTCTCCATCCATCTATCCATCCGTCTCTCCATCGGTCTATCTATCCATCTCTCCATCCATCTATCCATCCGTCTATCTATCCATCCATTTATCCATCTCTCCATCCATCTATCCATCCGTCTATCTATCCATCCATTTATCCATCTCTCCATCCATCTATCCATCCGTCTCTCCATCGGTCTATCTATCCATCTCTCCATCCATCTATCCATCCGTCTATCTATCCATCCCTCTATCTATCCATCCATCCGTCTCTCTATCCATCCCTCTATCTATCCATCCGTCTCTATCCATCCCTCTATCTATCCATCCGTCTCTCCATCCGTCTATCTCTCTATCTCCCCGCATTACCCAAGACTCGGCCTGATGTTATTTCCCACGCATAAGCAGCAACAGATCACCTGCTTGTTGGGACTGCCCCGGTGCATTAGGACTGTTGGTTGTGAGATTTTAGGCTGATAACCGGATAGGAACGTAGCGGAAACGCTTGGCGCCACAAATGTGATCCCTAAGCAGGAAATAATAATATTTAGATTTTGTACAAATCTTTACCAAAAATAACCTAAAAAAACCTCAATTTACCCTCCAAAAATTTTTATGGAAAATTTCATAAAAAAACATAAAAAAAATAATAGAAACCGATTCCTGCGTCTGGAAGAGGATGTTTAGAGAGCGGAGAGCGCGGCTCTAGAGCCACAAATATACGGGGGGCTATAAATTAGCAGCCTGTCCAGAAACCCCCGCAGCTCTGCTCTGTAAAACAAACGAACTGCCTAATCGGGGCCGTCCGCGTTTAACGAGCCCCCGCTGGCCGCGCGCCACGCCGCACGCCCCCCCCCTCGCGGGCCTGTTTATTTTTGGGAAAATGGAAACTTGTTAATCTCACGCCGTCCTTTGAATGGAGGTTCTATGAGGAGGAAGGCGAAATATTTGCCGGAGTCTGACGGGGAAAAAAAGAGAGAGAAAAGCAAAAGTCTCGGGGGGTCAGGAATGATTTAAGGGCAACGGCGGGGGGGGGGGGCGAGAAAAACATTTAGGATCCGACATGTCGGGAGGGCTCGTAAAATCGATAGGCGAAGGTGTTAATAATACATTTAAAATACTAAATAGTAAAAATGTAAAAAAACAGAAAGACAGAAAGAAAGACGTCATTCTCAGGTGATCCAGAAAACTTTCCAGAGCGGGGTCTGGAGTGCCGGCTGACTCCGCGTGCGATTGCTTAGCGTTCTGTTCTAGGCGCCGGCACTTTAAGGCTAGTGGCCGCCGGACGGCGTAGGAGCTTCCGCCAGCAGGATACGAGAGGGGCGCTCATTATCGGACACAACCATCCAATGACAATCTATAAAGTTTCCGTGAAGCCCAGTTTGAGTCCATCGATACGGAGAATGAAACCTCTTTAAACAGATTGAAAACCAACTATTTACTAATTTAGAATCTTTCCAACAAAATGTATTTATTTACAAAACTCTCCAACTTCCTTATACCCCTCCCCCATCTCTGATCTACATTCAATCTTTCTATATATATATATATATATATATATATATGTTTTATGATAAACACCATGTGCGATATACTTCCTACTCACGCAGCATATACTCCTCATTTCACTACTTCATTTAGAATCCCCGAAGAAAACCCACTTTTATCTCCTTTTGTCCCAAAAACTCCCTTTATCTGCAGATCTGGAGCCGCCGTTGCTGTCAGTCATGTGATATTTGGGGGGACTTTCCCGGCTCAAACACCGCACTGAGCTGATGCTTTATGGCGATGCTAATGAAGTCCGTTCCTCCATAGACTTTCATTAGTCAGAGAGCTGCCTGAAAATTATGATTAAAATAATTTAAAACATTTAAAAAAAAACTATTTTGAAACAGAACACTATGTAATATTTTAAGAGCTTTTTAAAAAAATTAAATTGGTAGAATATTCTACGACGGGGGGGGTCGCCTGTAGCGTCTTTGTATTTGTATTTGCGCAGATCCTGAGTTAACGCAGAAGCAGAGTAACCCATGTAAATGAGCCGTCATTAAAATACCCCCCCCATATGCCCTCTTTCCTGTCCCCACCTTTTTCCCTTAAAAAAAATTGAAATAGGGGAGGAAAAAAAAAGGCGAATGCCCATTAAATCTTTTCTTGGAAGGGATATTACATGTCCTCGTGAGCTGGATTTATTACCTGTGTGGAGAAATGGCACGGCCAAAAGGAAATTACTGCCTCTTTCTGTAGCTTGGGGCAAAATACACAATTGTTAAAGTGAAATATTATCATTTTCCGAAGGTTGCTAGCTTTATTACAGCTCTTTAAAGGTGGGACGCGGGTAACCCTTTCAGGGCCACGGGGGCCGAATAGAGCAGCGGGGGGAAACACCGTACCGCTCCCCCCGTTTGGCCCGGGAAGGGTTAAGGGTGACTTGCCGCAAATCTCGCTTAAGCCGACATTAGACAAATATTACAAAACTGACAAATGACTGCGCGGCCTTCCTGGGATCCCCGGCCAAAACCGTGAGCGCGGCTCGGACCAAACCAATGGGGATCGGCGGGGGTGGCGGAACCGAACCTGCGATGAAAGCTCCGGGAGAGACGCTATTTGTTATGAATTTTCTTGGAAAGTATGAGCCCGGGAGATGCGGCCCCGGGGGCCCGGAGGCCACCCGCTTTACTTTTAATTTTCATTTCAGACTTTTCTTGGCTCTGGTTACAAAAAAAATTCATAAAATAAAATGTGGTGTGAATACATCTTTACATAACCGGACATTTTTTTTTATGCAGAATCACATCCTTTCTCATTCGGGGGGATCATTTTTTTAAGACGGACGGTTCCACCAGACATCCTTTAATCAGCAGATGCTAAAAATGTGCATTTTCTGTTATAAAACACCCTAAATGTATTAATTTTTATTGTAGATCCGACACCTAAAGAAAGCAAAAGCGCAAAATGCTTTGTTAATTTTCCAATGTATGTTTTTGCTGTGTTATAAATTATACATTTATGTCTCTTGTGCGTAGAACACATCTCAACCCAAAAATACCCCACAATATGTCAAATGTCCTGAGGCTGTGGGGTACTTTTATTTTAGGGGTATTTTTTTTACGCAGCCTTTTTATGTGAGTTTATATAATATATAATATGAGGAATATACAGGGATATAACGGGTTATAAGGATGGGATTAGTTATATGGGGGGAGAGTATATAATATATAATATGAGGAATATACAGGATATAACGGGTTATAAGGACGGGATTAGCTATACGGCCGGAGAGTATATAATATATAATATGAGGAATATACAGGGATATAACGGGTTATAAGGACGGGATTAGTTATACGGCCGGAGAGTATATAATATATAATATGAGGAATATACAGGGATATAACGGGTTATAAGGATGGGATTAGTTATATGGGGGGAGAGTATATAATATATAATATGAGGAGTATACAGGGATATATAACGGGTTATAAGGACGGGATTAGTTATATGGCCGGAGAGTATATAATATATAATATGAGGAATATACAGGGATATAACGGGTTATAAGGATGGGATTAGTTATACTGCCGCAGAGTATATAATATGAGGAATATACAGGGATATAACGGGTTATAAGGATGGGATTAGTTATACGGGGGAGAGTATATAATATATAATATGAGGAATATCAGATTCCGCGTAATAATTCAGATTCCGTATAATAATTCAGATCCTGCGTAATAATGCAGATTCCGTGAATGTCTTTTCTCCTGGGAATTCTTGCGCTGTTCCCTGGATCGCAGGATTCTCTCCTTTGTTCCGTGACCCGTCACGAGCCACCTGTGCCTGCCTGCTAGCCGCGTCTGTAAATAGCACAAAGCATTTTTGGTGTTGGGGTCCTTGCTATGCCGCGCATGCCAGTAACGCAGAGCCGCGTTCCCCCGAGCCGCTGGCGCTTCTGCCCGGAGTATTTTAAGTTCTCTGGTGGCAGCCATTAATCAGGGTCTGTTTAAGGCATTTGGGGGGGATCAATCAAGTCATTTTTAACTCTGTGTTCCAGGAGGCCCCAAACGGCCAAAAGTCCCGGGATAGTTTCCTATCGTCATGGAATGATTAACCCCTGTTGTAAGCTCCAGTGTGCAGGGCCCTCCTGTAAGTCAAATTGCTATATTATCTGTTAAGTTCTGTTTACCCATTGTACAATGCTGTAGAATATGATGGTGCTATATAAAACAGTTTATATGGAGTAGAGAATAGATTATAATTATTTATAACGGTCGTTATGGAAACCATGGCTTGTCAGGAGGTGGAGATATTCTGAATGAAGTCTGATTCCAGCTGTGATATAGCAGGGAGAAAAGCACCAATTGTGACGCTCAGATATCATTAGATCAGAGGAGACTGGGGCAAAAACCCTGAGAATCTGCCCCTTCACACCGAGACTGGGGTAAAAACCCTGAGAATCTGCCCATCACCCAAAGATTGGGGCAAAAACCTTGAGAATCTGCCCATTCATCCCGAGACTGGGGTAAAAACCCTGAGAATCTGCCCATCACCCAAAGATTGGGGTAAAAACCCTGAGAATCTGTCCATTCACCCCGAGACTGGGGTAAAAACCCTGAGAATCTGCCCATTCACTCTGTGAATGGGGTAAAAACCCTGAAACTCGGGGCAAACCCTTGCAGCTCCCGGCACGAGAAGCATTAATGGGACTTTGGATATGTGAGCGGAGACCGATGTGCGGACGGGGAGGAGGCGCGCCGCCGGAAATATATCCGACCCAACTGCTGCAGGTCAGAGAGGTGAGAATAACAGATAAAAGCATTAAATCCAGCGAGGATCGCCTCCCCCCGGACGCTCAGCACAGTATAGATTCCCTCGTAGCTCAATGAATGGCCGCTTTCAGGAAAAGGCTGTTTTCGTGACCCCCGGCTTGTTCCTCCCCGTTTGATGTGCGGCGGAAGTCATTTGCGAGACGTGTTTTCAGCCCCTGTTTACATTCTTGCTCCTCGAGGCACATCTCGTCTGTCAGCAGCTGTGACGCCGTCTGTCAGCGAATTTACCTTCTTAAACATTAAATCTCTCCCTCAAGGTGAAGAGAAACGGACATTTCACACGTCGGCGCCGTCCGCGGGGGCCGCACAGCTTCCTCCACCCGGCGATGCCATAAAACTGCCCGGTATTCATACACCTGGGGGCTTCATACCTGAAACGGCTCTCTCGCCTGTTTTATGTAGCAGAATAGAAACCCCAGAACCCACCGGCAGATCGGCCCCCGGCGGCCCCCGTCTAATCGCATGTTTCTCCTGCTGTAAATCAGTCGTTGGTCTCGTCTTAAATTCAGGAGCCGTATGTCTATCCCATGCATGTTTAATACCCTCACTGTATTACCCTCTACCACCTCTGCTGGGAGGCTGTTACACTTATCTACCACACTGAGCAGGAATGAGGCAGTGGATTTAATCATATATCGTAACACGATTGAATTGCCAGAGGGACGGCCACCATCCTTTCCTCTTCTGAGGGCCACAAGAGCCAAGGCTCTGGGAACCACGTCTCCTTCCCTCGAGAGATCCTCGTGGACCGGCTCGTCCTGCATGCGCTGATCAACTCGTCCGTTTGTCTATCACTTCAAACTAATAGCTGTGATTAAGTGGCGAGTGCGGGTGATTAAGTGGCGAGTGCGGGTGATAATACGGCTCGGCGTCCGGAGGATTCACACTCTGACGCTTGGAAGCCACGGCGACGGACACTCGCTTATTCAAAGAGTCGGCTGCCTCCCCGGACACCCAGGCTGAAGCTTTGCTTCCAACACAGATACTCGGTCTGAAAAGGGTTAATTTAAACTTCTCTGCAGCTGATAAACCAGGATAAAGTCTTCAATGGGGAAGGAAATATCAAGTTACTGAGAGGGTGGTGGATTAGTGGAACAGCCTCCCAGCAGAGGTGGTAGAGGGTAATACAGTGAGGGTTATCAAACACGCATGGGATAGACATACGGCTCCTGAATCTAAGACGAGACCAACGACTGATTAAGGTTTGAGTCTTTACAGCAGGAGAAATGGCGACTAGACGGGGGCCGGATGGGTCTCTAAATATAAAGATACCCGAATATGTATAAAATTGGAGAAAAAATAAAAACGATGTGTTTTATCACAATTATTAAGATAACTTTCATTTGGTGAATTAGTAGCCGGAATCAGTAGCCCGTCTAAGTACCCCCCCCCCCCGCGTTGTGTCTCCTTTTCTAAAGTAACACGTTGGGTGGGAAAGTATCTCAGATCTCAGGCCAGCGGGGGGGGGGGGGGGTCGATCCGCTGCCTCTCGCTGCTCCACATTTTATTTACTTTCATGAAAAGTGAGCAAATTAGTTTTACTCGACCTTACATGACCTCATAAAACCGACTACTGAAAACAATCCAAATACTGAGAATTACAGACCTGCAAGTCCAGCATCCGCTGTGAGGAAACTCCTTGCACAGAAGAGGTTAAAAGGGAGAGTATGGGGAGGGGGGTAGAAAATATTGGTGCCAACCAGGGGCATAACCAGAAACCCACAGGACCCCGGTGCTGTCCCTGGACCCCTATAATTTCACCAAGCAACAGGCCCCTCAGTGCCATTTTATCCCCCAAACCGCCTGTCTGTGCCATCTTAGCCCCAAAACCCCAGCGAGTAGGGAGAGAGAGTGCGAGACATCATTCGATTGGATGATCTCTACACTCTCTGTGCTGCTAACGGCAGGTGTTACCCACAGCTCGCGGCTTTTAAAGGGCCGGTCGCAGGGGCTCCCCGGGCCCCCTGGAGCGACTCTCTGGGAAAACATCTCCTTCACAGCTTTCAGCGTAAATACGTGTATTTTTGCTCTTTTAATATGTGCGATTGTTTTGGAGATATTTGTTTTGAAAGTAAAAGAAGCTGGTGACAGCCTGTGGCAGAGCCAGCATCATCTGATCGATTTCCAGTCTGCCTGAACCAATCAGCAACAATCAGGAACTTTACAAGTGGGAGGAATAATCCCGCTGATCGTGAGAACAGGAAGTTCCGACGGCCGCTTCCATTGGCACACATATAAGGGGGGGTTAAATGCGTACATTCTGTGTATTTGGTGAATAGGCCGCGGGGTCTGGAGGGTGACGGGTCCGCTGTGACGGTTTGTATGGAAATCCTGATTTTGCTGGTGTTGAAGTCACGCTATAAATTACCCCGCAGTCTGACCTTTACCCCCCGCAGCTGCCGTCAGGATCCGAACCTAATACCTTCAGCCTGCGCCAAGTCATTTGGGGGCATCTGCCGGGGAGTCAGAAATATCCCCGCCATCCATCAGGGCAGGACGGCACCTAGAGACTCGCCTCTGTTTACCCGAAACAGGTCTGTCGGTCGCTAGAGAAATGTCCCGAACACACCGAGCTGTCACTCACCGGCCTGGCAGTCTCGCCGCGGGGCAGGAGCGTTTGGGACAAGCAGGACGTTTCGCTGTCACCTGCCGGGACCGTCCGACGGCCTCTTAAATTAGCTCCTGACTTATTGTTAGAGCGAGAGAAGCCACGTCCGCAGGTTGGAGGGACTTCTGTGCCTCGGGAAGGAGACGGGGATTAGTACCCCGGGGGAAATGATTAAATGGAACACATCGATGCGCAATATACGGATGCAAGCGGGACGAGGTGACGGGTTGTTTCATGAATTTATAATGTAATAGAATTTTACTTTACAGAGAGAGGAGTAGATAAATGGAGCAGCCTCCCAGGAGAAGTGGTAGAGGCTAATCCAGTGAGGGATTAAGAGACCAAAGACTGATTAAGGTTTGAGTCTTTACAGCAGGAGATGCGGGCGACTAGACGGGGGCCGAATGGGGCCAATCTGCCGGGAATATCTACAAGTACTTTTTAAACGACGTATTAACACATGGATTGACGGGTCACATGATCGGTTTCCTTCCCACCGGTAGCTGTATATTTAACACCGTAATTGCTGTTAGAATGAATTTCCGAGGTTAGGAAATAAAATAAAGGATCGGGTTGGTCTGATTGGTTGTGGATTAAGCGCCGCTGTATCATTGGCCCCGGGGCCGCGTCGTGGGCCCTCTCCTGTAAATTGGTGATAAGATGTTTCTATATGAACCAACGGGAAATCCTATAGGATCCTAGAGGTTTCTCAATGTATGAATGGCACAGTCCTCCAACCTCATGCCCACTCATGCTGTGTGAAGTCTGGCTGGGAATACTGGGAGTTATACAGAAGCTGGGATGGGAGACATTGCCTTTCCTGAAATCTTTACTGTATGACAGGGAAACCCGCGTTATGACCCATTGTACGGCACTACGGAATTTGATGGCGCTATATAAAACAATAAATAATAATAATAATAATGACATCACGGGATCGGCAGAATGTCGGTTCGGGGCCGATGCCGCCTCCCGTTGGTCACGTCGGCGCCTGTTTCTCTGTGAGAGCTGATAAGGAGCCGGTGAGTACCCGGCCGCCGAGGTGACAGACGCTCCTCACAGATCATGTGTTAATCAGACACTAAACACGGATTTCACGGGGTTAGCGCCTAATAACAACAACTTGGTCTAACGCAACACCTTCCCCACCCCGAGCGCCTGATAATGCCAGCTGGCACCCACCCTGCGGGGAGGGAGGGGGATCGGGCCGCACTGGAATCCAGGGGCAATTTATTGGGGGGGGGGCAAATATGTAGGGAATAAGCTGGAGGCAATTTAGAAAAGCCCAGATCAGAGTGATCTGTGAAGAACAACGATCTGCGGAGTATTACAGCAATACCTGCACACCGGCAGAGGTGGCCAACCCGATACACACCGGCGGAGGAGACCAACCCTGTACACACCGGCAGACTGTGACTAACCCGGTACACACCGGCAGAGGAGACCAACCCGGTACACACTGGCAGACTGGGACCAACCCGGTACACACCGGCAGAGGAGACCAACCCGATACACACCGGCGGAGGAGACCAACCCGGTACACACCGGCAGAGGAGACCAACCCGATACACACCGGCGGAGGAGACCAACACGGTACACACCGGCAGACTGGGACTAACCCGGTGAGGACTCCGGGGCACCGACCCGACCTGAAATACTCTTAAGTCATCATTTCCATTGACTTTTGTGAATACGCGAGGCGCTCGGTTGAAGTAAACTGTGTTGGTTCGACATCTACGACTTGTCTCTCCCTCTGGCTCGATTCGGCTTGACGTTAGTGAATAGCCCCCCGATGACCTGCCTGATGCATTAAACTGGGTCGGTGCGAGGCGGGGGACACGCCGGCAACTCCGCGGTCAGCGGCCACGTTCACCTACTGCACTCCTGGAACGTATTAATAGAACTGGAATCTGACACTGGAATGAAACAGCTGCCGGTCCATATAGCGCCGACCCCTCGGGTATTCAGATCGTTAACCCTATAACTTCCAGGGAAGGGAGAGACACAGCGGGGTATGGGTGTCCTGGCCTCCTTAGGCTTTATGAGTAGATTGTGGGGAGAGATTCGGGAATTCCTCAACAACTAAACCTAAAACAATGCGCAGGAAGGCTGGGTACTCTGTATCCGACTTATCAAACATATTATCAAAGATTAGGGTTCTTTCCAAAGTTTGGGGGGCCGAGGTTGCCGGTGATATGGTGGGGAACATATATATTCTATATTTATAGTGGACACGGTCACCCTTTCACCGCAGCTTCATTCATTTATTGCAGCTGATTGTGCTTTATGTAAGCGCTTTAGAGACTTCGTTTAAAATTCACCCGATGGAAACTGAGATCGGTGGCAGCCTGTGGCAGAGCCAGCATTATCTGATCAATTTCTTGAGCTTAACTTGCGAGGTCATGAGTGTCCCTGTTAGTTTACATTTTGTGAGTTTTAGGCGAGGGTGTACAAGCTCTTTTTTTTCTGTTTTAACCACTTATCTCCCACCCTCTCAGTAAAGTAAAACTTCCTTCCGTTCCATCTCAGTCTCCGACCCTCTAGTGTTAGATTCCGGTCTCTTGTTGTAACTTTTCTCTTGTTGTGAATAAATCTGCTATTTGACCCAAAACGCGCAACCATTCAGTCCACGCCGGTGCAGACTCCGCAGACCCGTTATTGTGGTTGAGTTGCATGATGGATCGGGACGGCGTGTTCCGGATCAGCTGTAATTGCCTGTAAACTCTGTGCGCAGGGCAGCATGTGGGTGGCGGGGTACTAACGGATTTATGGCAAACCTCGGAACGTCTCTTGTTTTTTTACGAGTGACCTTAAATGTTCACCGTTATTACCATAAAAAAGTCCCTGCCGGCCGGCGTCCGATTCCAGGTAATTACCGGCTAATCAGCAGACGGAGGAATTACACGGCCTCCAGCAATGTGCAATGAAATGTATTTATGCAAATTCCAAAACAATGAAACTTTAGCTGGTAAGTGGTGTAACACGAGTCCCGGCCACGGACCCCCCCCTCCCGCGCTCCGTGTCCTCTCGTTGGTGCTTCGATGTGATGTTACTGATAGGAGGTGAAAGGATTGGGTTTGAAAACTACTTTTTATTTAAACCACGTCCTGTAATCGACTTTTCCTTCCAAGCAGTTTGATGACAGGTCACAGTATACAAGGAAACGCGCGCCATGTTCGGGGCGAAGCCTCGGGGCGATGATTCGGTGGAGCTCATTAGTGTTATTTGGAGATTGAGTTGGGGTGATTTGTTTGGATGAAGGAACCAAGGCCATGCTTGGGGTGATTTGTACAAAAGCATTGGTAGTGATGTCATGGACAGCCGCCAGCACGTTGAACGTGGTCCAGTAGACCTCCTGCCAGCACTCACATTGAACGATAGTGACAACGCACGTGTCAGGCTGAAGGGTTGCTGGTAGCGGAATTGCTGATGTAAATTGTACAGGCTCTCGTAGCGCGAGGTTCTGGGCTCTGCTGTGGACCTGCAGTCCATGGAGTCAATTGGCCATTTAGTAGCCAGAATGAGAATGCAGCTCAAGGTCAACGCTGGGGCAGCATCTGAAGACTGATGTACTGGTGGAAAAGGCAGAATGTGCATGTAGGTGGCAACGCCACAGGGAGGGGGGTATTAAGGGTAATTGTTGATCCAGGGACCAATGAAGAGGTCAAGGATGTCACAGGGCTTTCTGAGTAGAGTAGCATAGAAAATATTCCCAAAGACCAGGTGCCAACTGCCAGCTCTCCCCTCCCTCTTGCCCCTCTTTCCTCCCGTGATGCCCCTCTTTCCTCCTCTGATGCCCCTCTTTTCTAGGAGGTCAGAATGTTTGCTGGGTATGAGGGTATCGCAGGGTTCTAAAGCCCTGGAAATGCCCCGATCCTAGTCATACCTTCATGCCCCCCCTTTGTGGATTTGAGGTGTAGGGAGGTGCACTAATGTATAAATCTATCACTTTCAGCTCTGCATCCGCCTGGATCCCAGACGGCCGGAGGCGCTGCCCGCGGAGAAATCCGTTTATGTTGCAAAATGGTTCCTGTGTTTTCTAAGAGATTACTAAACTTTCTCACACCTTGGCGTCCCTCTCCGCCCTGCCGAAGCTGGCGCGCCGCTAGCCTCTCACTTCGCTTTTACGGTTCCCCGAGGAAGGTGACCTCATGGTTTTGGCAGCTCCCGAAGTCAATCTCCGCGGCCTGATTGCGTGTGACGATACGTGTGCCAATCCTTGTGAGACGCCCGCGTCTTCTTCTCTAATGAACTGGGTTGTCGGGGGCCTCCGAAAGTCCGCACTGGGCTACAATACCAGGATATTGGCCGGTAACCATGGTAACCTTTGCTATTTGAGACACACAATCTCCATCTCTGTGGTTTTTCTTTTCCCCCCTGCAAAGCCCTTTCATGGCCGCCATTTACCATTCATCACCCAAAATCAGGGCGTGCAGCTCCATGGCGCTGCTGGGTATCCGAGCCTCCATTTATTATGGGCGATGGGGGATTCCCCAACTAGCTAAGGAGTCCAGTATGTAGATGGACGTTATAGCGGGAATGCAAATGGGGACAAAATGGCCAACTGATAGCATCAGTATTAAACACCGGCCTGTATTAATAACCAGTAATAATCCAGGAGAAGCCATGACAGGTGCCCAGTATAACCAGTAATATTACAGGAGCAGCCATGACAGATACCCAGTATAACCAGTAATATTACAGGAGCAGCCATGACAGGTGCCCAGTATAACCAGTAATATTACAGGAGCAGCCATGACAGATACCCAGTATAACCAGTAATATTACAGGAGCAGCCATGACAGATACCCAGTATAACCAGGAGTATTACAGGAGCAGCCATGACAGATACCCAGTATAACCAGGAGTATTACAGGAGCAGCCATGACAGATACCCAGTATAACCAGTAATATTACAGGAGCAGCCATGACAGATACCCAGTATAACCAGTAATATTACAGGAGCAGCCATGACAGATACCCAGTATAACCAGTAATATTACAGGAGCAGCCATGACAGATACCCAGTATAACCAGTAATATTACAGGAGCAGCCATGACAGATACCCAGTATAACCAGGAGTATTACAGGAGCAGCCATGACAGATACCCAGTATAACCAGTAATATTACAGGAGCAGCCATGACAGATACCCAGTATAACCAGTAATATTACAGGAGCAGCCATGACAGATACCCAGTATAACCAGTAATAATCCAGGAGAAGCCATGACAGGTGCCCAGTATAACCAGTATTACAGGAGCAGCCATGACAGGTGCCCAGTATAACCCGGAAGAAGAACAGTTCTAACTAACAGACCCTCTCTCAGGATATTAAGTCCCATGGTCAGGTCCTCCAGACACCCCCCCCACCCCTATCATTCCTTTCATTTGGATGGTGTACATAGCCGGGGTAGTTTCAGGTACCTGGATGGTGCTAGGGTTAGATGCCCCTGTCTGCAGAACACAGGGGGGTATCTATATCTGTGAACACAACATGAACTCCGCAAGTTACCTCAGGACCCCCGGAGACCGCGGCCCCTGCTGCCATGAATGTGCGGGAGAATGATAGGAACCAGGCTGTCAGAAGGCCGTCTCCCTCTAATACAATTTGTGAAGTTCAATAAATAAAGTTAATAAAAAAAATATTTTTTTAGGCCTTGAAAATTGTTTCTAAGCAACAAAATAAATTAGTTAATAAAAACTGTAAAAATTGAGAACATTTCTTATAAATCTCTTTTCCTTGACTTTATACAAATTCCGTCATATAAAATGAATATATATTTTAAGTTGTTTTTGAAAGTCAGTGAAATGTTATTTTTCATGCCATCACTGCCATCACTGCCATCACTGAAAGTTTTCTGCCGTATATCACAATTCGCAAAATATTTGTGGATGGCGTTATTGGGTTATGAGGAATCTCGGACGTTTCCCGCGTATTTTTGATCTTCATGCGCATGAAAACGCTCTGAAATGTCCTCTCCGGGATTGCCAAAGTTTCCAGTAATTACTGTCCAAAAATAAATCCGACTTCTTTATAATCCTGCCGGGGAGATTTATCCGACTCGACACCTCAACGGAATATTTTCTTCTACCGAGGCTCAGGCTAAGCAGGTATGGCCGACTGAGAAGAAAGATCTAGAATTCCGAGCCATGTAGAGAAGTATAGAGAGGGACATATACTTATCGAGTGGCAACTTACACTTACTCCTGTCCTTTCTCCCTCGTCCGTGTAGTGAGCCTTGTTGGTGGACTCTTGGCTGCGCTGATCCTGTTATAGACTATATATTCCATTGTATGCTGACTTTGCGTGTAGTCAGCCTGCCCTGACTCGCTGACCTTCTCTGAGAGAAGCAGCTAAGTCCTGGTGGTCTCAACCATGAGACGTTCTATTGTGGACTTTCCTTAGTCATGTTTGACCAAGGGCCGGGCCCCTGACACGTAAACGCAGAATCTACTACCGCTTCTGCTGGATGCAGTTCCACTCCTCTACCACTCCATCAGTAAAGTACAACTTCCTTACGTCTTATCTAAGCCTTTGACAACCTTCGGTTTCCAACTTTTGGCCTGTAGCCTCCTGTTCATAGTGATGTCATGAGTGGCCGCATGAAGTCATCGCCATGCAAATGACGTGAAGGTCTCCCAAGGGAAGGGAGTCCAAACTTTAGTAAATGGCTTTCCCTCCCCTCCTCCTCCTCCTCGCTGAAGATGTTTTGGTTCAGACGTCGGTTTATAAAAAGAACCCCCGGCTCGTTGCGGAGTTACAGGAGGTGATAATTCACACGAGTGGACGGAGCTGAACCTGCGATAATCTGAGGCCTCCAAGGTGGTGAATGATTCTCCTTAAATCACGGGTTGGAGGTAATCTGAAGCTCAGAACGCCGCCACGCTCCTAAAATATATTTTTACGCTAAGTGAGGCCCTTGCGATGAAAGCAAAACAGCTTGAGCGTCCGGGGGCCAATTTGCGCTTCATCCCAGACGGCCTCGTAGGGCGCGCGTCGTGCTGGGAAGGTTTGCTTGGGTGTTAAATGCCGACGGTTGGACCCTCACGTTCCGTCGGCGAGCGCCGGTTCCATTCCATTTATCAGGCTTTGTCTCTGGGTTGAGCTCATTCCTCCACGTCTCGGCATCCATTAAATAATCCGTCAACCTGAGAAACGGACGGACGATTATATTGGTAAAGAAGCGATAAAGATAAAAAAGCGTAAAGCGTCTGGGCTTATCTTTTTAATATTAGAGGGCAATTAATGATGGCATTCAATACAGTGAGGGAATTTACACACGCGCGAGATAGGCATATGGCTCCTGATTCTAAGTAAGTGGAGCGGCCTCCCAGCAGAAGTGGTAGAGGGTAATACAGTGAGGATATTAAACACCCATTGGGATAGACATACGGCTCCTGAATCTAAGACGAGACCAGCGACTCATTTGGGTTTGAGTTTTTGCAGCAGGAGAAACGGGCGACTAGACGGGGGCCGGACGGGGCCGATCCGCCGACAGGTTCTGGATTTCTATGTTTTAACTATGCCTTAATTATTCTGTCTGCCTCTTTCTCTTTGCACTTCTTTCTACCGCTCTCCTCTCTCTCTCTTTCAGAGTGCGAGTAGCCTGGAAGAAAGCAGCGAGTGATATAAGGGAGTGAGGGGTGAGTGAGAGAGTAAGGGAGAGAGGGAGTATGTATATTAGAGTGAGAGTGTATGTATAAGTGTTTGTGTGTAAGCATGGATGTGTAGGTGTAAGTATGTGTGAGCATGAATGTGTATATGTGTGTGTAAGCATGAATGTGTGTGTGAATGAATGTGTATGTGTAAGTCTGTGAGAGGGACTGTTGGCATAAGTGTGTAAGTGTGTGTTAGTGTACGTATATGTAAGTGAGTGTGTATATTTGGTAGTGTGAGTGTGTGCGTTTGTGTAAATGTATGAGTGTACATAAATATGTATGCCAGTGTGTTTGTGAGTTTGGGGTGATGGGGTCACTTGGCTTTACTTGCCCCGAGTGCCAGAAGATGCCTCCCCTCCCCTGTTTGCAGTCAAGTTGCATTAAACGATATTGTGAGTGAGACTCATTAACACTTTCCCGACCGTGCACTTTCCTTTCGCTTCCTCCATTCTTACTCTAAATCCTGAATTGGTAACAAATTCTTCCGGATTTCTGTCGCGTTCGCCTGCGCTCTAATCTTTGCTGATTGGTTAATATGTAAAGCTGCTCGGTGTTTATCGCGCATGTATCTATCCGCTCGGCTCCTGCTCTGCCGCTCGTAAACCGGCCGTCGGTGCTGAGCGCTTACTCAGGAGAGAACCCGAAACCCGCGTCAGCGGCTCGTGTTACCGACAACAGGCAGCTGCAAAACCCATCAGTCCTGGGGAGGAAAAGCCGATTACAAATCATCCGGGTTTCGTTTATTAAAGATTTCCAAAACCGCCGTTTATTAAACTGCCAACAAAATCAGCAGCATTCGTATAATAAATGGCGCCGGTGGGGAGTGTGGAGCGCGTCGGGTGGCACTTTCACAGAATTCGGACACTTCGGGAAGATAAATAAGGTTACGGAGATGAAAAACGATCACAACGTCTCAAACGAGCCATTTTACCAAGAAACGTGAAAAAAGGCTTTTTGTTATCGAAATAAAAACGACTATAATATCAAAATGTATGAAATCCTTGATCTATAAAATAATTTTTAAAAAGCTTTTTTTTTTTAATTATCCTTTAAAAAAAAGAAATTTTCATCAGATTAACCCTGATGGGGGGGGGGGTTATTGTTTTGATTTATTGCAACTGGAAAAAATTTTTTTTTTACCCATTTTTAGTTTTTTTACCCAAAACTATCTGCTAACTCCATCAGCGGCACGCGGCGGGTTAAGGAGGATTCAGACCACGTTACCGGGCCTGGGGTGATACGGACGGCATGGTGAATATTAAATACCCCAGTGGGCGCTCGAAGGGTTAAACCGTTACCATTCCCAGCGGCTGCCGGTTATATCTGTACCGGACGCAGCCCAATAAATTAAACGTCAGGATGCAGGACAACCAATCCAACGCTAAACCCGCATGCAGCCCCCAGACACGGAGAGGCTGCACGCCAGGCCATCACGAACCCCGAATACTGCTGCAAGGTCAAACAGAGAAGCACAGAAAGGATCCAGACAGGGCACTGGACTATTAAAGCATCTAGTTCTGATTCCATGTGTGGAAGGCAGGGAGGGAGCTTCCTGTGACCCAGATTAACCCCGCGCAGAGCCGAGGGACGGTCCGCAATCAAGCTGGCAAAAGCCTTCAATCAAGAACAAGGCGCACTCTGGGCTACGTCCTCGATGGCTTTTGATGGCAAGCTCTTCAGCCTACTCATCCGGTAAACCTGGCAGTCAGATGGACCAAAAAAAGGGAAACGTCAGCCGCCACAGAAGCCCCCGCTCTCCGTTATCCTGTAAACCAAGTAGATCCAACGGCCCCCCGTGTCTGCCCGGCTAATCGCCCCGGGGGGCTCCATCACTCACAGGTCACAAACCGTCCCCAAGCGTCCGACCGCCATAAAAATGTCCCCATCTGCTTCGAGTTCCCGCGGGCCCCGCTCCCCCCCTGATTGAATCCAGAGACGTCTTCGATCCGGGGGGCTTTGCTTCACAACGTCTCGCCGCTGCTCCCCATCACCATTAATGTCAGCAGGCCACGCCGGGGGGGGGCGCGATATTTCCTGCTGGAAAGTGGCTTTATGGACTGTCAGGAACCACAGGATATTAAACAGATTTTATTCACCCCAATAGGGTTCAGTCCTCATCCCTTCGCTTCCCCCCAGGAAGTCTCTGCGTGGAGCCGTCCCCGGGGGGCCACGTTATTCAGAACCAAAGTCTCCACTGAAACTTACCGATTATCCAAATGCGGGGTTTTCTGAAATTTCCTGGAGAATTTCGTTCTGAAATTTGGTTAAAAGAAAAATCCCGGGAGGATCGGAGGCCAAACAGGAAGTCTCCGCTTCTACCGAGAGAGAGAGAGGCGCCTTCAAACAAATCCGGCCACGATTACCGACGGAAAGGGGAAATAACCCAGAAAATCAAAACAGGAAATGAACGTTTTTTTACCAGCGATAGATTTTTGGAGTTGCTGCCCTTTTTCACTTTGGCGAGAAGGTGGTTCATAAGTGTAACAGCCTCCACGCAGAGGTGGTCGAGGGTAATACGGTGAGGGTATTAAACATGCGTGGGATAGACATCCGGCTCCTGAATCTAAGACGAGACCAACGACTGATTAAGGTTTGAGTCGTTACAGCAGGAGAAACGGGCGACTAGACGGGGGCCGATTTGGGTTTCTCAGCACCATCAGCTCTAATACCCCCAGTCTTCAGGGCAAAACCGAGGTACTGGAATAGCCACATTCAGGATTATCCCCAACATTAATTCTCGCACGTTTACCCAATCGGCCGATCACATATTTGGAACGTTTTACTTGCGGATTCAAATTTGTACAAATATTTTTAACGAAATTGGGAATTTCCTCAATTCATAGGAATGTCCGGAAACGAAGCAGAGCGCTCAAAATTGTCTTTTCGCATTTCATTGTCTCTCTCACGCTCTCTCACGCTCTCTCACGCTCTGTCTCAATGTCTCCTTTCCCGCAGCTCCGCGTCTTCTCTTGCAGAATAATGATCTCTTTCTCTGCAGATCTGTCTGCATTATTCTGCCGTATCGGAGCAGAATTACGGGGACAGCCTCTCCCCCGTTCCTGCGGAGAAGGAGAAGAAGAAAGAAGACACGAGGAGAAGCGAACGAAGACCGAAGAACGAGAAGAGGCAAGAGAAGAAGAGGAGCTAAGGGAAAGGAGACGGGATGGAGGAGAGAGCATGAGAGAGAGAGTGAGAGTGTGAAGGAGCGTGAGAGCGTGAATGAGAGTGTGAGGGAGCGTGAATGAAGGGGAATGACAGCTAATTGTAAAAGCCCTCCAAATTTCCTCTGAACCGAAAACGCAGGAAAATAATTTAATTGTCCGAAAACGAGTGGCACAAAAACGGAGCGAAGAATTTGCGTGAATGGTTTTTTGGTCGGTTTCTTTCGTTTCACCCGTTGGGTTCCGCTGTATAGGGGGCCTGGGGGGTCATATTGAAAGTCATATTCCCAAAACCAAGCTCTGAGCTTCCTGATTGGCTGCAATAAAATATAATTGAGATAAAATATGCAGGAAGATTTTATTTAAAACCGAAACCTTCAATTACACGAAAAAATAGGAAATTTGAAAAGGAAGACGTTATTATGTAACATCCGGCCCCTGCTGGCCCCCACGTTAACGCTCTCCAGAGAGACAGAATTTAATAACCTTCAACTTTCAGAGCCATTGATGATGTCATCACAGTGTCATTGATGACATCATGTCTGATGTCATTAGCAAAAACAGACAGCGGAGGGAACGTAACCTCCAAGAACTCGATGCGACCAAAAATAAGAATTAAATCCCAGGACCCCTCACACCGGCTGGTCGCTGGCTCGTCCCGAGTCCGGCCCCCGGTGCAGCGATGCGCTCCTGCGCAGGATCTCCCCTTTTCCATTGTGCGTCGGGTTAGTGGTCGGGGGGGCGATGCGTTAAGCGGCTGCAGCTGTTCGCAGGTCACAATGTGATCGGCGCAGGTTCCAAACTCTGATTGCGATGGAGGAAGTGAGAGATTATCCATAATAACGGAAAATAGCCCAAATAAATCCCTTCCAATAAAAACCAGCGCTGGACCGTGTCGCGGGGGGGGGGTCGGGGGCGGATTATCTCACTGGTTTCACGCATTTTCTTCTTAATGCCCCCATAAACCTGAGATCAGATGCTGCTGCGGCTTGGATTACGATTGGCTGTTTATTCCCGCAGGTTTGGGTGATGCCGGTTAAACAGGTGTGACATCACTCCTCTGATCTCAGATCTCTAATTTACCCCATTCTGGATAAATAAAAACACAGAAAAAAAACCCAGAACCCGCTGGCAGATCGGCCCCATCCGGCCCACGTCTAGTCGCCCGTCTCTCCTGCTGTAACGACTCAAACCTTAATCAGTCGTTGGTCTCGTCTTAGATTCAGTAGCCGTATGTCTATCCCATGCATGTTTAATCCCCTCACTCTATTACCCGCTACCACCTCTGCTGGAAGGCTGTATTTACATCCAATATGGATGTTGCCTAGAATTACACTTTTTCTGCCGTTTTTTCGCGTAAATCCCAGTTTTATACAGAATACTCAGCCAGGAAAATAGCGTTTTACTCCGTTGAGATGGAGAAGCTGAAACCCAACATCTGTGTCCAGGGGGCCAGGAACTGGCGCTGAGCCAACTAATCCCTCAACGCACTTTTGAGTTCAGGGGGTCTTTCTGGATGGAGCCCCCAATACAATAATCCAGAATATTAAAAATAAATTAATCCTGAGAACTGCTTTCCCCGCAGAGCCTTCTGCTGCCCCCTTACCCCGCGGAGCCTCACGCTGCCCCCTTACCCCGCGGAGCCTCACGCTGCCCCCTTACCCCGCGGAGCCTCACGCTGACCCCTTACCCCGCAGAGCCTCACGCTGACCCCTTACCCCGCAGAGCCTCACGCTGACCCCTTACCCCGCAGAGCCTCACACTGCCCCCTTAACCCGCAGAGCCTCACGCTGCCCCCTTACCCCGCGGAGCCTCACACTGCCCCCTTACCCCGCGGATCCTGCTCTGCCGTATTCCGGGACGGCCAGCTAC
This sequence comes from Sceloporus occidentalis, assembly GCA_023333645.1. Lineage (NCBI taxonomy): Eukaryota > Metazoa > Chordata > Lepidosauria > Squamata > Phrynosomatidae > Sceloporus > Sceloporus occidentalis. The sequence continues at coordinate 1,801,257 of JALMGF010000148.1, forward strand.
ATGCCCTGGCTTCACATTTGGGAATCCCTGTCGTGTGTAAAGGGCTGAGACCCCCCCCCCCCCGGGAATGGCTGCTGCTTGGAATCTGCGTTGACGATCTTTCCGTCCAATGACTGCGGAGAGATTATGTGTTTTTTATTGGGTTATGTATTTTTTATTAGGTTATGTATTTTTATGCAAATGGCGCGGCCCAGACACCAAACACATAATGCGTCCCAGCTTCCCCGGCACACATGGCTCCCATCTGACGAGATTCCTGGCCCAGGCGGGGGGACCTTTTTTCTGTTGGAAATTCAGCTTTTCGGCCAACTTTTAGATGTTTCATATTGTTTAAAAATAAAAACAAGGATGACGCTGATTACACGGGACAGCTTGTACCGGCAGAGGAGGCACCGGGGGCGTCATCAACAAACCAGTAAGTATCTATTGTTATACTGGGACCCAGCGCTCGGACAGGTAGACGCCCGCAGGTGGGATAAAACTTTTACACGCTGACTCCGTGTATAAAGGATGTCTTTATTGCTGTGAACATGCGCAGCGGGAAAGGCTCCAATCCCTCATTCCTATTTCTGTTTGATTAATAATCCAGCTTTCTGCCGATATGAAGGTTAAACACGCGTTCTTAATACAGACACGAGAGAGACACCGGAGGAGCAAACACCTGAGAACAAGCAGGACGCAGGAGCAGTTGAACCAAATGTAGACACATTTTAATGACATTAATTGGCGAGGGAGAGCGAGGTGCATCCCAATACACGGCCCCCTCGGTAACAGGTTATAGGTGAATCGGACTCAGGACCAGCGCCGGGTCCAGTCTCCCATATTTTCTGTGGCCCCCCACCGGCTGTGTGGCATTCACGTCATAAAAAAGAAATCAAAATCTAAATAAAAAAAATCTAATGGGGGTCCCCGGGTGACCCTCTTTATCTTTAAGGGAGCTTATAGGTGGGCTAAGCAACCTCCCCCTAGTCCTGGGACCCCCAATTAACCAAGGGGTGCTTTTATATATATATGGAGGGGTCCATTCCGGTCCTCCTGTAGGTTTTACGCGTTTTAGGCGAGGGTGTGCAAATGGAACGGAGGCCCGGAAGACAGAGACTCACCGACGTATCAAACATTGCAGCGTTTATTCCCCCAATCTCCCCTCCGTGACGCCGCCGGGGGCTCTGATTAAAGTTCAGCGGCTTTTTATTCCATAAACCTCTTTCTGTAACTTTGTAACATCGTTTCAAGTTGAAAAGAGACCAAAGTCCATCAGGCCCCACCTCACATTCAGCGGCTGAGGGTTTAGGAGGGACCGGCGTAGCAGGAGTCGGTAAACCCGGTCTGCAGACCCCATCTGGATCCCGCGCAGCACCTGGAGGCGCTTTGGTGGCATTTGGACTTCGGGGTCCTGACGTCTAAACACCTGAGAGAAGAATTATTAACGAGGCAGCGTCTCGGGAAAGCCTTCGCCGCCCCTCCTAATCCCTCGCTTTACCTCCCGATTTTCTGATTATGTTACAACAAGACAGCTACGCTGGGAAGCCGCGCCGCCCCAATCCCTCAAGGTATTTTATTGCCCCTTCCAGGTCGTCCATCATCCAGACGGCCTCTCCGAGGAAGCTGCGCGTGAAAGAAGCTCGCTCTCTGCTGACGTTCAGCAAAACGCTGCATTCTAACACTTGTTCCTTCGCCGAGGCCTTTCAACGAAAACTGGGGGTTTTTTTTCCATTTTTTTTTTACCATTTCTATGAAAGTCGCTCCGGCCACACGGACTCCATATGAATTTTCTTTTTTTTTTACTTTTTTTTTGGAATTATTTTTATTATTTTATTATTTTTTTCTTTTTTTTCCCTCTGGTCTCCTGGGATCATCGAGGAAAAGAGATTTCTGTAATTCGTAACAGACCGACCCTCGGAGCCTCTGATCCTCTAAGCGGTTTTTAGTTTTTTGTTGTAACGAGCGAGAACGCGGCTCATACCCCAGCCCGGGGTTTTTTGTGGTTTTTTTTGGAACAAGATGTTCTTCAAATTTCTCTTCCAAAAAAAAAAGACAACATCAATACTCAGCATTTCTGTTCTAAAAAAAAATGAAAAATGTATTTCTGAGGAATTCTTTTCTTCTGAGAAACATGAGTTTTGCGTTAACCTTTTCTCTGCTAGGGGGACCCTCCATCCATCCATCAGAGATCACAATGGCTTTTCCCCAGGTGCCCCCGCGTTTGATTGATACATCTTTGCAGGGGCTTAACGAGAGGGCGATGAGTCCGCGGCCCCCACTGGTGGGATTAGAGGGGGTTTTTTTGTTTAAATCGCTGTAAAACGTTGTGTTTTCGGTGACTCGGAGCTTCGGTAAGAGAGATCTCGGCCTCCGAGGACCCCGGCGTCTTCATACCGATGGTTGGCTGTAAATGAGCTCCGTGGAGCTCGAAAGACTTCTGAGTTCTAGCAGAGAGACTTAAAGGTGATGAAGGGAGAGTGCAGACTCAGCGTACCGCGAGTGCGCTCTAAAGCGCGGGGTCGGGGTATTTAATCGCCTCCTATAATGGATCAGAAATGACCCAACGGGTCGCGGGATCCGGTGGGGTCGGCCGTAGAGGAAGCCGAATCCCAACCGCTGCCGACGACCCCTTTTGATTTGATGACCGAGGACATTTGATTTTATCCACCCCACGACGTGGCACATGGGGCACATCGGTCTACCTTTCATGTGAATTTCAACAGCCTCGTTAACCCCCCCATCCAGGCATAAAAGTTACTTTTAATATGACAGATTTAGCTAATTCCAGACAACATGAAACAAACTAATCGCGGAACCTGGAACCCACCGGCAGATCGGCCCCCTCCGGCCCCCGTCTAGTCGCCCGTTTCTCCTGCTGTAAAGACTCAAACCTTAATCAGTCGTTGGTCTCGTCTTAGATTCAGGAGCTGTATGTCTATACCATGGACTGTATTACCCTCCACCACCTCTGCCGGGAGGCTGTTCCACTTATCTACCCAGGGCCGGCCCTACAATGGAGCCGACTGGGGCAATTGCCCCAGGCGGCACTTCAGAAGGGGCGGCACTTTGCTGCCCCAAGCGGTTTTTTTTGAAGCGGAGGAGAGAGAGAGAGGGGCACCGAGTGGTTTTCGCTTACCCGCCCGGCGCCCCTCTCTCTCTCCTCTGCGGCGAGTTTCCCTGTTCGGTCTCGGTGCCGGCTTGTAATGCAGAGCGCCGGAAGTGACGCGAATTTCCGGCGCTCAGCATTACAAGCCGGCACCGTGGCAGCACAGGGAGACTCGCCGCAGGACTGTTTAAGGGTAAGTACCGGTGGGGGGCGGGTAGATAATGCCGCCCCCCCCTCGGCGTCGGCGGGGGGCGGCATTTTAAACTTCGCCCCAGGCGGCGTTAAGTCTTCGGCCGGCCCTGTATCTACCACCATATCAGGAAAGTAAAAAAACTGATAATTATGTGAGCTCATTCGCATGCAGTTAATTCACATAAGTGACATTGCAGTTTTTCTTCGGTCCCAATTTTAATTCCCATCTCACTCATTTCAGGCGTGGGGTATTAGCCTGCGCGGCACGCGGCTCACTGGCCCCTGGCCTGGGAGTGATTTTTCTTCCACCGTGATCCAGCTGGGATGTCGGCTTCCTCAGAGGAGATCAAAGTCCCGATCCCGGCTCTCATTACCACAATTAATAGGATCCCGACAAGCAGCGAAAAATGACCTGTCTTTGGGTCGGGGGCCGGGGGGCCGGAGGGCTTATTAAAGAGATACCGCAAAATACATCATTTTCCCAACAGCTGTTTGAGGAACCAAAGAGGCTTCTGTTACACAAATAGGGACAAAAAGGGTTAAAGCCGTCGCTTTCCAAACCCTGCCTGGTGAGAGAAATATAAAAATATCCATTAATTTCATTAATATCTAAAAATATCCATTATTTCCATTAATATCCATAAATATCTATTATTTTTATTAATATCCATAAATAATTTTCATTACTATCCATAAATATCTATTATTTTCGTTAATATAATAAATATCCATTATTTCCATTAATATCCATAAATATCCATTATTTTCATTACTATCTAAAAATATCCATTATTTCCATAAATATCTATTATTTCTATTAATATCCATAAATATCTATTATTTTCGTTAATATCCAAAAATATCCATTATTTCCATTAATATCCATTATTTTGATTACTATCCATTATTTCCATTAATATCCATAACATCCATATTTCACGTAAAGTTTTTTCTCCTTTTTTTTCCCGGGGAATGACTATTTGTCACATGACACAAAAGCAGCCACTGATAGGCTGTCGCCACAGAGACGGCTTCTTGAAAGTTACTGTGTTGCTTTCATGCGATTAACCCTTCAGAGGAAAGAATAAAACGACAGATCTTCTCAGGTGTATTGGATTAACATACAGAGAATGTTTTATATAGCGCCATCGTATGCCGCAGCGCTGTACAACGAGACACAGAATGCGTGACATTTTCTGGTGGGATTTTCAGAAACGAAACTTTTTGAAATTAATTACAAAATAACGAGACTTAATCTGCCGCGTCTGCCGTCCCTTTTACATTTACTTATATATCGCCAGCAGATTCCGTAGCGCTGTCACAACATGGGACCACAGCATTAACACGCGTTAAGACATACTGGCTACAGGAGGCCCTGGCCCTATTAGCTTTCACAACACAACCACGCCCCCTACAAAAACTGCCCGAGCCAATCAACAACAATCAGCAACTTATCATGGAGATTCTGAGAACAGGAAGTTGAGCTGGAAGCTTCCATTTTATATGCAGGGGGTGGGGGGGTTCTGCTTATTTTAATCTGTAGAAAAGAGGTTGTTTGATTGATAGATCTGCTGTACCCCAAGCTGGCCATGCGCAGCCGGCCCCCCGCCCGGCCCTTCTAGGTGGTTACCCGACACGGCCGATGATCCCGCATGGCTCTTTTTTAGACGTGGATTCTGCGCATGCAGGAGTCCCATAGAAAGGTTAATGGATCAATTACCGCTCGGGCTTTGCGAATGTCACCTTCCCCGCAGGCCGGCGGCTCGTCCCCGGATCCAGTTTCACCAAATGATTTAATGCGGGTTATCGAGATCTCGAGGCTCACGCGGATTATCCGGAGGAGCGACACATGAGAAGCCCCTCGTAGCGGGGATTAGCGGAGGGGCTCGGAATCTCTGCTCGCTTGCAGAATATAATATTCACTTTTATTTCTCCTGCACGAAGGAACTGGATGAGGGCGAGACCCTTGCCGGGTTTTCTGCCCCGGATAACGTTTCTCACGAGTTATTCCGCCTCGTCTAATAAAATCAATGCGATTAAACCGCCTGTCGCTGCCGTTCTCTTTATCTCTTTTATTCCATTGAAATAAATCGATATTTTTTATTATCCGAGATGTTCTTTCGGCTTTTAGAGGGCGTAAAACCCATTTAAAGGGACAGCGTCGTTCCAGACAGCCGCCCCGCACAGAACGCACATTAAAGAGCTTTACTGCATTCAAACTCTTACCTCAATGCTGCAGCTCTCCTCCTCCTCTGTGTCCCAACCCTGATTGGAGCCAACGAGATGCACATGCGCCTGGGGGTCTCGTTACGGGTGATATGGGAAAAATACATAAAGGGTTATTCTGCAGACCCCCCATACATTTGCAAGGGGGGCACCATGAAAATTTAAAGGGTCCTCACAGCTGTAAATATGGCTGCCGTGTCCCTTTAACACCTTTCACCCGATTTTCATCCGCTCTCCCCGTCAGTCTCTCCACCCTTCTTATTTTTGCTGCATCAGATCGTTTTGCCTCTTTTTTTTATTTTACATTTTCACACCCAAAATACCCTCCCTTCCTAAATCGGAATTTAAAGGGGTGACCCTGATGTCTTTAATGCGTCTGATTTCACTTTCACTGGGAAATGATTTGGGGAATTATTATTATTTTTTATGATTATTATTATTATTTTATTATTAATTACTATTATTTTATTTTTTATGTTTATTATTATTTTATTATTAAGAATTTGTATTTTTATTATTATTAGTTTATGATTATTATTATATTATTTTATTATTATTATTTATTTACATAGAGCCAACGATTCCCGCAGCGCTTCTTACAGTCCCTACCTTCGAGACAAACGGATACATTAGGCGGAGAGGCTCGGCTCACAAGCTTACAATCTTGAGAATTGTAGTTCAGCGACTTCCAGAAATCTCATGATTCCTATTAAGATTTTTTTCTCTGATTCCGACATCAGTTTATCTATTTATTTTTGTTAAAATGTATTTATCAGATTTCAATATACATTTTTGGTTATGATTTATTTTAATGATACTAATATCAATTTTGATTTTTGTTAAATTTATTTCTGTGATTTCCATATAATTTTTTTGTAAGGTTAACAAAGCTGCAGCTCTCCTGCTTTAAAATTCATCTAATAATAATTGACATTAAATCATACTAAGACACTCTTAGAAAACGGTTGGATGCACTAAAAAAGCGTATCCTTTAATTCCCAGGCCAATAAATGGTTAAATAACAGAAAAATCCCCAATGGTTCCGCTGCAGGACCAGTAATCCCATTATATTAACCCTTTAATAGCCCAACACAATCCATTCCCCGTATCTGGGGGCCATCTGTGAGTTTCCTTCATTCCATTGAGCTATACGTTGATGCAAAGATTTGGTTTATCAAAAAAAACCAAACATTTTTAAATAACAAATTTTATTTTAAAAAAATATTCTTCCGATTTTTGTTGTTTTTCTGCAGCCCTGGAAGATATTAGTAATTATCCGGCTAATTTGTTATTTTGATTATTTTTTATTTATTTTGATAACAAGTGTCAGGTTTTTATTTTTTATTCTCCGTTTCCTGATTATCCCATTTCTGTATAAAATAAAAAAGCACGTTTATTTTTGTTTCCATGACGACGGCGGTGCACGACGAGGGCAGGCTATGTCGGGTGAAAAGTGACGGGCCGAAGGTGTTTATGTTCCTGGTGGAGGGCCCATGTCTCCTGGCATGGGCCGAGCAGGGCCGATTCCCCTCACCTCGGACTGTTAATGTGCGGTGTGTGCCTTGGCACGGAGAGCCAGCTGACAACAGGCGGGGGCCGGATGGGCAGACGTCAGGACATTAAGTCTGAGGAACGCGGGGCGAGAATGGCTTCCACCGACACGTCCTAAACGGGTTCACACCCAGCCGTCTTGTTACTGCGGACTGGAAGCTGACGCTCCTCGTGCCCTTCTCCCTGCAAACAGGAACGAGCAAGCGAGCAGGGGCTTTAGGAGGCCTGCACAAAAACTTTGGGGGGCATCTGTACATGCGAGCGATGGGGAGGGTCATTCTACGCACACTATGCACTGCGAACCTGTTTAATAAAGTAAATATCACAGCGATACAAGTTTATGAGCGCTCTATGTCTCACCCCTGCAGTGCTCATAGAGGGGACCACGAAGAAGAAATGGGGCCCCAGGATTCATTTGCGTACAAGGTGGGGAATATATCTTTCTAAAACGAGCCCCCCGTTCTCCCGTTGTGGGCCATCAATCATTTTCACATTGGCCCCAAATGAGCCGCCTCCGGAGGTCTCCCTGTTCCTAGGGGGAGGGGCTGAGCTGTAGAGGTGTGGCCAGTCATGTGTGGGGGTGGAGCTGGCCCACAATAGCTTTGGAAGGGGATGGGAGGGGGCAGAACCTGGGTGGCCAGAGCACAACTTTTACCCTCAAACAATGCGGGTACGGCCATGCGCAGCCAGTGCATTTTTAGATAACATTTAGACCGAAGGGATGGAATTGCACCACTTTTTGGGCACAAAATCCTCACGGTGCAGGAAAGTTACATGGGGTCCGGCAAATTCAGTGGTCCAGGGGACCTCCAGGGTACATTCCTTGCGAGGAGGAATAAATTGCACCCATATAGCTAGAATATTAAAGAAAGACATCATAGAGTAATTTACAGAAATAACAGTATTTTTCTTTTATATGCTATTTTTTCAAATATATTATTAGTTAAACAATTTAATATCCAACAAATATATATATTTATATAGAGAATAAACCAAAAGAATGGTTTAAATAACTTTGTAGAAGTGATATATTAATTTAACAAGAAACGGTAAAACCTGTAACCGGCTGTTTTTTTTAAATTTCTTATTTAAATATTATTTTTTCTTTAAATAATTATTTATTATTTTAGTTATATTTACTATTTATTAGAAAATACTATTTATTATGAACTGAATTATGAAAGAATTTTTTTTTAATATTTTATATATTTTTATCTATATATATATCATTTTTAATTTACAGATATTTAAAAAAAATAAATTAAAAAAAAGTTTATTATTAAACATTTCTGAGTTTGAGGAGCTGGCGACCGGCGGCCCGTGTCAGCCCGGGACACGCCAAGTGCTGACGGCTGCGCAATCTAAATATGACACCAAACCCTAAAGATGAGACAGAGCCGGGGGAAGCATATAGCATGAAATAGCGAACATCTTGATCCCAGGCCTCCTCCATTGTGTGGCGGATCAGGTTTCCCGTCCTTGCTGCCTCCTCAATCATCGACACACACCAACGCACAAACACACACACCGACGCACAAACACTGCCCCCCCCCCCCCCCCCCCCCGGTCATGGAATCTTCCACGGAACATTCAGCGCCAGCAGAAATTCCGGAACACGCCGGCACGATCCGTGTTTATGATCTCCTGATCGATGTTTCTCTTTCCTCTGATGAAAAGCTCCTCTGGTTCGAGTCAAATAAAGATGGATCTGATATCAGCGGCCGCGTCGTCACGACCGAAAATTCAGAAAATGCTTAAAACGGAGCAAAAAGGACTGAAAATTTTTTTTAAAAATAGGCCGACGGCTTACAAATTACACCCAGCAGGAGATCCTTTCCAGAATTTACCATTCATCATCTCCTCCTCCGAGCAAAACCTGCCAAGAATAGAAGAGACGAGCGCGTCGGGGGCTTTTACCCCAGTCTCGGGTGAAGGGGCCGATTCTCAGGGTTTTTATCCCAGTCTTGGTGTGAAGGGGCAGATTCTCAGGGTTTTTACCTCAGTCTCAGGGTGAAGGGGCAGATTCTCAGGGTTTTTACCCCAGTCTCGGGTAAAGGGGCAGATTCTCAGGGGTTTTACCCCAGTCTCGGGGTGAAGGGGCAGATTCTCAGGGTTTTTACCCCAGTCTCGGGTAAAGGGGCAGATTCTCAGGGGTTTTACCCCAGTCTCGGGGTGAAGGGGCAGATTCTCAGGGTTTTTACCCCAGTCTCGGGGTGAAGGGGCAGATTCTCAGTCTCGGGGTGAATGGGTTAATGTCTCAGGTAGGGCTGCGGAATTATGGCGGGAATCTCCTGAAATGTCGCTTGAGTTCCTGGCCGCAGAAACGCGGGTTTTTGACTGGGAGCGTTCCATGTGACGGGACGTTTCATTTCCTGCTATTTTCTGGATATGGGCGAGAGGTTTTGTCACCTCGGGGTCCCAGATCACCGGTTCGGGGGTCTCAGCGGGGAGTAACGCTGGGTCCCGTAATAACACACGGGGCTTAAATATCCTTTCATGTCTCTAATCCACTGGCAGCAAACCGGGAAACTTCCCAATCCTAGAACCGGCCAGAAGAATCAGGTCTGCCCCATTCTTCCCGCTGTTCTACCACCTGCCTATCCTATGCATTCAAATTTAAATCCCATCACTGTATTACCCTCTACCACCTCTGCTGGGAGGCTGTTCCACTTATCTACCACCCTCTCAGTAAAGTAAAACTTCCTTCCATTCCATCTCAGTCTCTGACTCTCTAGTGTTAGATTCCGGTCTCTTGTTGTAATTTTTCTCCTCCTTTGGAATAAATTCCCTCCCGTCCTTTATTAACCCCTTTATGGATTTAAACGTCTCTCCCATCCCCTCTCCCTCTTCTCCCCCCACACGGTATGACCCCACCTGATCAATCCGGGACCTCAAGATATCTGTAAGAGAATGAAAAAAAGTTAAAAAGAAAGAAAGAAAGAAGGGATTCACCCCAAAAAAGTGAAATCTCCAGGAAAAAAGGCTGCAGGAAAAATAAAAAAGAAGCAAAGAGAGAAAAGAGAATAAAAAATAGAGAAAGAAAGAGAATGAAAGAGAAATAAAGAAAGGATTCGCCCCCAAAAAAGTGAAATCTTCAGGAAAAATAAATCTTTTTTTGTATGTAGACATTGATTGGGGCGGGGAGGAGGAATCCTTTGTACTGCGCTGCGGAATGTGATGGCGCTATTTATAAAACAATGAATAATAATCGACTTTGGGCTCACTTTACGGATTTTACACAAATATCGACGAGCAGGAAGATAAACAAACAATACGGAGACTGCGTGTAACCGGTCACACTCCTCATCGCCATGGAAACAATCAGCAGAAACGTTTGGTTGCTATGACAATAAAACCATAAAAAATAAAGTTTTTTAAACTTTGCAAATTAATAAATTAAACAAAAAAAAAATAATATTTTTTTTAGCGGACAGTAGAACCCCAGCCCCATCCTCCACGATTTGCCCCTCAGGGCCGTTAGGTCTGTACTTGGCCCCCGGACCCTGATTTGTGCCCCCTTTTCCCAGACGCTTCAGTTATTGGGGTTTCTCGGGGGAGCTCTCAGGCAGTAATGGAGTTAAAGGCTCTGTGACCGGCCCTCCCGCTGCCCCCTCCGCAGTGTTTTGGACCAGGGACCGTATTCCGCCGTCAGGTGATGAAGCGGGGCATTTAGTGCCGGGTTAGAGCAGTAATTCCTCGCTGGGCAGCAGATAATGGCAGTCCGTGGCCTGGAGGAACAGCTGATGCCTTCACACAGACGCCAAACTGCCCGGGCGGGGGGCAACTGCACGGCCAAGCTGCCTCTGGCTGAAGGTCACGGGGTCGGCACCTTGGATGATGAGCATACCTGGGAATATCAGGGGTTTTGCCCCAACCACAGGCTGAAGGGGCAGATTGTCGGGGTCACACAGTCTGACTCCTTCCTACCCTCCCCGTGCTTTTACCTCCAGTATGTTATGGCTGATATCCCTGCTTGAATGCAGGTGACGGGTCAGGAGACATTAAGAGTCGATAACATCCTGGAGAACCCCAACACCTAAACCAAAAAACATGTATCTATTGTAAACACCCCCCCCCCCCCGTGTGCGGATCCCATGGGAGCTTCCACCTGAACTTCCTGTTCTCGGGATTTGCAGGATTATTCTGGTTGCTGGTTGCTGCTGATTGGTTCAGGCAGCCTGGGGAGAGAAGCGGGAGAACTTCAGGACAGGAAATTATATTCAGATAAAGCTGGTCCTGCCACTGGCTGCCACTGGCTTCGGCTTCCCAGAGGGATAATAAACACCGGATGAAATGACGCAGAGCAGGGGCCTGGAGGTAAATTGGGGGTCCGGTCCTGAATATTTTTTGTTGCCCCTTTTACTGGAGAGCAGAGCGCATCTAACGGGTGACATTTTCAGTGAATTATTAACCTCGTCGATGCACACAGCCAATCATTGTACAGCGTTGCAGAGTATGACGGCGATATATAAATAATAATAACACATTGTACAGCGCTGCAGAGTATGACGGCGATATATAAATAATAATAACACATTGTACAGCGCTGCGGAGTATTACGGCGATATATAAATAATAATAACACATTGTACAGCGCTGCGGAGTATGATGGCGATATATAAATAATAATAACACATTGTACAGCGCTGCGGAGTATGACGGCGATATATAAATAATAATAACACACATTGTACAGCGCTGCGGAGTATGATGGCGATATATAAATAATAATAATAACACATTGTACAGCGCTGCGGAGTATGACGGCGATATATAAATAATAATAACACATTGTACAGCGCTGCGGAGTATGACGACGATATATAAATAATAATAATAACACATTGTACAGCGCTGCGGAGTATGACGGCGATATATAAATAATAATAATAATAATAACGCATTGTACAGCGCTGCGGAGTATGACGGCGATATATAAATAATAATAATAACACATTGTACAGCGCTGCAGAGTATGACGGCGATATATAAATAATAACACACATTGTACAGTGCTGCGGAGTATGACAGCGATATATAAATAATAATAACACACTGTACAGCGCTGCGGAGTATGACGGCGATATATAAATAATAATAACACACATTGTACAGCGCTGCGGAGTATGATGGCGATATATAAATAATAATAACACATTGTACAGCGCTGCGGAGTATGAAGGTGATATATAAATAATAATAACACACATTGTACAGCGCTGCGGAGTATGACGGTGATATATAAATAATAATAACACATTGTACAGCGCTGCGGAGTATGACGGCGATATATAAATAATAATAACACATTGTACAGCGCTGTGGAGTATGACGGCAATATATAAATAATAACACACATTGTACAGCGCTGCGGAGTATGATGGCGATATATAAATAATAATAACACACATTGTACAGCGCTGCGGAGTATAACGGCGATATATAAATAATAATAACACACATTGTACAGCGCTGCGGAGTATGACGGCGATATATAAATAATAATAATAACACACATTGTACAGCGCTGCGGAGTATGACGGCGATATATAGTATATAATATGATAAATAATCGGTTTATGAATGATTGGGATATTTCTGGAGACGCTCCTACCTCGATGTTTTTTTAGGTATTACAGGGGAGGAAAGAGGGGCATCGGGGATTTCATGAACTAAACAGTGATTCTTGCCAACAAAATTCCGCCCTCTTTACCCTATTTCTCCGGCGCAGCAGCCCATGGTAACCCCAAGGGGTTAAACCCTCCTCAGAAAGCGGGCCGTCTGATTAAATATCATTTCCTTTTCCGTCACTCATTATTTCCGCTGCGTTAAACGCTACTCTAAGCCTCCCCCCAAAAATATCGCTTTTGGGTGTCAGGGTGATGAAGGAATCTGCCGGAAGACTCCATGCATCTACTACTACTTTAATGCTCCTCCCAGCCCGCCCTCCCCGTCTGGCGCGGTGTGTTTAATGGTCTCTTTTAGCGAGTTGTTGCGGTTTCCTGCCCCCCCCCCGGTAAATGTATTATGTCACTTCAGTCTCCGCTGTGATGACGTCTGATAGCCGAGCCGGCGGCCCCCGACATCTCGCGATGAGCTCATCAATCACAGCCCCTCCCGCCGAGAGGTGATACTCTGCGCTCTCACCCCACTCCGCCACATCGCACTCCAGAGCCGGCTCTCCCTTCTTCTTAATGAACGGCGGCCGTAAAGGGTTAAATCAAAAGTGATATGATGGGGCTTACATTAAAGGGTTAAAATAAACCGCAGGGGGGGTTATAAAATGAAAACATCTCCCCTCGAAGAGTTAAATTAAATCCCATACGATAATTTAAAGGGTTAAACGGCCCCACCGGACAAAAAGGGTTAAGCACAGCCGGTGTCGTGGGGCGAGCGCGTCTCTGACGGGAGCAGACGGGGTGTGATGCGCGTGATGGCCGTATCTCGCGCTCCGCACACGTGTGTGACACGCCGCAGAGCCTCACGTGTTTGGCTGGCATGTGATTTATGAGCCCTTGGCCCTCTTTCAGCTCCCCGCTGCTTGGGACGTAGGGACTGGCTTTTCATGTTCGGGGCGACTGGCGGGCAGCTGTTTGGAAGCTCGCCCTCCAGCAGGCTTTCTTCATTAGCGCGTCGCTCACACATACTGTAGCGTAGCGTCGTTTCAGATTAATCACATTAATCCGTCTCGTCATACAACCCAGCGATAAAGCCCCCAAAACATACGTAGCGGAGAACATGCTCCACGCACGCTATCCAGTCCTGCCCAAAAGACATTTACAGAATAGAATAATCCATAGAAGATCCATAACAGAAGCATGAAAAGGATCCAGTCATCACACAAATGCCACCAAAATCCTTCTCACTACAGACTTCCTGGTGGCTCCGAAAAGTTCAGGCAAAATCTTCAAAACAGACCAATCAGGCGGTTCCTGTAGCCGATTTCCATCAACTCCCATCAATCCCATCAACTCCCCGCCGTCCCCATTGCAAACGCTCCCTGCTCTTTACTGGGGAGCCGCGAGCTGGTGAGTCTGACCCCTGCTTACATCATAACCTCCACGTTACGGTGTCAGGGAGCCACGAGCCGGTGAGTCTGACCCCTGCTTACATCATAACCTCCACGTTACGGTGTCAGGGAGCCACGAGCCGGTGAGTCTGACCCCTGCTTACATCATAACCTCCACGTTACGGTGTCAGGGAGCCGCGAGCCCGTGAGTCTGACCCCTGCTTACATCATAACCTCCACGTTACGGTGTCAGGGAGCCACGAGCCGGTGAGTCTGACCCCTGCTTACATCATAACCTCCACGTTACGGTGTCAGGGATCCGCGAGCCGGTGAGTCAGATCTCTGCTTACATCATAACCTCCACGTTACGGTGTCAGGGAGCCGCGAGCCCGTGAGTCTGACCCCTGCTTACATCATAACCTCCACGTTACGGTGTCAGGGATCCGCGAGCCGGTGAGTCAGATCCCTGCTTACATCATAACCTCCACGTTACGGTGTCAGGGATCCGCGAGCCGGTGAGTCAGATCTCTGCTTACATCATAACCTCCACGTTACGGTGTCAGGGATCCGCGAGCCGGTGAGTCAGATCCCTGCTTACATCATAACCTCCACGTTACGGTGTCAGGGAGCCGCGAGCCCGTGAGTCTGACCCCTGCTTACATCATAACCTCCACGTTACGGTGTCAGGGATCCGCGAGCCGGTGAGTCAGATCCCTGCTTACATCATAACCTCCACGTTACGGTGTCAGGGAGCCGCGAGCCGGTGAGTCAGATCCCTGCTTACATCATAACCTCCACGTTACGGTGTCAGGGAGCCGCGAGCCCGTGAGTCTGACCCCTGCTTACATCATAACCTCCACGTTACGGTGTCAGGGAGCCACGAGCCGGTGAGTCTGACCCCTGCTTACATCATAACCTCCACGTTACGGTGTCAGGGATCCGCGAGCCGGTGAGTCAGATCTCTGCTTACATCATAACCTCCACGTTACGGTGTCAGGGAGCCGCGAGCCGGTGAGTCAGATCCCTGCTTACATCATAACCTCCGCGTTACGGTGTCAGGGACCCGCGAGCCGGTGAGTCTGACCCCTGTCTTGCTCGGTTGTGCGTCGGATGGGAAAGTCGTTAAATTCTTGTAAATCTGGCGTGTAAATTTCTCGTGTAGAAGTCACGCGTGTGAAATTCCGCCGGCGCAGGTGCCGTTTTATCACGTTGTAAAGTATAACAACAATTCCTACCGTTGTGCGTTTGAAACACAGCCCGCCGAGGCCTCTCCCCAGCGAACGCGGCTCCCATCCAAAGCCGGCAGAAAATGGAAACATTTAAAGAAACGGATGAAATATGCTGTGTTTTTGGGGCAGGAAATGACTTTTTTATGAATGTTTTCTCTGCCAGACGGGCGGCCGCATGCAGATCGTTACTTTGCGTCTCAGAGTTCCGAAGAGGAAAAACTCGAGCAATAAAAATAAAATGTTCTTAAATGTTTAAAATAAGTGGATCAGCCAATAGGAGCGCAAGAAAACAGACGCATGTTTGGGGGCTTCTAGGGGGCTTCTCACGCCCCCCCACAGTGTGATCCCCAATCTGTAGTCTGTAAATCAGGGATTCAGCCAAAGGAAGCCGAGAAAAAAACAGAATGTCTGCATTTATAGAAAATTACACGTTTTTGATAAATTCTCCCCCAATTCTCCTCCCAGCCCCCCCAACTTACCTCCCCCAAAATATGGAAATTGTGTATTTGTGTTACGCACCGAAGCCACCGTATCATTAGAGGCTCGGACAGGACAAATGTCATCATCATGCCCCCCCCGTTGCTCCATCCACACCACTCCGGCTTTAATCTGCCCATAAGCGCAGCTGCGAGCCCAGGGTGAGTGGTGCCCGGGGGACGGATTTCTAATAGACCCCCGTAACATGCATGCATATCAACATGCAAACTCACTCTAACACCGTACTCACACTCACACACATACATACACACACATACACATCACTCACACACATACACAGGCCGCTGTCAGCTCTTCTGCACCCCCAAGGTCGTCATGCGCTGTGTCTAAGGGCCGGAGTGTTGGGCCGCAGTACCGGCCTGGAGGTATTCCGTGGAGGGGGGTTGGGGAGCTGGTGTTTGGAGCTTTTATTTATATGGCGCCAACAGTTTACGCAGCGCTTAATACAATCCATATATTCAAGGGGTCTGGCAAGACGAGAATCGACAGACTGAGACAAACCGATACATTAGGTGGAGAGAGCTTACAATCTTGAGGGAATGGGGTGACAAACATAAGGCACAGTGATGGGTGACAGGTAGTGTGGGGGGGTATCAGTGACGGGTGAGAGGTGGTGCGGGGGTATCAGTGACGGGTGAGAGGTAGTGTGGGGGGTATCAGTGACGGGTGAGAGGTGGTGCGGGGGTATCAGTGACGGGTGAGAGGTAGTGTGGGGGGTATCGGTGATGGGTGAGAGGTAGTGTGGGGTGTATCAGTGACGGGTGAGAGGTAGTGTGGGGGGTATCAGTGACGGGTGAGAGGTAGTGTGGGGGGTATCAGTGACGGGTGAGAGGTAGTGTAGGGGGTATCAGTGACGGGTGAGAGGTAGTGTGGGGGGTATCAGTGACGGGTGAGAGGTAGTGTGGGGGGTATCAGTGACGGGTGAGAGGTAGTGTGGGGGGTATCAGTGACGGGTGAGAGGTAGTGTGGGGGGTATCAGTGACGGGTGAGAGGTAGTGTGGGGGGTATCAGTGACGGGTGAGAGGTGGTGCGGGGGTATCAGTGACGGGTGAGAGGTAGTGTGGGGGGTATCAGTGACGAGTGAGAGGTAGTGTGTGGGGGGTATCAGTGATGGGTGAGAGGTAGTGTGGGGGGTATCAGTGACGGGTGAGAGGTAGTGTAGGGGGTATCAGTGACGGGTGAGAGGTAGTGTGGGGGGTATCAGTGACGGGTGAGAGGTAGTGTGGGGGGTATCAGTGACGGGTGAGAGGTAGTGTGGGGGGTATCAGTGACGGGTGAGAGGTAGTGTGGGGGGTATCAGTGACGGGTGAGAGGTAGTGTGGGGGGTATCAGTGACGGGTGAGAGGTAGTGTGGGGGGTATCAGTGACGGGTGAGAGGTAGTGTGGGGGGTATCAGTGACGGGTGAGAGGTGGTGCGGGGGTATCAGTGACGGGTGAGAGGTAGTGTGGGGGGTATCAGTGACGGGTGAGAGGTAGTGTGGGGGGTATCAGTGACGGGGTGAGAGGTAGTGTGGGGGGTATCAGTGACGGGTGAGAGGTAGTGTGGGGGGTATCAGTGACGGGTGAGAGGTAGTGTGGGGGGTATCAGTGACGGGTGAGAGGTAGTGTGGGGGGTATCAGTGACGGGTGAGAGGTAGTGTGGGGGGTATCAGTGACGGGTGAGAGGTAGTGTGGGGGGTATCAGTGACGGGGTGAGAGGTAGTGTGGGGGGTATCAGTAACGGGTGAGAGGTAGTGTGGGGGGGTATCAGTGACGGGTGAGAGGTAGTGTGGGGGGGTATCAGTGACGGGTGAGAGGTAGTGTGGGGGGTATCAGTGACGGGTGAGAGGTAGTGTGGGGGGGTATCAGTGACGGGTGAGAGGTAGTGTGGGGGGGTATCAGTGACGGGTGAGAGGTAGTGTGGGGGGTATCAGTGACGGGTGAGAGGTAGTGTGGGGGGTATCAGTGACGGGTGAGAGGTAGTGTGGGGGGTATCAGTGACGGGTGAGAGGTAGTGTGGGGGGTATCAGTGACGGGTGAGAGGTAGTGTGGGGGGTATCAGTGACGGGTGAGAGGTAGTGTGTGGGGGGTATAAGGCACAGAGCCTCAGCCCATGGGAGGAACGTCGGGATCGAGTAGGAGATTATTTACCTGTGAGTACAGAAATGTATGGAGGGCAGTGTTATGGGGGGGGGCATCGGTGTTATGGAGGGGGGGGCAGTGTTATTTGGGGCCTTATATGTCAGTTCCAGGATTTTAAATGTAATTCTAAAGGTAATTGGGAGCCGGCGGAGGGTTTCTGTGGAAGCAGAAGAGGAGCGACGTGCGAGGAAGATGAGCCTAGCAGTGGCATTTAGGACAGACTGTAGAGGAGAGTGGAGACAGTGGAGCGCCAACCAGAAGGGTGTTGCAGTAGTCAAGACGGGAAATGAAGTGAATGAAGCAGGGTTTTTGTGGATTCTCGGGTGAGGAATGGGCGGATGTGAGAGATGTTTTTTAGGTGCAGGCGGCAGGATCTGGCGAGGGACTGAATGTGAGGATGAAGGAGAGGTTTGAGTCGAGGATGACCCCGAGGCATCGGGCCTGGTTAGTAGGAGAGATAGTCGTGTTGTTAATGGTGATAGAGAATTCAGGTTCTGGGGTGGAGATGGAGGGAGGGAAGATAATGAGTTCTGTTTTACAAAGATGGGGAGATGACTTCCACTTATCTCTCATCCTCTCAGTAAAGTAAAACTCCCTCCCGTTCCATCTCAGTCTCTGACTCTCTAGTGTTAGATTCCGCTCTCTTGTTGTAATTTTTCTCCTCCTTTGAAATAAATTCCCTCCCGTCCTTTATTAACCCCTTTATGGATTTAAATGTCTCTCCGCCCCCTCTCTCTCCTCTCCCCGTCTCTCGAGCAGTAGGGTGTTTTTTTTTTTCGTTTGGTCTCCCGTCGCTCCTCCAACCTCCCCGGGTTCGCTGTATGAAGAAGACCCCCGATACTCATCACTCCCGCCTGCCCACCATAGTTGATGCTTTTGGATCGTTACAGTGAAATACCCCCCGTTCCACCGCGATGACTGCAGGCCGGTGAGTCGGGACGCGGTCGGGCTGAGCTCTGACGCCCGGCGAAGGTTTGGAGACACGCGGGCTCCGCGACAGTCTCTTCCGTCTATCAGGGAAGCGTAAAGGAAGGGCGTCTCGCTGCACTTGTACTGCGTGGGGCCTCGGCGAGTCCTCTTCTCACCTGCCGCGGGGCTTAAACTCGGCCTCCCCCTCCATTAACTTAAATCGCACCAGATGTGCTCCTCCAACTTAATTGATTTCACTAAAGCACAATACAGCCATTGTTTTCTTTTTTTCTGCCTTTAGTGCAAATAAACAGCGGTTACCCACTTTCCTTAACTACCCCCCCATACCCCACCGGGAGGGGGGGGGCAGAGGTTATTCAATTAAGAGCAGCCCTTAAAGTGTAACTAATAAACCCCGCGGAACGAGGACCGTTACGTTTAGTCTGAGAAGTCGGGCCTCTCCGGGACCGGCCATAACTATGATGGATGGTTGGTGTGTGTAAGGCCTTATTATTTGTGATGTGGTCGGGGGGGCGGCCCCCGTCGGGTTATACACCTGCCGGGCCTCGGAGAGGCAGGAACAGCTGGACGCGTTGATTTAGATATACACTACCAGGGCTGCGAGAGCGGATCAAGAAACAGCTCGTAAAAACGGGAAGGGGCTTTACGATTTCCCCTCTCCCCCCCTCTCTACAAACAAATGGCCACGTCGTATGTTTTCCTAGCCCCGGCAGCCGGCCCGAGGTGCGGCGCTGGTACCGTGTCAGGGTTTTAATGGCTTGTTTTAAAGCTTGTTCTGGATACAGTGAAACAGCGAAGAGATTAGAGAACATGTGGCGGCTCCAGGCCTCCTCGGCGGACGTTTGGGAATCCCGGCTCCCCGGCTGCTTGTTCTGCAGAAGAGCCGACTACCTGCAAAAAAACACCGCCGGGGCCTTTGGGATAATTTATATCTCACTGCTCTTTTCAGCTAAAGATGTAACCAGCGGTTTACGACGCGCTCTACAGAAGCTCCTCTGTAAACCGGGGTCAACACCTTTCAAACAAATCCTTAAAATAGTTTCCCGCTATAAGTGTCAGACTTACGGGTCTGTAGTTCCCAGCCTGACATCTTTTTTTTTTTTTGCATTTTCTTTTTTTAGTTATTATATTTGTTATTTTTTATTTATTTTTTTAAAGGCTTTTGAAATAAACTCTTGAATTACTCAATGATTCTGTCCAATGACGTTATTCGTTTTCATTTGGGTGTCAGCCAATAGCAAGGTTAGGGCTTTTTTTTAAATCCAATGTACCCCATACTGGCTTTTAGTCCAATATCTTTAGTTTCCCTCTTTTGTCACTCGTCTACATATTTTTTTTATTTCATTTTTCTTCTTTTTTTGCCATCAATAAAAATCTAATAATAATTTCTTCTTTTTGAAACTACGAAAATCCCTTGTATTATATGAAGCGATGCCTCTCGCCCCGTCTACCCGCTCAGAAGACGGTCCATTTCATACTCTACGAGAACGACTTCATCCGCCGGGCACTCGCGGTAAGGCAGAGTATCCGCTACAAGCCCACCCAGCAGCGAAAGAGTTAGCCGTAAACCGGTGGCCCTCCGATGACTTTCCATAGGTGTTAACGACTTTCAAGGGTTAAACGGGCAAACCAGAGACATAAAAAAGCCACAGCGTCCTCCTGCAGACGCAGCGACGCTAACCTCCCCCTCTGCGGTGAACCTCAAAATGTCACCAAAGGCCGCGTCTCTGCGATCCAGCGCTGCCCGGGTGCCCTCGTGTCTGGACCGGGCCGTCCTTCCTTTGTTTACGAGCCGCTTTCTCCAATTTCACTTCCAGCAACAGATATTTTTACTTTTTTTTTTATTTTATTTTTTATGGCCTTTCCTGCCACTTTTTTCCCGGCCAACGTCGCTTGCTGCTGGTCGAAGAAAAAAAACGACAAAAAAAAAAAGAGCGATTTAGCGGGGAGGTCACGGCGTGGCATCTGTTTCCCATCCTTGTTAATAAATGTCAGGGATCTCGCGCAGGTGTGTGAGCTGCCGGTTTTTACAAGGGTACAAACCTCAGTCACGTTGGCGGGGTCAGGAGGTCCGCCGTGTGGTGTCTGGAGCTCGGCGCTGATTGATTCTCCATGTGATTTTTGTGGGTTCTTTATTTGTGTTAATTACACCTCAATTTAACCCCGTGCCTCCCAGAGGAGCTTCTAACACTCAGAGCGGCTTTAGCCAGGTGACCGGAGTACGCGGTTAAGGAGAAGAACCCATAGATGGTTAGATTTGGACGAGCCGAGAAGTTCTGTCTGGATACCTGAAGTTTGACATGAAGGGAAGACTCTGTATCCACGGAACATATTGTCCCAGACACACCAAGCGGCTCAATATACCCCGTGCCGCTCCCTTGTTTGTGGTTTTAGTTTATGTTTGGGGTAGGTGTTCAGCTTTGCATAAGGCATGACTGGGGGGGGGGTGTTAGACTACATCAATAATATAGTAATACAGGAGTGGTGGGGGTATTTACAAAGAGTACTTCTGGTGCATGTTTGAAAAGTGGATTTATCACCATAGAAACCAATAGTTCAGAACAATCCACAGGAACGTTCCATTGGTGACTACAGAGATAAAACCACTTTTAAGACAGTCTGGGGTCAGTGGGTTAGATAGACAGGACACTCATAGGGAGACACTACTTTGCTTATATATATATATATATATATATATATATATATATATATATAACACATTATCCTTTATTAAACTATCTGACATATCAAGCATTATTATATTATTATGTAATATTATTCTATTATCTGAGATTATTTTATTATCTAATATTATTCTATTATTATGAAATATTATTGTATTATAAAATATTTTTATATTATTATATGATATTATATTATTAAGTAATATTATAATGAAATATTATTGTATTATATAATATTGTTATATTATTATATGATATTATTGTATTATCATATAATATTTGTAAATGACTGTATTATATTATTATGTAATAGTATTGCATTATTATATAATATTTAATATTATTATATAACATTTTTATATAATATTATTGTAATATTATTATAGTTTTATCCATTTATGCAAACAGGAAGAACCTGTTTATTTGCTGAACAACACATCTTTATTAGCTTCAGTTATGATTTTATCCTTTTTATTAAATTATAATCCTGATTCATTTAAATTTATTACATATCGTAGTAATTGGTAGTGGATGAAAATCATATAAATCAAATAATCTTTCGAACGTCCCACGGATCGGTCTGCCCAGGAAATTACAATTTCTCTGAAGTTCTATCTGACGCTGAGGCAGCTGAAGGTCCCCCGTATGTCGGCAATATACCCGGCGCTCGATCCAGTAATTACTGGAGATGAGTAATTTGGGATTAAACTCTCTGATTAATGGCCGCGGTTTCTAAAGGATTCTACGTGGAAATCAACAGAGAAAAGCTTGTAGTAAGCGACTGAAGGGAGTGCGCGGGGTGTAAGCGCCAATGAAATGGATACATTTTTACACCAACATTCCAGACTTTCTCTAGAATCCACATAACACTTCCAACGAAATTTAACACCCCGTAAAAAGCTGAAATAAACATTGCGCATGGGCTCCGAGAGGAAAAAAGTACTCGTTCAGGCCTTTTCAATGCCAACACATGGACCGTGGCGTAAAAAGAAGCCACAACACTCTGCGTTATAAGAGACTGATTTATTATCATATCCACGAGCTACATACGCACCCCACTATTTAATAATAATATTATTACCCTAATAATTGGCGCATGAATGTAATCGTCTTACTTTATGTAGCTATCTTATTATTAGCTGCAGAAGGAAAACATTTATATTTATTTAACAGAAGGGTGCAAAAAACCAGAATGTTGCAGAATCTTGTAATACCTTTTTTATTGGACTAACAGTATTTAAAATAATAGACGAGCTTTCGGGAGTCCTCCCTTTATCAAGTCAAAAGCATTTCTGACCAAGCAAGTGAAAAACACAGTTTAAAACTGACCAGTACATGTTCTGATACAGGGTTAAAACAGGGGTTAAAACAACATGGTAGAGAATTTGCAGACAAAAAACTAAGAGGGTCGTAAATAGTAAATAGTGGCATATACTGCACAGATAAGGCTAGAGGGGGAGCAGGGGTGAGCATGTAGGAGAGAGAGAAGAAGAGAGAAAAAAAAAAAAAAAACAAAAAACAAAAAAAAAAGCACAGGTTATAGGAAGTTTTGATAGTGTGTTAAGAAGCTCAAATCCACATTAAGTCCTCTGTTTTTACAATCATAAAAATGTATCATTTTGGCTTCAAATGTCTTTCTTTCTTGGGTGTTTTTGAAATGACCTCTCAGTGTTTTGATTTTAAGGTCATGTATGGAGTGACCTGTTTGGGTGAAGTGGTGCCCAACTGGAGTGCAAAGGTTTTCTTCATCATGATGGTTGATGGAGTATCTGTGCAGATTCATCCTTTTATTGAGTTGCTGGCAGGTTTCACCGATGTAACACCCTATAGTACATTTGGTGCATTGAATCATGTATACAACATTTTGTGAAGTGCATGAGTACGATCCTTTAATATTGTATGTCTTGTTGTTGTGGGTGGCTGTGTTGCTGGTACAGATGTGTTGGCAAAGTTTGCATCTGGCTTTGTTGCATGGTTTGCTTCCATTATCTGTGTGTGTAGTTTCAGTATGTAGTTTGCTACTCACCAGCTTTTGTTTGAGATTAGCTGGTTGTCTGAAGGCCAAGATGGGGGGTTCAGGGAAAATTTCTTTTAACACCACATCCTCTGCTAGCATTGGCTGCAGATCCTTGATGATTTTTCGGATTTCTTCTAGGGCAGGATTGTATGTGGCTACTAGAGGTATGCGTGAGGATGTTTGTTTGTCTGTGTATTGCAACAGGTGTTCACGTGGTGTTTGTAGAGCAGAGTTAATTTTCTTATTGATGATCCTAGGTTTGTATCCCTTTTGTTTGAGTGTCTCAGACAGTGTTTTTAGATGCATGTCTCTGTCATCAGTGTTGGAGCAGATGCGGTGGTACCTGGTGGCTTGGCTATGGATGATGCCTTGCTTTGTGTGGGATGGATGGAAGCTGGATTTGTGCAGGTAGTTGGATCGGTCTGTGGGTTTTCTGTATAGGGATGTATGTAGTGTGTCCTTGTTTATTGTGACAGTTGTATCCAAGAAGTTTACACTTTCTGTGGAGAAGTCCATTTTGAGTTTGATAGATGGGTGAAATCTATTAAATGCGTTATGGAACTCTCTGAGGTTTTCTTTTCCGTCCGTCCAGACAATGAAAATATCATCAATGTAGCGATAATATTTGTAGGGTTTGTGAAGTTGTGTTTCCAAGAATCGTTGTTCCAGGTCAGCCATAAATAGATTGGCATATTGTGGTGCCATTCTCGTCCCCATGGCAGTGCCCATGGTTTGCAGATATATATTGTTGTTGAAACTGAAGTAGTTGTGTGTGAGGATGAATTCTATGAGTTTAGTAATGGTTTGAGGACTGTATTTCTGGTTATGAGTATGTTCTGAGAGGAACAGAGAGCAGGCCTCAATTCCATCTACGTGTGGGATGTTGGTGTATAGAGATTCCACATCCATGGTTACAAGTATAGAATTGGCAGGCAAGTTTGTAATTTGACTGAGTTTGTTAAGGAAGTCAGTGGTGTCTTGTATGAAGCTCCTAGTGTTTTTAACAAAGGGTTTTAAAATATTTTCCACTAAGCCTGAAATTGGTTCGGTTAGTGTGTCCATACCTGTTATTATAGGTCTGCCTGGGTTCCCTGGTTTGTGGATTTTCGGAAGCATGTAGAATGTCCCTATGTTGGGATTGGTGGGTATGAACGTTTCCAATCCTTTTTGCTGTTCCTCTGGGACAGATCTGATCAACTTCCTCAGTTTGGCAGTGTATTCCTTGGTGGGGTCTTTGATCAGTTTCTTATAGTATGTGCTGTCTGATAATTGTCTGTTTCCCTCTTCTATATAATCTTGGGTGTTCATAATAACGACTGCTCCTCCCTTGTCCGCTGGTTTGATTGTGATGGTTTGATTATTCCTTAAATCCTTGATTGCATCTCTTTCTATTGGTGAAAGATTAGCTCTGATTTTATTATGGTGCTGCTTTGTGACTAAGGATGCAGTTCTTAGCCGGAAACTTTCAATGTAACTGTCCAATTTGCTGTTGCGTCCTGGTGCTGGAGTGAATTGAGAGTTCTTTTTCTTGATATTGTAATCCGGCGTTGTGGTTGTTTTCTCTTTATTGTGAAAGAACTCTTTTAATCGTAGTCTCCTAAAAAATTCTTCCAGGTCTGAGTACAGTTCAATGTCATCTAATTTTGTACTTGGACAAAATGATAATCCTTTGGAGAGGACAGATATCTCAGGTGTGGACAGTTCGTAATCTGAAATATTTATATTTCCTGAGCTGTTTGTGTTGTAGTCCGGGTTAGTAATGAGACCATCGGCTGTTTCAGGTGCTCTGGGTGCTTTAGTGGTGATCCTGGTCTCTCCCTCCGTATGGCGTTTGCTGACATTTTGGGAAAGCCTGTTAAGTTTGTTGTTTTTCTTCATGAAAAGCTCTCTCTTTTGTTTGGCGTAGAAATTTAACAGAAGGGCAAACGGACATCGTCCAGCATAAAACCACTCGCACCACTGGCTGTGATGAGCTTCTGCCGTGGCAACAACCTGCCGTAATAATGTTATCAGGTGCACTGTGGTTTATACGTGGAAACATCGTACACCGGCTGTGGTTCACCCCAGATGCGTTGAATTGTTTATTGATCGTTGGGATTTTAGCAGGTGGTCATTGAACAGAACCCCTGAGACCAGGACACAAACAGCTCCTACCTGTGGACTAGAGGATTTATGAGGCTGTCAGACAAAAGTGGAGCAAATGTTGGAAACTAAACCATAGAAAGTAATAGAAGTATTACTAGTAGAAGTAATCACCATAGAAACTAGACTTATGCATTCAGATTCGTACATATTGTAAAGTTACAGAATTTTAGTAAGTTTGGTGATTCCTACGAAGCCTCGAAAACGAGGCCGGACCCCCCACAAAGCAAAACATTTTCGGACGAAATTTGTGGGCCTACATTCACTCACACCGACATTCTCATTCACTCATTCCCTTTCACACTCTCTAAATGTTTCCCTACCTTATCTGCTGAACACGTCCGCTTCTGCATCTTCATCATCTTCTCTATTCTATCTGCAATCCTTAATCTCCTACCTTCTTTCTTCGTCCGCATCTCGGCGGACACAAACCGGAAGGAACTGCTGACAAAATGGCGGCGCTGTTGTGACTTCCTCACTTATGCCCCAATTGGGGGGAAGGACATCACCGCAGCGCCACCAAGTTATGTCCACAGAGATGACGACGAAGAAAGAAGATGAACAAGATGCGGAAGTGGTCGGCAGAGAAGGTAGGGAAACATTTAGAGAGCGTGAGAGAGTGAGTGAGAGTGGGTGAGAGTGAGTGAGAGTGGGTGAGAGTGAGTGAGAGTGAATGTGGGCGCCAGGCAACAAATTTCTTTCCCAAATCAGAAATGCCGTTTTGCATCATTTCAAATCATATAATGTTCACAAAACAAAGCCTCTTTTACTGCTCCAAATCTGGCCATGCCTCATTTTAATGGGTTTTTAAGGGTTAATGGGGCATCAAACTCACTCATTTTCCCTTCTGTAGCCGCCACGCAGAATTTTCCGACCCCTAAACTTAACTTATTTGTGCGGGACCTGCTTAATTAAAGCCACATTGTTACAAAGCCCTAGATCTGGAAATTTTGATTTCTGCAGCGTTAAACTTCTAATAAATGTTAAAAATGGAGGCAGCGGAGACCAAGAATGCATCAAAACGCATTAAGTCTCTGGTGCGGCTCCCGCGCAGTGACAGCTGCCTGCATCTCTTCCACATCACTCCGAGCCGACGCGTCGGAGAATAATATCAGTGACCGCGGGCGGGGGAGGGGTTCGGGCCCCGGGCTATTCTTACATATGGAGCATAAAAAGTAATTACCAGAACTCAAGAAACGATCCCAAACCCGTAAAAAATATTAACCCTTCAATGGTTTTCAACAAAAAAAATGGCCTAAGAAGGGGTTAAAAAAATCCATCATCCCCGCGGAAATAACACTTCAGTCACATAAAAAAGTTGCCTCGTTCTTATGTTAGATTTTTTTTAGGGAATGCTTAATTGTCATGTGACACAGAAGCAGGTGCTGATAGGCTGTTGCCATAGTAGCTTTTGTCCGTGTTCTTTTTGATTAAACCTTCAGAGGAAAAAGTTTTTTTCTGCTGTAAAAAAAAAATCTAATCACTATAATATAGGTGGCCCATTACCACACAAATCTACCCCTTCATCCAGAGAATCTGCCCCTGAGCCCTGCAGATCTCTCCATTCACTTCATCTTTTTCACCTTTAGTGACTTCGTCAACTCAGGCACAGGATCTTCAGACCGCAGCTCTATTCAGGGGCAGCAATAATAACCCCCTCGGCACTTCTGGGGATACATTGCAAATATTTGGGGTAAAAGATACTTTTGCTCCTTTGCTCCTCTTATTCACGTACATTCACCTTCAACGCACATTATTTCATCAGAACATGATGTCATCGTGGAGGAACGGCCAGGATACACCATCTAGTGGAGTCACCTGCCTGGCCTTCTTCACATAGATAAGGAAGAGGGTCAGTCACGGGGTTGGGGACCATCTTCGAGAGGACATTGGGTAACGACTGCCACCCGAGCTTCTCTACTTTCACTACCCGAAGCCTCTTTATGCGTTATACTTGTATTCCCCCCCCCCATCGCCATTAGAGCGACAAGGAATTCAGCCAGAATTTCCACTCTTCGTCAGTTTTATGAAGCTCTTCTTGAGCCGCGCATGTCTTGGGTGTTGTACCGGGAGTGGATCGTCACCCAAATGTGTTTTTGATGGTTATAGGATTGGGTCTCTAGGCTGGACTTGCCCCTAGGCATTGTGTTGATTTATACCTTTAAATGCTGCCCTAAGCCCAGCCCGGCGCAGTACCCCCACCGAGGCCGCCATGTTCACTGCATTAAAAGGCGCTGCGTGCCTTTAAGGCATGGAGTTCTGGGATATGACACCTCTATGGAGGCTGTGCTGAGCTGGAGCAGATCTCCCCTGCAATCTGCCCCCTAGTTTTGCAGCAGGACCTGGACCTCTGGACCTGCCGCCCTAAGCCTAGTCAACCTAAGCCGGGATTTATCACCATAGGCATGCGGCTCCTGAGCCCAGCGGCTGATTAAGGTTGGAGTCTCCTCAGCAGGAGAAACGGGCGACTAGTCGGGCTGAATGGGGCCGGGTGGGATGTTGCCCGTCCCTGTCGTACTGTGTTGGTAGAATTGTTTCATCGAACGCGTTTCTCCGATTGGAAGCTTTTTTTGGCGAATTGTTAAAATTAAGACGGACGCCAACACTTTCTGCCCCCCCGCGTCTTCTGATGGCCGATAAATGATCCGCTATCAGGTGCGATGGTGGGGTTTACTGGGTAGACGGTGGGAAGCGAGGTCTAGAATAAACATGCCAAGCACAGGAGCCGGGTGCTAATGAGCCAAGGGTAACAGGAACCTCACACGCTGCTGAATACAGGGGGCAGAGGAGAGGCGCCTGGACGTTCCATTTATCAGCTTTCCCCGAACCCATATCCTCCACAATGGCGTCCCAGGAATGAACCTCCTCCGGTTACTGCCACCCAGCCCCGGGAGGGATCCGCTTCTCGGGGGAAATATTATATTATTCAAAGCATCAGGAAAACACGATCTATATCTGAATTCTCCTTCCATCCCAGATTCGTTTCAGATGGAGCCAAATTTAGGGTCAGCTGTGGATTCCTGCTCCGTCACACGTGTTTACAGACCTTTCCTCATCTGACCCCAACTCTTAATCCTGTTTTGTGATGTCGGGGAAAGTGCGGAGCGTTTTAACCTCCCGGAGCGTCTCCGAACGAGGCGAGATCATCGGAACCTTCCAGAGAAAGAAGACAGAGGAGCCGCCGATCCTGTAACATCACGTTGTTACGAATTGCTGTTTGTAGGGTCGCCGTGTGATGTGACGCGGAATTCTGATTATGTGACCTGTGTCCTCTCCTTCT
The DNA here is from genome assembly GCA_023333645.1 of Sceloporus occidentalis. Classification (NCBI taxonomy): domain Eukaryota; kingdom Metazoa; phylum Chordata; class Lepidosauria; order Squamata; family Phrynosomatidae; genus Sceloporus; species Sceloporus occidentalis. The sequence continues at coordinate 1,830,224 of JALMGF010000148.1, forward strand.
TATAATTACTTACAATTCATGTCGCAGCCAATCACAGAGCGCCATATAATATCTTTATGTACGTTTGATGTTTATATGAGATGGAACCTGGCCACTAAAAATACACAGAACGCCGTGCGATCGCTTTTAAGAGGCGATGGTAACACTTCTTGTCTCTGCCGTGAATCAGCCGACTGATGGACCTCTGAGGTCTCAGGTTTTAGTTGTGTTGAGTAATGAAGTTATTTAGACGCGAACTGGATGAAAATAACCACCTTGTCTATTCACTAAAGTCAACTCCATTACATGTCATGGAACCATAGAATTTGCCGGCAGATAAGACTCATTCGCCCCCTGTCCCCCATTTTCCTGATGTAAGATTCAGGTCTTGATCTTGTCTTGGATACAATGGCAAAGTCAACACTCAACATGACCGACTTGACCTGACACCCAGAAGACTCAACAACTCCCAGACAGACTTGATGACCAACTCAACAGCACTCAACTCAACAAGAAGCGCCATAACTCTTTGTGTTGCTGGTTGAGTTGGCTTCGTTGAGGGGTTTTGGGCTCCTTGTCTCTGGTGACGGTCTCACTTTCTGTTTCTTCTGTGATCTGCTTGGTTTGGCCCAGATACTAGAAAGTGTTTTGTATGAAATGCAGGATGTCTTATTTTTTTTAGCACTGAAAGCACCATGTTGGTGCCCCTGGACTGGACATGGTATTGGAGTCAGGTGGTACCTCTTTGACCCAATGGTGGAAGGCCAAAGATAACAGAACCGGCCATAGAGAGAATCAGACAGGAGATCAGGACATGGTCATTAAAAGTCCTCAGCCCCCCCACCGCACACCATGAAGTCTGGGGGTCTCAGGTCCCCCCCCCCACAGCATATTATATATTTAATATAATATAACATACACATGTGTCGAAGTCCTCAGTGCACAGATTACAGAGAAGTAATGTTGTGTGTTACAGGAGCACGCTACACATATGTAGATATATCGGGATATTATTACATCACGGCGTGTTGGGTTACTTTTATCAGTACATGTGTGTGAAGAATCAGATAAAATAACCATGAGTCACAGAAAGAAAGTGCTGAGAAAAGGCATCCGTGGGTTTAATCCGACCCCAGCAATGTCCCGTGTCAGCTGCCATCCCCACATTCACTGTGACACCCATGGGGGGTATCAGGTGCCAGAACAGGGGCCAACAACTAAACCAGATCCCCAGTGAGAAACCTCAAAGTCCTACGACCCGTCTATGAAGAAAGTAAATCGTGGGGCCGGATTGCAAGAATAAACTGATCACGTATATCCTTAATATATTATTATATACAGGGAAGAATGAGAGAAAGAGGGTATCGGGGGTATAATGCATTTCCCACGGCCCGGCGCTATCCAATACAGATCATTCTATACAGCCCGGCGCTATCCAATACAGATCATTCTATACAGCCCGGGACTATCCAATACAGATCATTCTATACAGCCCGGCGCTATACAATACAGATCATTCTATACAGCCCGGCATTATCCAATACAGATCATTCTATACAGCCCGGCACTATCCAATACAGATCATTCTAAACAGCCCGGCACTATCCACTACAGATCATTCTATACAGCCCGGCACTATCCAATACAGATCATTCTATACAGCCCGGCACTATCCAATACAGATCATTCTATACAGCCCGGCGCGATACAATACAGATCATTCTATACAGCCCGGCACTATCTAATACAGATCATTCTATACAGCCCGGCACTATCCAATACAGATCATTCTATACAGCCCAGCATGGGATCGGGGCGGCACGAAGACTGCCATTGGACTTGCTCCAGACCCCATACTTGGCAATCTTTGATATCTCTCTCTCTCTTGGAAACATTTATCAGGCAGAGCTGTAGCCTGGAGAGACATGTTGCTAATTTGGGTTTCTATAAACTATAAATTTAATCCTAAAGTGACCATGAACCTTGGCTTGTGTTTATTCATCTCTAAATATAAACAAGCTGACGCGAGGCTTCGGTCCAGGCGTTTTCTGCTTGCCTAGCTCTCTTTACTAAAGGACACGGTGGGGTGGCAGAGAGGGTCCTTCCCAGATGATGATTGAAGGACACCTTGGATTTCTCCAGTGGTCAAAATAGAATCGTTCCAGCAGCCATGTTTCCAACCCATGCTCATTTGCAAAGGATGGCTGATGTAACGAACTGGCACTTCTTTCAACAAATGTTTCTTATATGTTATAACAAAAAGAGCAAAAAGAAAGGGGGTAGTCCGCCCATCAGTTTTGGGATTTCTGAACCCGCCATTTTGGAATTTGTAGATAGAAACTACTTCTTGGAACACAGATTATTGAATCATGCCAGTTGGGGCAATCAGGGATCTCTCTAGTATCCGGCCCATTGAGCAGAGACTCACAGGAGAACCTGGGGAATCTGCCCCTGGACTCTTGGCAGAGGGGACGTCGAAACACCTGGTACCCGAGGCCAGAACCTGCCACTGCATAGGGCTAAAACAAGTGGAAACCATTTTATGGACAATGCATATGGAGGAGAAAGATCCTGGAGATGCTAAAAACTCACAGATATGGATACAATTGACCCAAACGGTTGCTTCTCCGAGAATTGTTCTGCACAGAAACTTTGCTGTTTGATATTGGGTTTAATTTTAAAATAATTGGGATTCCTCTGGCGGTGAGACGGCCTTCATTTTCCACTGGATTCAGCCCGTCCGAGAACATCAAAAATCTGTTCCTGAATATTTTCTCCTTTTTTTTTTGCCATTATTGACACCTTGATTTTTTTCCTTAGTCTCAGCTTTTTCAACATTCAAATGAGGCTAAAGTGCGGAAAGAAAACACAGCGCCTTTAAACAGGTCGTAAATCTGCCAGGAGGGGGAAAAGGCTCAGAAGAAAGGTTTGAGACGGGTAACGAGATCCTTAGCGGAGGGAGCCTGCGCAAGGGCTGGTTCCTGCCTTATGGTCTATCGCAGACCAGGCAACTCACACATTTTAGCCACCAAAACCTTATATGATTCTTCCAACATGTATAGAAGCCCAGACGTTGCTTTTAGAACACTCTAGAATAATCACGCTTTAGGAACAATAATATTTTGTCAAATATATCAGTGGAATCAAACAGAGGCTTTCATTTTTATTTTTGGTCTGACATCCCATCCACTGTCCACTCTTTGTATGACGGCTTCTACACGCCACGGACCTTGGTTAAAATTAAATTTTATCCTAAAAATGTTAAATGAAGAAAAAACTAAGAATTGCCACATATATATACTGTAGCTTGGGCGACACTGTATCCCGTTTTACCCTTGTATCCAGATTTTTGTTGGAGATGTGGCCAGTATCCGGGTTCCAATATGGCGGGACTGCCCCAGAGTAGCAGGATTCTGGGGTAAGGTGGCAGATGTTTTGGAGCAGCTGACAGGGTATAGAATCTGCGTGGACCCAGCATGATATCTTCTTCACTATAACAGAATCCCAATCCAGGAATATAAAAAGAGCTTGATCCCCCACATCTAAAAGCTACCAAGACTGCTATGGCAACACTAATGATGCCCCTTCACTCTCCTTTGGGTTGATAAGGTAGAGTTGGTGTGTGTTATGGAGGTAATGGTTCTAGGCTTACAAGACAGATTGGGTTCATGACAACCACCAAAAAAGAGCGGACTCTATTCAGGAGGAAAGGAAGACCGCGTAACTTTGGGTTCCAGCATCACACCCAAGTAATGAAACGTCCACATCCTAATTGTATCAGGGAGTAAAGTACCCCCTACTTCTCACTCTTCTTCTCACAGACATATGAAGACGCAGACATGTATTTAAATGTCAGCTCCTAGTACAAGGTGCAAATCTTGTTTTGAAGGATGGTCTGGATTCTCTAAGTGCCCTCAAAGCTCCATCTGGCAGCTCTGCCTCCATATTCTGCCTGAGACCCCACGCAGGTTGGGCAGACATTGCCTAAATCACTACATATGACTTGTAAAACCTGAAACCTCGTGTTAAGCAGACACCAGAGGCTTGTTAATCTTTCCATGGTCGGGGAGCAGAGAGCAGCCAGGAACAATGTGGTTAAAAGTCTCGATGGCATATCCAGAAAAGGAAATAAAAATGCCCCTCAGTTATATCCTTTCAATAATATATAAAATCACCCCAACGGCTTCTCTTTCTTCTATTTTCTAGAACTTTTACTATTTCATAGACTTGAGCAAGAAATATAGTTCCACCTCCTTGAATTACGAGTCAGCAGGTAAGACTTTCTATGTCATGATCTGGATTTTTGCACACTTGGCCAAGTGACAAGGACAATCAAAGAAACGATTTGAGATTTAAGATCAGCAGCGGCCAGAAATTCTCTGCAAGAGAAGAACGTCAGGAACAGATATTATCTGTCCATTCCTTTCAGCTCATGTCTATGGAACAGAAGCTTCCATTCCTGCGCAAGCCCAATATCCAAAGATACCCCTACCTGAGAGGTATAATGAGAACCCTGAATCCTTAATCAACATTCTCAAGTCTTCTCGACCCAGGCTTTTCTTGTCTCTTATGTAATCTCCCTTCTCTGGTCTGGGCCTCTCCGGTAAAACAACTTTCTTCTCTCATGGTCTCCTTTCCTCAAGCCTTCCAGTCAGTGTCCCTTGCCCATGAGACCAACTGGAATCAGGAAGCTCTGAAAGCGGCCATTCGGCCTTCAAGACCACATCAAAGATGTATTAACATTCCATGAGCTGCCAAGCAACCTGGAATCCTTTAATGCATTATGTACTGAATAGACAGTAGATTGCATGAATGTCAACCCCAAAAAGAGATAAAAATGGCTGCACCCTGGGGAGCTATCATCTTCTACACACCCTGCCTCTAACCTGTCTCATCTTCAGAGTCTCCCACCATGGAACCCATGGAGATGAGAAGACTTCAAAACCTCCCAGAGGGTGAATGTACTCTAGGTCTCTGTATGTGATCAAAGGGACAATGCCTACAGCTAATGAAGAAGACAGGAAACAAGGAGTTCTACCTCCTGGCTTTTGGTTCCACTTTGTCTCCGGTGGAACAACAAGACATTTCATACTAAGAAAGTCTCTTCATCGATGAACAGTTGCATTGCTTCGGTGGATGGCCGTCACCAACCTAGACTCAGCCAAACTGGCAACAGCCCAAGAATTTGCAGATACATCCTTCAAAGATCTATCAAAGACCTCAGTGCCCATCGGAGACATATAAGAAAGAGTCTACTGAAGGCATCATCCCATTTTAAATGTTCCCTCTCAATGAAGGTCAGCTCCTGTGTACAAACCCAGTGATAAGGTGTAACCATCTACAAAAAAAGCTAAGTCTTCTCTAAACCCTTCTCTAAATCAGTTCTCATTTAGAGTTTGATTGGAAGGGATGTGGTCCAGAATATTTTGGGTATCTGCTGAGGATGTTCATGGCTCCTTTTCTGGGTAACTCCTGTCATAGGTCCTCCAATATAAGTCGTCTCTTGGCCACCCTGTGGTCAGCCATGAATGGAGGGGTAGTGCACGATACCCGCTGGTGCCCCGTGATGCCGTCCTCCACGAGGCAGATGTGGGGATGCCTGCCTGCTCCTTTTTCGTCTGACAGCCGGGTCTCATGTGGTCACATGAGGTGGGTTTCTAATACATATATGTATTTCTTATCTTATTCTGTTTATTAAGTATATGGAAGTGTAACACACAGGACACACTCTATGTCCTTTCTTTATGGGCTGTCACAGCCGAGCAGAATGTCCTCCCTGGCTTTAGCGCAGTTTGGAGACTTATTGACCCTGGGCTGCCACCGCCAGCCACTTATATTTTGAACCTAATCCTGATTAAATTCACTGAAAAATTAGCTCTTATTCAAAATTTGTAAAAGGAGCCCTGGAATAGCCGAGCCTTTGAGAAGTATTATTGAATCATTGATCACTCGGAGCTTTTTGTTGGCCTCCATGCAGATATTTGATGTATTATTCCGCGATATTTTCTGCTCCTGCAGTGAAGAGAATAATAGATGGAGAGTTTCCAGAGAGCGGAAGGGAAAGGAAGAGGCCGTTTTTTCTGGATACGACATGAAACGAGTGGAATCGTGACCTCACGTCTCTCTTCACAGAACATGTTCACACGCTCCGTATCTGAATGTGTGTTACTGTGTGATGTAATGTGTGTTACGTGACCCATTAGGAGGGCGAAAGCAACGCAGCAGCTCACGTGGCGAGTGCACGCAGCGGAGACATGTATGTGTGCGGTGCATCGTTCACTGAGTTACTGAGAGCGCGAGTTACTGTATGGTGTTAGAATGTGTATGTGTTAATGTATGGTGCTGGCGTGTGTCAGTGAATGCCATTTGTCCATTGGGCTCTCCACTGCCTCCCCATACCCTCCAGAATGAACCTCCTGTGTCCCCCTCCTCACCCAGCGGCGCCTCTCCTTCTGTCTCTTTCCCCCTCAACCTCCTAATAGATTGTCAGCTCCTAGGAACAGCGCTCCCTTCTCCTCCCGTACCAGTCTCTCTTAATCGTATCTTTAATTTCCATACAGTCAGTCCAGTGTTATTACTCATTTTCATTGTCCTCCTATTGTAACAGCGCTACAGAATCTGCTGGCGCTATATATATATATATATATATATATATATATATCTCTAGATTGTAAGCTCCTGTGCGCAGGGCCCTCCTCACGCTACGGAATTTGATGGTGCTATATAAAACTATAAATAATAATAATATATGTGATATAACGCGTGACTGCGCCTGTATTATATATCAGTATTTGTGGCTCTGCAGTCACGGTTAGAACGGGGTATAAATTTGCCCTCGCACATTCTGTAATACCCCCCGCATTATAGCCTGACCGTACACTCAGTCCACGCGGACCAACTGGTCGCATTACATTGAACCTTTTCATTTACAGCAACGCCTGACCCGAGGAGCTGACAATCTAGCGTATTTGTCCTTAGGGCGTGCGCGGCGTAATTGCAGGCCGCGCACGTGCCGGGTCTCGGGTAATTTGTGCTGATTGTCCTGATTCGTCCTCACAATTAGCACTAAGTGCCTGCTTTAGGCTGATGAGCGCCCACCTGTTGCTTTAAGCCCACCGGGGTTAGCGGTCAGGTCAGAGGTCACGTTGTAATCACCCTATTTAAACACTGACAGGGAAGCCCCCTCCTCGGATGTCTCTTTATGAGAGACTTCACCTTGTGAGCTGCGCGGCCCCTCAGCGGGGTGCACGTCCTGCGCCTGCGCGGGGAGCACCGTTACGGGGTCCTCTCCAGCTGGTTAATGGGGGGGCTCCATTCACTTTAACGAGGGCCGCTTCCTCCGCACACGCGTGATGCTGGATAATGAGCACATTTTGACTAATTGGATGTGTCAATTAACCATCACATTGCCAAAGGGGCAAACAGTTTAACGGCCCCCAATATATCAGCCGGTCAGAATTTTTATTAAAGCTAAAAGAGGGGTCTTTCATACTCCCCTCACTCACTATATACTGCCCTCACTCACTATACACTGCCCTCCCTTACTATATCCTGCCCTCACTCACTATATCCTGCCCTCACTCACTATATACTGCCCTCACTCACTATATACTGCCCTCACTTACTATACACTGCCCTCACTCACTATACACTGCCCTCCCTTACTATATCCTGCCCTCACTCACTATATCCTGCCCTCACTCACTATATACTGCCCTCACTCACTATATACTGCCCTCACTTACTATACACTGCCCTCACTCACTATACACTGCCCTCACTCACTATATACTGCCCTCACATATACTGCCCTCACTCACTATACACTGCCCTCCCTTACTATATCCTGCCCTCACTCGCTATATCCTGCCCTCACTCACTATATACTGTCCTCCCTCAGAGAGTATACCACCCTCACTCACTATAATATACTACCCTCACTCACAGTGTACTGCCTTCACTCACTAAGGGGGGTATTACCCACAATCCCAAACTGCAGGGGGAGCTCTGCATACCATGAGCTTCCCTAGGCCTGATCCAGGGCAGCCCCCAGTTGCCCCCTGCCACTGACCTCTGCAGCCCCTGACCGCTATGCTGACATCTGGGTTATGATGTCATACGTCAGCTCTCTCCGCGGTGTACGTGGGCCGTTATATAGAAGATCTCTATACAGTATAAATGATGTCATTATTGGCTAAGGAGGGTAATTACCCACAATCCCCCCGTAACCCTCTGTAATTATGCAATAAACCAGCGAGGCGGGGAAGGCTATTGGTCGTTGACTTTGGGATTAACTTTCTTTGATAAATGAGGTGCTGACTTGTGTCTCATCTGGTAGCCGACAGCCCCTCGTTAATTAAGCCGCCCTTTCAGAGCCGGCGCGGGGTAAACGCGTTTCACGCTTTAGTAAATATTCCCTTTTTTTTCTTTTTTCTGGATAAAACTAGCGAACGGCCGTGGAATCTGCAGCTTCCCGCGGAAATATCCCTCCATCTCTCAGCACCTGCCGAGATCCAGCCGAGTCCCCGGGGAGCCGGCAGTAACCGGACCTAACCTGGCAAAACATGAACTCTGCTCCTGCGCGGACCCCTTTCTGGGATTCAGCGGCCTTTGAAAAATATACAGGGCTCGGTGCCAGCCCCTGACTCAGGAGCCGGGCTGAGTAAATATTGTGTGGGAGCCTCGCACATCTGTCAGAGCTAATTTATTACGCGTCACTCAAAAGGCATCTGTTTAACGCAGCGCCCTTCATTTATTTTTCTCTGTCTTGTCCGCCCGCCATACCCCCCCCTTTCTTTCGTTGGTTAAAAGGATTAACCGAATCCGCGAGCCGCACGGAAGAACCGGGAACGGAGAGTAACCTTCGGACCATTGCCGGTGGGCCGCGTCACTTTGCCGGGGTGTCTGGTGATGTCACCTAAAATGGCGGGACCCTTGCGAGCTGTTTTGAGGGTCCTCCTTCTCCTCGTTTCTATCCCCTCACGGATCTGAATCCTCGTGTCTCCATGGGGTTGCGCATGTTTGTAATCAGGACTCGGTTGAATGGAGTTATATTACAGAGCCCGGGGCCAGTTTTTCATATGAATCAGCCAGTGATATGATAACAAACACCTCGCATGTCCGGTGATAAATAACTTCACAACCAGGTCGTTAGTAATAACACCAAAGGATCCATTTGTGCACCAAGACGACTTTGGGGGTCCCTTAGGACCTGCCCCTCACCCTTACCACATAGGCTTCATGCGGCTTCAACATTGATGACGGTCCGGTTTAGGGCCACGCTCTGCTCCTTACTTGTGACTTGTGTCCTCAACCTCGGGTTCTACTGACGATTCCAGCCCCGAGGTCAAAGTCAACCAATGGGCCAATAATATTACACATCTGACTTAGAATGTAGAAAAATGAATTACCTGAAGTATCAATAAATTATAATAATTCTGAGCCGCCATCTTGGTGCCCCGTCACAGGGTATAAATCGCCCGTCGCCCTGAGATATCTGTGATAATAGCGTTACGGAGGGACCTACGAGGCTGGAAACAATCTCTAGCGCTAGAGGCTCATGTGCCGTTTGCTAAAACAATGCGGGGAGAGAACAGGAAGTGGCTTACAACTTCCTGCTTGGGCTGACAGAGGGAGAGAACAGGAAGCGGCTTCCAACTTCCTGCTCGGGCTGACGGAGGGAGAGAACAGGAAGCGGCTTCCAACTTCCCGCTCGGGCTGACTGGAGGGAGAGAACAGGAAGCGGCTTAACAATGGGGCAAAGGGGGCACGTGCTCCAGAGCTCCTGGTAGCATTTGGGCCTCCACTTGCCGCTGTCTCATATTTATTTGTCTGCAGTCCAAGGAGCAGAGATACTCTGCCGGGGCCGGGATCTGCGTGTGTTTGCGTGTGTTTGTGAATGTGTGCGTCAGGCCTTTAGGGTTCTTATATATAAGGCAGGACAGAGTATCTCGGCTTCCATAACGTGTTAAGGATTCCATCTTCCCCGTTTGGATGTTCCGTGGGAACTCGTATCCTTCATGTCCCTTTTAAATAAGATTTGTAGTGTTAGTCGGTGTATGTGCGTGTATATGTTGGGTGTTAGTCGGTGTATGTGCGTGTGTATGCTGGGTGTTAGTCGGTGTATGTGCGTGTGTATGTTGGGTGTTATTCAGTGTATGTGCATGTACATGTTGGGTGTTATTCGGTGTATGTGCGTGTGTATGTTGGGTGTTAGCCGGTGTATGTGCGTGTATATGTTGGGTGTTAGTCGGTGTATGTGCGTGTGTATGTCAGTGTATGTGCATGTGTATGCTGGGTGTTAGTCGGTGTATGTGCGTGTGTATGTTGGGTCTTATTCAGTGTATGTGCGTGTACATTTTGGGTGTTATTCGGTGTATGTGCGTGTATATGTTGGGTGTTAGTCGGTGTATGTGCGTGTATATGTTGGGTGTTAGTCGGTGTATGTGCGTGTATATGTTGGGTGTTAGCCGGTGTATGTGCGTGTATATGTTGGGTGTTAGCCGGTGTATGTGCGTGTGTATGTTGGGTGTTAGTCAGTGTATGTGCGTGTGTATGTTGGGTGTTATTCGGTGTATGTGCGTGTACATGTTGGGTGTTAGTGTGTGTTAATGTCTGTTGTATGATAGCGTGTGCGCGGTGTTAGCGTGTATGAGCGTATTGGGGTTGTATGTGTCCCTCATGGCCCTTTAAATTTGACTCCCAGGGGTACAGCTGGCAGGGGCTTACGAGTCTCAGATTGAATCGCGTTGAATGAAAAGGTTCGATAATCCTAGAAAGGAAAGAAAGTGCTTCCTAATGCCCTGGGTATGTATGAAACATTTTATTGCCCCAGGGCTCTACCTTATCTAGAACAACCGCTGGTGAAGTTCAGCATGAAGCCCGTTCCCTTGAGGCCCTGAATGGCCGCCAGCTGGCCCCCGTGGCGGAGCTTCTGTCTCTCTTCTGTCTCTCGCGTCACTTTGTACGGCTGGAGTGGGTACAGAGATGTCTAATTCTCTTTGTCAGCTGTGAAGCCTCTTGTGTATTCTCCGTGGATCCTTCACATGTTGCGTTAATTAGTTCATGGCAGCCTCCACTTCGAGAGCCTCTGGAGATACCGGCCGTGTCTCCATTTTGTGGGTAACCGGATCCCCCTCGCACCTCGGCAAGGAATGCCGGTCCCTGGCTGGGGACACATCGCACATCCGAGCCGCTCTATATCGGGAGTCTCCGCGGCCATCGCCAAGCCAGCAGCGCAGAGGGAAGGAGAGAAGTCTAGGGTGTTCTATATCCTGCTCATTAAAACTTCTAGAGTGTAAGCTCTTTGAGCAAGACCCTCTTCTGTCCAAATTGTTACGCGATGCACTACTTGTTATGTCCTGTTTACACATTGTACAGCGCTCCGGGAATATGTTGGCGCTATGCACACCGATAAATGATAAAACACATTAAAAACCCTTCCAAACATGGATCTTGTAAACGGATCACTGATAATGAATAGATAATTGTTCGTGGAAGAAGAAAAAGGCGTCACAACGGGGTGAAATAATTTATGGTCCCCACAGGGTGGATGATGTCTCCGTGATTATTTTCTTATCGCCCTCTTGCGGTAAATAAGATTGTTTGAAATCTTGGTTTATATGTTTTATGTGTAACACGTTATTTCTGTGTTATGCAATTCAAAAAGATTTGTTGTCAGAGCAACTGCAACATAATGTGAGGTCACAATGGAATGGTCGTGATGCAGCTGGGCATGATTTCATCCCCAATTCTTAGACCTGCATAAATCATTTATTAAGTGAAATAAAACCGTTATATGAGTGCATGGGATGTGTTACTGTGTGGCATTAGTGTTAGTGTGTATGTCAGCATATAATGTTAGTGTATGGTGTTAGTTTATGGTGTTAGGGTATGGTGTTAGTGTATGGTGTTAGTGTGTGTGTTAGTGTATGGTGTTAGTGTATGGTGTTAGTGTGTGTTAGTGTATGGTGTTAGTGTATGGTGTTAGTGTATAGTGTTAGTGAATGGTGTTAGTGTGTGTGTTAGTGTATGGTGTTGGTGTTAGTGTGTGTGTTAGTGTATGGTGTTAGTGTATGGTGTTAGCGTGTGTGTTAGTGTATGGCGTTAGTGTATGGTATTAGTGTGTGTGTTAGTGTATGGTGTTAGTGTATGGTGTTAGTGTGTGTGTTAGTGTATGGTGTTAGTGTATGGTGTTAGTGTGTGTTAGTGTATGGTGTTAGTGTGTGTGTTAGTGTATGGTGTTAGTGTATGGTGTTAGTGTGTGTTAGTGTATGGTGTTAGTGTGTGTGTTAGTGTATGGTATTAGTGTATGGTGTTAATGTATGGTGTTAGTGTATAGTGTTAGTGTATGGTGTTAGGGTATGGTGTTAGTGTGTGTGTTAGTGTATGGTGTTAGTGTGTGTGTTAGTGTATGGTGTTAGTGTGTGTGTTAGTGTATGGTGTTAGTGCATGGTGTTAGTGTATGGTGTTAGTGTATGGTGTAAGTGTATGGTGTTAGTGTGTGTGTTAGTGTATGGTGTTAGTGTATTGTGTTAGTGTATGGTGTTAGTGTGTGTGTTAGTGTATGGTGTTAGTGTATGGTGTTAGTGTATGGTGTTAGTGTATGGTGTTAGTGTATGGTGTTAGTGTGTGTGTTAGTGTGTGCGTTAGTGTATGGTGTTAGTGTGTGTGTTAGTGTATGTTGTTAGTGTATGGTGTTACTGTGTGTGTTAGTGTATGGTGTTAGTGTATGGTGTTAGTGTATGGTGTTATTGTGTGTGTTAGTGTATGGTGTTAGTGTATGGTGTTAGTCTATGGTGTTAGTCTATGGTGTTACTGTGTGTGTTAGTGTATGGTGTTAGTGTATGGTGTTAGTGTATGGTGTTAGTGTATGGTGTTAGTGTGTGTGTTAGTGTATGGTGTTAGTGTGTGTGTTAGTGTATGGTGTTAGTGTATGGTGTTAGTGTGTGTGTTAGTGTATGGTGTTAGTGTATGGTGTTAGTGTGTGTGTTAGTGTATGGTGTTAGTGTGTGTGTTAGTGTATGGTGTTAGTGTATGGTGTTAGTGCATGGTGTTAGTGTATGGTGTTAGTGTATGGTGTTAGTGTGTGTGTTAGTGTATGGTGTTATTGTATGGTGTTAGTGTATGGTGTTAGTGTATGGTGTTACTGTGTGTGTTAGTGTATGGTGTTAGTGTATGGTGTTAGTGTATGGTGTTAGTGTATGGTGTTAGTGTGTGTGTTAGTGTATGGTGTTAGTGTATGGTGTTAGTGCATGGTGTTAGTGTATGGTGTTAGTGTATGGTGTTAGTGTGTGTGTTAGTGTATGGTGTTATTGTATGGTGTTAGTGTATGGTGTTAGTGTATGGTGTTACTGTGTGTGTTAGTGTATGGTGTTAGTGTATGGTGTTAGTGTATGGTGTTAGTGTGTGTGTTAGTGTATGGTGTTAGTGTATGGTGTTAGTGTGTGTGTGTTAGTGTATGGTGTTAGTGTGTGTGTTAGTGTATGGTGTTAGTGTATGGTGTTAGTGTATGGTGTTAGTGTGTGTGTTAGTGTATGGTGTTAGTGTATGGTGTTAGTGTGTGTGTTAGTGTATGGTGTTAGTGTATGGTGTTAGTGTGTGTGTTAGTGTATGGTGTTAGTGTATGGTGTTAGTGCATGGCGTTAGTGTGTGTTAGTGTATGGTGTTAGTGTATGGTGTTAGTGTGTGTGTTAGTGTATGGTGTTAGTGTATGGTGTTAGTGCATGGCGTTAGTGTGTGTTAGTGTATGGTGTTAGTGTATGGTGTTATTGTATGGTGTTAGTGTATGGTGTTAGTGTATGGTGTTACTGTGTGTGTTAGTGTATGGTGTTAGTGTATGGTGTTAGTGTGTGTGTTAGTGTGTGTGTTAGTGTATGGTGTTAGTGTGTGTTAGTGTATGGTGTAAGTGTATGGTGTTAGTGTGTGTGTTAGTGTATGGTGTTAGTGTATGGTGTTAGTGTGTGTGTTAGTGTATGGTGTTAGTGTGTGTGTTAGTGTATGGTGTTAGTGTATGGTGTTAGTGTATGGTGTTAGTGTCCGAGTGCATGAGTGGCATCTGGGAGATGGAGAGGAGGAGAAAGGATGTGCGAGTGTTTGTATGTAAGTGTATGGTGGTAGAGTGAGTGGGTGTCAGAGTGAGTCTGCGTGTTGGTATGTATGAATGTTCGTTATGGGGGTGAGGGGGGGTGTAGAAGAAGTTCTGTACCCAGTGGCATATTTATCTTCGGGGCCGGCCTAGGCCTGACTTAAGGCAGCGCCACCAGTTGACACCTCCGAGGCACTGCATGTCTTTAAGAAATGGAGTGCTGGGATATGATGTCATATCCCGACGCACCATATTAAGGAGTGTCTCCTCCCCTGCTGCCCCTCTCTCCCCCCTGATGCCCCTCTCTCCTCCCCTGATGCCCCTCTCTCCTCCACTGATGCCCCTCTTTTCTAGGAGGTGAGAATGTTTGCTGGGTATGAGGGGATTGCAGGGTTCTACAGCCCTAAAAGCCCCGATAATGTGTATAGAAACAGCAGGAAACGGCTTTATAAATTAAACGGGGTAAATAAACTCCATTATTCCTCTAAATGCCCCACTCAGTTACACAAATTACCCCCAGGCACACCTCTAACCCCACCCCCTAAAACCAAGCTGCCCCTATGACACGGGGCATACTTTCGCAGACTCATCGCAGACCCCGCGGTGGTTGTGGTGCTGGTTGGACGCAGCCCCTCTCTGGGCACCGGATGTGTCTGGGTACCGGTTCCGGATCCGATGAGTTCGGTTCGCCTATCGCTGGGCCGCGGGGGATTAGGGAGTGTTTTGCGTTTCCCCTCTCTGTGAATAAAGATGCCGCGCATTGTTTGTCTCCATTAATCCCTCAATCCCTTTCCTTTCCTCCCACTCGGCGGCTTCCTGGCCGGGGCAGCGGACCGGGCCGGCAACCTCTTTTGGGCACTTGGGGCAGAGTCTTAAAAGCTTAATTGTCGAGAGTTTCAGGGGACGACCATATGGAGGAAAATCCCTGGAATTAGTGATAATTACACCCCCAAGCTCTGCACCCCCCCCCCGGCCCCTAATCCTCGTAGAAATACCCCGGATCTAATTTTATAAGAACACGGAGCTCGTATGATGGTCGGGAAGGAAGTCGGAATGAATTCTAAGAGGAGAGATTATAAAAGGAAAATCCCTTCCCATACCGGGACCGGCTGCCAATGAAGCCAAAATATCCGGCCGTTAACCCTTTCAATGGCAGAAGGGTTAGGAATAAACGTCCCATCTCATTAAATGGTTAATCAAAGTAATCAACCCAACATCTTCTGTGCAGGGCACGGCCAGGAAGCCAAGGAGTCCTTGGGATAGTAACAGTGGTAAAGGGTTAATGGGGTTAGAACAAAAAGTGATTCTGATTCTTATCACCCTCAGCCAGTGGCGTTGCCCTTAGATACGGAAGTGCTGCCACCAGCCACCTTCTGCACCATCGTCCTTAGAGCGGAGCACCGGAATATGACATCATATCCCAGCGCTGTGCTGCTGCAGAGTCCGATCACCCAGCGGAGCGGCCCGCTGTGATGCTGCAGAGAACCTACCTAGTCGGCCCCTGTATAATGTATAGATAAATCAGTGACCGGCCCCTGTATAATGTATAGATAAATCAGTGACCGGCCCCTGTATAATGTATAAAGTTGGTAGCGGATGAGAAGCTGGAGCATTAAAGAGACGGCAGCTCTAATAACCGGGAGGGTCTATGATTTATTTGATTTATTTTTCATGCTCATTTCTCCCCCTTATATGTTATTTTATGGGGGGGGTCATCGGGCGGGGGAGGGGGCCGGGAACATAAAGGCGAATAAATCCTGCCAAAAAACCACAAGCCCATCCATCAGCCCCGCTTGTCCCGTGTAATCCTCCGTGTCAGACTCCGTGTAAGTTTAACGTGTTCACGGCTTGAAGAACCGCCTGATCCGTGAAACCCCCGAGTGTGAAATATCAGAGGCCCCGCGGGTTTCACGCTTCGCACGCCCCATGAACGCGTTTCTCTCGCCGTGACCGGGGTGCCGTTACCGGGGCGACGCTTCTCCATTCTTTTTTAAGATTGTTTGAGAATGTTACGGAACGTTAAATATCTCCCGTCCAATCCCGTCACTCGGCCGGCATAGAACTGGTTAATCACGCAGTCCGTGCTGTTCTGGGAAGCGGACCCCAAACAGTAACAAATCACAGACGGGGAATTTCACGCCCGTCACGTCCTACTGAGCACCAGCAGCGCTTATACATCCACCCGCAACATGGAGCACTGGCCCGGTAGGGGTTAATACCGCAAAAAACCCCGGCGGACCATTTAATAAAAGAAACCTAGAACCTGCCGGCCCCATCCGGCCCCCATCCAGTCGCCCGTTTCTCCTGCTGTAACGACTCAAACCTTAATCAGTCGTCGGTCTCGTCTTAGATTCAGGAGCCGTATGTCTATCCCATGCATGTTAAATACCCTCACTGTATTACCCTCTACCACCTCTGCTGGGAGGCTGCTCCACTTATCTACTCTTCATAAAATGTATAAGGGCCCGAGAGTCGATGTCCTCCCCAAGAAGAGCTGTGATGTCCCTTTAAACAGAAGACCGAATATATGGAGAACAGACAGTAGGCGTCTTTAGCAGCTTCCTCGCGCTGAGCGGACAGTCCGGGTCACGGAAGAGATGTCTCCGGTGCCGAGCGCTCATCTTAGGGACCGGTTTTCCCGGATGTCGGGTGGCCAAGGTTCATTCCCACTCTAAGTTACGGGGTTTTATAACTGGGAGCCGCGAGGTAACCGTGGGGCGCTGTCACCCGCTGCACATCGCGAGGTAACCGTGGGGCGCTGTCACCCGCTGCACATCGCGAGGTAACCGTGGGGCGCTGTCACCCGCTGCACATCGCGAGGTAACCGTGGGGCGCTGTCACCCGCTGCACATCGCGAGGTAACCGTGGGGCGCTGTCACCCGCTGCACTCTTTAAACCTTCAAGTATCGATCAACACGAAAGAACCCCCCCCCCCAAACCCCCCCAACCTTCCAAATATTCCCATCGGCGCCATCATTCGGGAAACACAACTCACGGAGCGCCTACAAATTTGGGGAAAATGCCAGTAAACGCGTTCCATTTTTCTTTTCCTTTCTCTCTTTCTTGTCTTTTTTTCTTTTACTCTTTCAATCTTTTCCTATCTCTCTCTATTTCTTTTTCATTCTTCCTCTTTCTATCTTCTTTTTTCTTTCTTTCTATCTTGTCCTTCTTTCTCTCTATCCTCTTTCTGTCTTTCTTTTATCTTCTTTCCCTCTTTCTATCTTTTACTCGTTCTATCTTTCTCTATCTTTTTACTCTCTTTTTATTTCCTTCTTTCTTTTTCTCTATCTCCTTTTTTTCTTTCTATCCTTTTCTCTCTTTTTCTTTCCTACTTTATTCATTTCTATCATTTTCTTTGTTTTTTCCTTTCTTTTTCTTCCACTTTCTTTTATTTTTTTCTCTTTCTCTCTTTTTTTTCTTTCTTCCTTTCTCTCTTTTTTCTTCTACTTTCTTTTGTTTTTATTTTCTCGTTCTATCTTGTTTTTCTTTTTCTCTATTCTTTTTCTTTCTTTCTTTCTTTCGTCTATAATCTACTTCTTGATATCTCCAGCTGTTTTTTAGTGATATGGGACATTGTTGACTCCTATAGTGTCAGTCACTTTTCTAGCTGTAGAAAGGGTTAATCGATGGCCTTGCGCAGGACCAATGGTTATATCTGATTTCGTGTCTCCTTGCCCGGGAAATAACTCCGAGCGGAGCAGGGCCACGGGCCCCAAGAGGGATGGGAGCATTAATTATATCATGGAGCGGAGGTTGGTGTCCATGCGCGATGGCAGCTGCGAGGCGCGATTATCCCGCTGCAGCCCGGAGTGTTTCCAATTAACGTCTAATTAAATCAAGGAAGCGACTTAGTCACAGCTCCCCGGGACGTGTCCGGCCTCCTCCATGCGCATTCCACCTCGGTACAATCATGGTTCAGATCTCGTCCTGGTTACTTGATCGGGCGCGGGGATGTCATTCTATCGTACGTCAATATTTTCCTTCTATTAAAGAGCCTGTTGTTTAATTCAATTTAACGGCCTCCATTTCTCGGCCCCTCTTTGCGGGGCGGCCAAGATATTTCCAGAGTCGAGGTCGCGCCAATGACCCATTTTCTACGCTTATCGGAGATTTCACGTGGGATGCAGGGACGGTGGGGATACGATGGGGTGTACTGCGCAGGAGCGGGCGACCCGGTGCCTGGCTGGGCCTGAGCCTCTAGGGCCTCGAAAGTGTTGGACCTCAGGTTGGGTGATTTCAAGGGGTACCAAGAAATGAGGGCGATGGACGCCAGGGGTGGCACTGGGCCCAGATCTGGGACTGGCCTGCCAGTTACCCCTAAAGTTAGAAGCCCACTGAGCATCGGCTACATCACCCATGGAGGACTCAGCACCAAGTCCGCTGCAACCCCACGCGCTCCACACACACGGTGTCCCTGGGTACAGGCCGCGGGGCCCCGGGGCCGCAACAAAGAGAAACCGGCGAACCTTCTGCTTTTATCCGAGGGTCGGAGCGACCGACGTGACACGATGATGTCACCCAGGCTTTCAGTGATGTCATTGCGCATTACTGGGCCATACCATCACACGACAAATTATGAATCCTGTATATAAAGGAGAGCAGGTTATATGGGGAGACATATGGAGCGTTCCACGAGTATTTGGTGGGAAGGATGGAATAAAGAAGCTCCCCTCCTCACCGGCTCTGTGCGAATCGTATCGTCACATTGTATCTTCTCAGCGCTATTGTTACTTTTTCCCTGTCCCCTTATTGGAACAGCGCTATGGAATCTGCCGGCGCTCCGTAAATAACATCTAATAATGTATGAATCAGATTCCGCTCATCTGGTTATCATGAACTGGGGTGAAAAAACTGTCTGACAGCATTATTATTATATACCGTATTTATAAGAAAGTTCACATATTGTGTAATGTTTTTGTAAACCCAGCTCACCTTGAGGACCTGGTAAAAAGAACTGGTGTGGGGTAATACAGCGAGGGGATTAAACATGCGCAGGATAGACATACGGCTCCTGAATCTAAGACGAGACCAACGACTGATTAAGGTTTGAGTCCTTACAGCAGGAGAAACGGGCGACTAGACGGGGGCCAAATAGGGCCGGTTTTGCCGGCGTGAAAATCCCGTTATTTGAACTGCTGGTTTTTTTTTCGACACCTGGTTTAAAAAATAAAAGCAACACTAAAGACAAAACTATATCCTGACGCCCCCCGTACCATCGGACCCCCTGTACCTCGGGTGTACGGGGGATTTTCTCATTTGATGGACAGGAATCGAATATCCGGGGGGGGGCAGGGGGGCGATCTAACATTCCCTCGCTCTAATTACTAATTACACGTGGGGGGGGTGTTTGGAGGAAAGGTGAAATGTGATCGCGGGGGATTTGCAGGGAAGATGGGAGACGTATGTGTGACAGAGGACAGCTGAGTGGGCCGGGGAGGAGGCGGGGGGCCGCAGCTGCTCCCTACACGGAACGGCTTAGGTCACTTCTAAGGTATCACCATTTTAATGCGTTTTTGTTTAGCCAATCATCTGAGACGCGATGGCCGATAATCTCATAAAGGTTCGTTAGCGCCGGACAGTGGGCGCCAACAGGTGGCGAGCAGATAAGAGCGAGCAGCTGTGCGCGGCCAAACATGCGTTAACCCTTTGGTGGCTGCTCGCCCCGCGCGCCACCAAAGGCAATATGCGCTTCCAAGGGTTCCGCAGAGACTGTTTCAGCGCTGCTGTGTCCAACAATAATATATTACATCATATGTTCATATAAATACTATTCTTATATAGGAAGCGTTCCAGCGGAGGGATGTTATTATTTTTATTTAATGTTCCATTTTTAGGGTTTTCAGATTTTTATTTAGTTTAGGGTAATATCAGCCCAGGCAGGAAGTTGGAAGCCGCTTCCTGTTCTCTCCCTCCATCAGCCCAGGCAGGAAGTTGGAAGCCGCTTCCTGTTCTCTCCCTCCATCAGCCCAGGCAGGAAGTTGGAAGCCGCTTCCTGTTCTCTCCCTCCATCAGCCCAGGCAGGAAGTTGGAAGCCGCTTCCTGTTCTCTCCCTCCATCAGCCCAGGCAGGAAGTTGGAAGCCGCTTCCTGTTCTCTCCCTCCGTCAGCCCGAGCGGGAAGTTGGAAGCCGCTTCCTGTTCTCTCCCTCCGTCAGCCCGAGCAGGAAGTTGGAAGCCACTTCCTGTTCTCTCTCTCCCTCCGTCAGCCCGAGCAGGAAGTTGAAAGCCGCTTCCTGTTCTCTCTCCTCCGTCAGCCTGAGCAGGAAGTTGGAAGCCGCTTCCTGTTCTCTCCCCGCGTTGTTTTAGCGGACGGGACATGAGCCTCTAGCACTAGAGATTGTCTTCAGCCGCACAGGTCCCTCCGTAACGCTATTATCACAGATATCTCAGGGCGACGGGGCAGCAAAATGGCGGCTCCCACGTACAGCACCACAGGGGAGGTGATTTTATTACTACTTAAAACACATATAAGAATTAGGATCAGGAGTAGTTTGAAATGTGACGCTGTCCCTTTAACTCCTGCTCTCTCTGTCAAACCCATATTTTCCCTTTAACAACTGCTCTCCTCGGTCCTAAATTTTGAATTAGACAGGGGCGCTCCATCTCCATCTGTCAATATACTGCTGGCTGAAGACGGGACGTGGATGATGCCGCAAAGGGGAATCCAATTTTTTTATTCTTAGGATCAGTTTTAATCTCTCAAAAGTCTATGGAGGAAAAGACATTATAGCATTACCATAAAGTGCCAGCTCAGGGGGGTATATACAGTACTGTATACAGTGCTGGGGGTTATATTACTGTATACAGTGCTGGGGGTTATATTACTGTATACAGTGCTGGGGGTTATATTACTGTATACAGCGCTGGGGATTATATTACTGTATACAGCGCTGGGGGTTATATTACTGTATACAGCGCTGGGGGGTTATATTACTGTATATAGCGCTGGGGGTTATATTACTGTATACAGCGCTGGGGGTTATATTACTCTATACAGCGCTGGGGGGGTATATTACTGTATACAGTGCTGGGGGTTATATTACTGTATACAGCGCTGGGGGTTATATTACTGTATCCAGCGCTGGGGGTTATATTACTGTATCCAGCGCTGGGGGGGTTATATTACTGTATATAGCGCTGGGGGTTATATTAATGTATACAGCGCTGGGGGTTATATTACTCTAGACAGCGCTGGGGGTTATATTACTGTAAACAGCACTGGGGGTCATATTACTGTATACAGCACTGGGGGTTATATTACTGTATACAGCGCTGGGGGGTTATATTACTGTATACAGTGCTGGGGGGTTATATTACTGTATACAGCGCTGGGGTTATACTGTATCCAGCTCTGGGGGGTTATATTACTGTATCCAGCGCTGGGGGTTATATTACTGTATCCAGCTCTTGGGGGGTTATATTACTGTATCCAGCGCTGGGGGTTATTACTGTATACAGCGCTGGGGGTTATATTACTGTATACAGTGCTGGGGGTTATATTACTGTATACAGCGCTGGGGGGTTATATTACTGTATACAGCGCTGGGGGTTATATTACTGTATACAGCGCTGGGGGTTATATTACTGTATACAGTGCTGAGAGTTATATTACTATATACAGCGCTGGGGGGTTATATTACTGTATACAGCGCTGGGGGTTATATTACTGTATACAGCGCTGGGGGTTATTACTGTATACAGCGCTGGGGGTTATATTACTGTATACAGCGCTGGGGTTATATTACTGTATACAGTGCTGGGGGTTATATTACTGTATACAGCGCTGGGGGTTATATTACTGTATACAGCGCTGGGGGTTATATTACTGTATACAGCGCTGGGGGGTTATATTACTGTATACAGCGCTGGGGGTTATATTACTCTATACAGCGCTTGGGGGGTTATATTACTGTATACAGCGCTGGGGGTTATTACTGTATACAGCGCTGGGGGGTTATGTTACTGTATACAGCGCTGGGGGTTATATTACTGTATACAGCGCTGGGGGTTATATTACTGTATACAGCGCTGGGGTAATATTACTGTATACATCGCTGGGGGTAATATTACTGTATACATCGCTGGGGGGTTATATTACTGTATACAGCGCTGGGGGTTATATTACTGTATACAGTGCTGGGGGTTATATTACTGTATACAGCGCTGGGGGGTATATTACTGTATACAGCGCTGGGGGTTATATTACTGTATACAGCGCTGGGGGGTTATATTACTGTATACAGCGCTGGGGGTTATATTACTGTATACAGTGCTGGGGGTTATATTACTGTATACAGCGCTGGGGGTTATATTACTGTATACAGCGCTGGGGTTATATTACTGTATACAGCGCTGGGGTTATATTACTGTATGCAGCGCTGGGGTTATATTACTGTATACAGCGCTGGGGTTATATTACTGTATACAGTGCTGGGGGGGTTATATTACTGTATATAGCGCTGGGGTTATATTACTGTATACAGCGCTGGGGTTATATTACTGTATACAGCGCTGGGGGTTATTATGTATATAACACATTAAATATGATATATGTTTTTTTCTGGATATGCCGCTAGTATTTCTTTCCCCCCCGTCCGCTTCTCCAGCAGGGAAGGATGCTCAATGTATTCATCAAAAGGATTTCATCTCTCAGCCAATGACATAAAGTTA
Organism: Sceloporus occidentalis; assembly: GCA_023333645.1. Taxonomy (NCBI): domain Eukaryota; kingdom Metazoa; phylum Chordata; class Lepidosauria; order Squamata; family Phrynosomatidae; genus Sceloporus; species Sceloporus occidentalis. The sequence continues at coordinate 1,852,957 of JALMGF010000148.1, forward strand.
TAAGAAATCCCGAGATGTTTCCCCCGCTCAGGATGAAGAGGGGTCTGGAGACAGATTTATAAGCCGGAGCTTCCCTAAAACATTCTTCACATCATCCGAGGCCATAAACGTCAGCCCTGTCCTCTCCTGTGCTTCTTTCGCGTCGGACTGCGGATCCTCCGGGAGCTCCTGTGTGAAGGCCCAAAACACGGCAAAAGCATGTCTGTCCGTTATAACACGCGTGTGAGCGTACGAATCGGCTCGCTGGTTTGTTTGGTTAAGTCTCGTTAAATGTTTCCCCAGCAGCAGAAATATAAATAAAGAACAATAATAATGAATATTTCACAATAAAAAGATCAGCAACCAGAGCCGCCGCTCTCACACGCACCGCCGTACGGACGGGGTCCAGGCCAGAGACGCTGACACTTTGTTACCAGCTCCTTGTCACCCGTGCACCCGGTTCCTTCTCAATGACTCGGCTTCTTCTGACTATTTAAGTATTTTTTTAGTTATTTCATTTATTATCATAATTATGTATTTTGAAAAGGGATGTTATATTATTTATTATAAATAAATTCATATTTCTTTATTTATTTAAAAAAAGGAGACTCTGCCCAGGTGAGGTTACCTGGAGCTCTCCCTCCTCTGAGGGAGTGGCTTAATGAGGGGCGTGGCTACATACGTGAGCCAGGCTAGCTATGCGTTGTATGTGTAGTTAGGGCAAGGCTAACCCTAAATAGGACTGACTGTCTATATCATGACTATACACCAGACCTGGGCAAAGCACGGCCCGCGGGCCACATCCGGCCCGCTGAATAGCTCGGACCGGCCCGCAAAGAGTGTCCTGGTGACTCACCAATGAGTCCGGTGTCCCCCCCCGCCCCGGTCACTTACCTTAAACTCCTGTGTTGGAAGCGTTTGTCTCGGGTGCCGGCGCTTTACGCTGGGCGCCGGCATATGACGTCAGACGCCGGCGATCAGCAGTGAAGCGCCGGCACCCGAGACAAACGCCTCACGCTTCCAACACAGGAGTTTAAGGTAAGTGACCGGGGCGGGGGGGGAGATCCTGAGAAGGGGGGGTTAGGGAGTTAGAGGGGAGATACTGAGAAGGGGGGTTAGGGAGGGAGGTCTTACTGTGTGTGTGTGTCTTACTGTGTGTGTGTGTATCTTACTGTGTCTGTGTGTGTCTCACTGTGTCTGTGTGTGTCTCACTGTGTCTGTGTGTGTCTTACTGTGTCTGTGTGTCTTACTGTGTCTGTGTGTGTCTCACTGTGTCTGTGTGTGTCTTACTGTGTCTGTGTGTGTCTTACTGTGTCTGTGTGTGTCTCACTGTGTCTGTGTGTGTCTTACTGTGTCTGTGTGTGTCTTACTGTGTCTGTGTGTGTCTCACTGTGTCTGTGTGTGTCTTACTGTGTCTGTGTGTGTCTTACTGTGTCTGTGTGTGTCTCACTGTGTCTGTGTGTGTCTTACTGTGTCTGTGTGTGTCTTACTGTGTCTGTGTGTATCTTACTGTGTCTGTGTGTGTCTCACTGTGTCTGTGTGTGTCTCACTGTGTCTGTGTGTGTCTTACTGTGTCTGTGTGTGTCTTACTGTGTCTGTGTGTGTCTTACTGCGTGTGTCTTACTGTGTTCATAGCTTATTCAGTTATTGTAATAAATATTTTAGCCCATTTTTTAGCTCAAAATATTTTTTCCTTTTTTTTCTCCTCTAAAATCTAGGTGCGTCTTATCAGCAGGTGCGTCTTATAGAGCGAAAAATACGGTATGCACTCCGAAGCCTTGTTCATTTTGTTCACTTCTGTGCTGTGCTAATAGTTATTCAGGCCTTACTTATTCAAGCACCTCTACCAATGACGTAGGCTTGAATAACTTTATTAAACAGCACATAAGTTAACAAAATGGACAAGGCTTCGGAGTTTGTAGTTTGTAGAGGTCTGGCCCTCTAAAACCATTCCAATTTCTCATGTGGCCCCATGGGAAAATTAATTGCCCACCCCTGCTATACACGCATGCGAATAAATAGACAACCACATGGATTCATTTCCTACACCGACGCCCCAACATAAACACACGCGTTGCCACTCACACGGACCCCCGCTGCAGCCCGCAGAGTGTCTCTGCTCCTGTGACTGCCGGCTTCCCCCCGCTCCGGACACACAGACACCGACTGCCCCCCGCCCCGGACACACAGACACCGACTGCCCCCCGCCCCGGACACACAGACACCGGCTGCCCCCCGCCCCAGACACACAGACACCGGCTGCCCCCCGCCCCAGACACACAGACACCGGCTGCCCCCCGCTCCGGCCTGCAGAGTATCTCTGCTTCTGTGAAAGCGGCCTCCACTCTCAACATGTGACTACAAAAGGAGTTTCCTATTGGCTGATCCTGTCCTGTCACATGACAGGAAAAAGGACGTTACTGCAGCAAGAGGGGGCTCCTTGCCGCCAGGGGGGCCCTAGGGCAAATGCCTCTTTTGCCCTCGTACCTGATGCGTTACTCGCCAGACTGTATAACGTTTAGAATGTTGAATAACTTTGGGAATTCCGTCAATAAACCAGAGCCGCATTTATTTGCCTTTGGCGATTTTTGCTGGTCCCACATTCTGTGAAATCAAGAAATTTCTAGACCACGTGATCACCTCAACCTGTTCACGCGCCGGCCCCGACAGCTGGTCCTCGTCGCTGCCGCCTGACATATTATGACACATGTTGGCGGATATTTTGACTTAAGAGGCAGAAACATTTCTGCTTCCTGCTGACGGACGGCGATCACATTAAGGGCGCGCGGTGGGAATCGGGACGCGGACGGGTCACTTATGATCGTGACGGATCGATGACAAACATAATTATGTTCCTGACCCTTTTCCTAATGCAGCTTGTTCACTAATTAGGGCTCTCTGGCAATTAGGGAAAACCCGGTACCAAATATCCCCCCGGGGGGTCATTAAGAGTGTTTTCTAAGCCCAAGTCAAGCATCGTAATGACAAAGCGGCCACGCGTTCTGATTCCACTTGTCACCGGCCCCCGCTTTCCTGCCACCTTCTGACTGTATTTACAGCAGCAGAAGACGTGGAGAGATTAGCAGACCCCCCCCCCCGCACTGGAATGGAACGTTCTCAGTTTATTATATAAATTACTGTATATATTTATTATATATAATATTACCGTATATATTTATTATATATAATATTACCGTATATATTTATTATATTATATAATATTAACATATATATATTTATTATATATATTACCGTATATATTTATTATATATAATATTACCGTATATATTTATTATATTATATAATATTACCGTATATATTTATTATATATAATATTACCGTATATATTTATTATATTATATAATATTACCATATATATTTATTATATTATATAATATTACCATATATATTTATTATATTATATAATATTAACATATATATTTATTATATAATATTAACATATATATTTATTATATATAATATTACCGTATATATTTATTATATAATATTACCGTATATATTATATATAATATTACCGTACATATTTATTATATTATATATATTGTAGAGCAAGCTCAGGAGGGTTACAATGTTTCTTGGAAAGAGTCCACCAGATTAACCCTTCCCAAGATAAAAGTGAGGGGCAAAAACTAAAAACCTTAAATGGACAGCCTTATGCCCCCAACCCACGCAGAATGTATATTTAAAGCCTCCGTGAGTCGCCCCGACCCTCTGTGACGACTTCATATCGATTCTTCGGAAATAAAAATAAAATATAAGACATGAACCTCTTACCTGACACAGAAGTCGCTGCCCTCCTTCTCCTCCATAGGCCACTGTTCTTGGCACTGATTGGCTGTTTGAAGCAGTCAATCACTGGCAGGAAAACGATCCCATTGAAAACAACAGCAGCACTTCCCACCCATGTGCACGGGGGCATCACATGTTCGTCCAGCAGGGCATTTACCTGGGGGGGCAAACGCATATGGTGGGATTCCAAAAATGTAAAGGGGCCACACAGCTTTTATATGCATTTAAGTCTATAGAACATGGGGGGGTCCCATCATGACTGTATACGCAGTCAGTGTAACACCTGGGGCAACTAAAGTACCCCTAAATACCCCCAGAGAAGGCCTAAGAGACCGCAAAGGTAAAGGCAGTAAAGGTAGGTAGCCGGCACCATCTGCCCCGGCATTTGCCCGGTTTGCCCGCTGGTCCGTACGTGAGGTCACCGGAGCCGCGCATCGCACACACACGCCGTCACGTCACAGACTCATAACTCATACAGACGTCAGGCGGCTTACTCAATGGGGGGGGGGCTGGGGCAGTTTACTCAATGGGGGGGCTGGGGTGAATTTACCTGTAACTCACTCAGTGGGGGGGGTCCGGGGGCAGTTTACCTGTACCTCTGTGAGGGGGGGGGCAGTTGCGGACTGGATTAAAGTGGCCATGTCAGTCTTTCGCCCTCCACCTCATCCCATCCATCACGGGCGACCCTCGCTCTTCGCTTTCATTCTCCTTCCACTCATCGGGAGAATCAGGTTTCGTTTTTTCCTCCCCGATGTCCATCCCCATTCGCTGCAAGTAATTAGACATGAGGCGTGCGGTCGGCGGGGTCGCCCCTCGCCCGGGACCCGCGTCTGATCATTTACACATTCCGCTACTTTCTGCCCGAAAATCTTTGATCAGTTTATTTTCATCGCCCGGTTTAAGCGCTTTGATCTGCCGCCGGGTGACGGACGCACATCTTTATATCATAAAAAGCTTATACAGATTCCAGGCCGGGGGGGCAGACTGTAAAACGGGGGTAAACGACAAGAAATAACGAGTGCAACACAATAACGCTCCTTGTACCTGCGCAAACGCTGTTAGATCGTCAGCTCACAGGCACAGGAACCTCTTCTGCATGTGAAAGGAACGCTTTACTGCATGTGGGGGTCTGCAGAAGCCTCCTATATTCATTTGCCCCTTCCCCACTCTCCAGCTATTTGCCCCTTTGCCCACCCTTTTTGGCGAATGCTCCGGGTTGTGGGGGTCACCCCTCTGAGCCCATAAACATATAAATAATAATTAAACCACTAAAGCCCCGGACCGGCTGTGTTTGGGGTTATACTGGTGACCAGTGATGCTATATGAGGGTAACTGGTCTGAGCCGCATCCAGCAACCATTTTAATCCCAGTTCATGCTGTCCTACTGCAGTTCACCCCCCACCCCTCCCGAATCTCTGAAATATCGGGAGAGTTTCCTGCTATGACTTCCCAAGGGCCAAGAAAGACAGATCCTGGACCTATGGGGGCATTATGACTCAGGGGCCAGAGGTGGGGGGCACTGTGACTCAGGGGCCTGGGATTGGGGGCACTGTGACTCAGGGGTCAGGGATGGGGGGCACTGTGGCTCAGGGGTCAGGGATGGGGGGCACTGTGACTCAGGGGCCTGGGATTGGGGGCATTATGACTCAGGGATGGGGGGCACTGTGACTCAGGGCCCAGGGATGGGGGGCACTGTGACTCAGGGGCCTGGGATTGGGGGCACTGTGACTCAGGGGTCAGGGATGGGGGGCACTGTGACTCAGGGGTCAGGGATGGGGGGCACTGTGACTCAGGGCCCAGGGATGGGGGGCACTGTGACTCAGGGCCCAGGGATGGGGGGCACTGTGACTCAGGGGCCTGGGATTGGGGGCACTGTGACTCAGGGGTCAGGGATGGGGGGCACTGTGACTCAGGGGCCTGGGATTGGGGGCACTGTGACTCAGGGGTCAGGGATGGGGGGCACTGTGACTCAGGGGTCAGGGATAGGGGGCACCATGATTCAGGGGTTAACGATGGGGGCCCTGATAATATTACCGGCTCTAAGACCCAGCAGGCTATGGGGCGGGCCGCTGTTTGTAACCGAGGCGGCTCTCCGTTGCTCAGCAACCATTTAGCGTCTCCGCGTAAAAACAAACACGTGAGAGTTACCGGGGCCAGCATACAGATACCGGGGCCAGATACACCCCGGTCCAGGGCCACAGAGTTCACATCATGGGCCCGAAGCGCCCCAAGAGCTCGCAGTCTAATGCTGGGGTCGCCCCGCACGGCGGAAGCCGGAACTGGGAGAGCGGACTGATCAGCACCCCGCTGGAGGAGGTAGGACGGCAACAAAGGGTTAAACAATGAGAGAGGAAGGTTGCGAAGGGATAACCCGGATCAGGGCAGGAACGGGTTAAGTTTGCATGAAAGTGTTACAGAAGCATGATGGGGTAACCAGGGACACTGAGGGAATGGGAAGCAAAGGGTTAACCAGGGTGTAACTATGGAGAGGGGGCGTCAGGGCAGTAATGATTTAACCAGCAGGAGTATAAATTGTCCTGATCCCATCTATAGGTGCAGTGTCTCCCCCTCTATAGGTGCCGCTACGACCCCCTCCCCTCTATGACGCTCTCTATTATTTCTGGTCTGCACGGTTTAATATTTTACATAGATCAACATTTTTCTTTTAAGTGGAACAGCCTCCCGGCAGAAGTGGTAGAGGGTAATACAGTGAGGGTATTAAACATGCATGGTATAGACATCCGGCTCCTGAATCTAAGACGAGACCAACGACTGATTAAGGGTTGAGTCTTTACAGCAGGACGGGCTACTAGACGGGGGCCGGATGGGGCCGATCTGCCGGCAGGTTCTGGGTTTATGGAAAAATCTGTAACGTCCATTTCTGGGGGATTTGTGGATTTCTGTGATTTGATTAAACTTCCATTTTTGCAGCGATTTTCCCCAAAACAGCGCATTTTGAGGCTGCCCTCCCCATTAAATGCCCCGTGGTATCTGCTCTTTGCCCCCCAGGGCACCTGTTCACAGATTGGTTGTAATGAAGCCGAGTGGAAACAGAGAGGGGCCACAGGGGACTCCGGGGAGGCGATGTGCGGGGGCCACGCAGCGCTCTGCTGATTATTACCTGATCCCCAAGGAGTTAAAGAGCAAAATAAAACAAATTGTGCCAAAAATGTCAACCCCCCCCCCCCCGCCTGAGAAAAAAAATGAAAACTATAAATTACAAAAATCCCTGAAAACAGTCAGTTTGTGTCCAGCTGTCCTGCGCGGCGCGGCTTTCCGGCGGTCAGAGTTTAACCCCTGATAAGCCCGCGGGTATGATTTATACGTTTCGCTCCGCGTCTAATTCTGACGCATTTACCATAAAAAAATATTCCCCGGCCCTTTAACCCCCTGCCGCCCCTGGGGGCTTTTTGGGGGGGGGGCTGTATTACAGGTTTTTGGTTAAAGTTCTGGTGTAATTAGTAAAAATGGCTTTTTGTCCTGAGAAATTGTATATTAATGTGTTTTTCAATGAGTGGGAGACCCATGTGCCGCCGCTGCTGAATCTAAGACGAGACCAACGACTGATTAAGGTTTGACTCTTTGCTGACTGGACGGGGGAGGAGAGAGGGGTATTGGGAGGAGAGGGGGGGGGGTCAAGGGAGGAGAGAGGGGTATTGGGAGGAGAGGGGGGGTCAGGGGAGCAGAGAGGGGTATTGGGAGGAGAGGGGGGGTCAGGGGAGGAGAGGGGGGGGTCAGGGGAGGAGAGAGGGGTATTGGGAGGAGAGGGGGGTCAGGGGAGGAGAGAGGGGTATTGGGAGGAGAGAGGGGTATTGGGAGGAGGGGGGGTAATGGGAGTAGAGAGGGGTATTGGGAGGAGAGGGGGGGTCAGGGGAGCAGAGAGGGGTATTGGGAGGAGATGGGGGGTCAGGGGAGGAGAGAGGGGTATTGGGAGGAGAGGGGGGGTCAGGGGAGGAGAGAGGGGTATTGGGAGGAGAGGGGGGTCAGGGGAGGAGAGAGGGGTATTGGGAGGAGAGGGGGGTCAGGGGAGGAGAGAGGGGTATTGGGAGGAGAGAGGGGTATTGGGAGGAGGGGGGGTCATGGGAGTAGAGAGGGGTATTGGGAGGAGAGGGGGGGTCAGGGGAGGAGAGAGGGGTATTGGGAGGAGAGGGGGGGTCAGGGGAGCAGAGAGGGGTATTGGGAGGAGAGGGGGGGTCAGGGGAGGAGAGAGGGGTATTGGGAGGAGAGGGGGCAGGATGAGGAAAGAAAAAATGCTAAAAAGAATCAAAACAAAGTTTATGAAAAAGAAAAGACAGATTTCGTTTGTAAGCAGAGTTCGGGATCGCCGGCTTATTTTATTTTGTTCTATTTTTGTCATGAAATAAACTCATTTTATGTTTCAGACACAGAAAGTGTTTGTAGAATCCTTTAAAATTGTAAAATCGCCCCCCCTTCAGTTTTATAAATGCCAGTTTCTGGCGATTTGCAGAATATTCCGGCATTGCGTCGGTGATATAAATGCGTTCCCGGAAAGATTTCCAAATTTCACCAAGATTTACCCGCAAGCTGCTAACTAAACGGCGGGAATTTACAATCGGGGCAAATGTTATTTATACAGAAATGATATTTTTCACCTGTCAGCTCGGCGCCTCCAAAATAAATAAACCAATTCAGAAAAAGGTGCTAATCCTGTATATCGGGGGCCGCTCCCCCTCCCCTCTGCTTCCCCCGGCAACCGCGCCAGCCAATGGGAGCCCAGCTAAAAAAAACCACTTAATTATTATTGAATTTAATATTTAATTATTTATCACGTCCATTAAATTATTATTGAAAATAATTATTAATTAAGTAAAAATTTTACAAAAATGGGTTTAATACCGGCAGCGATATATAGAATGTTTACAAAAATTATTTTTTATACTAGGATTTTTTTTTTTTAATAACTTTTATTTTTTATTTTAAAATCAAGCAGTAAATCTGGCCGATCTCCACCAACGCCGTCTACCTGTTTGATAATTTTTTTTTTACAAAAATGTGAGAAATGATATATCGACTCCTTTTATTCCTTACAACAAACACACGGGACGGGAGAGTTTACATTATTATTATTTTTTTGTTCTAAATTGGATTAAATCCAGTAAATTTCCATCTTGGTATCTGTAACTTATTTAGAAGCTTCAATTTTTTTTTTAAGATTTTTTTTTTAAGATTTTTTTTCTCCCTGTCATTTCAGTTTTTTTTCTCCGCTAAATGATTTACCTTTGGAGACTTGGGAGTTCCTGCCTGTACTTTGATGCTGACCCTTTAAACATTTTACATACATTTTTCATGACTTTGAAGCATTACTGTAGATTAACCAAAATGGCTGCAATTTTTTATTATTTTATTTTTTTTTGACAGAAAATTTTGAAGCCGGTAAATGGCGATCCCATAAAATAAACGCATTTAACCCCCGCCAAAAAAAAAATTGAAATCTAGACAGAAATATATTTGCAAATAATATATAAAAAATCTATAATAAAATTCCTATAAATATTAAAGCGCTGTCTGTATCACAGATGGGAACGTTTTGGGAAAAGCGGTTACCCCAAAATAATTTCCACATAAAATTTTTATTCAGACCCAATAGATGTTGGTGACCCCGTTTCAGGTGAAAGGAAAGTTTGGTTTTTTTTGCATTCTATTTTAATTTTACATAACTTTTAACATTAAATACAGCAAATATAACGCAAAATCTTTGCTTTGTAGAATTGAAAAAAGATGAGTTATTAGCGGT